>CM029012.1:173702776-173793547 GCA_016801055.1 Panax notoginseng
TCTTTCATCTTCTTCTGTACATTAATTAGCGCATCTTCCTCTTCTTTATCACCTTTTCATTGAATAACCGAGTCCTAAGCTTTTCTTTTTCCAACACATCCCCTGACAGAGAATGCTCAATTTCATTACACTAATTTTAAGGGTTTCTGTTAACGCCAAGATCTTGATGACGTCCCAATCACGTAAGACCCCTAATCCTGCACAGAAAACACGATCAACACCAAAAGCTTGACGCTGGACCGTCGGGGGATAGCTCCGGCGTGAAGTCAATACAGGTGTTCAAGGTTTAACAATGGAAGGTGTAAAAATGTCTAGTGTTGTTTTTTCGATCGAAAGTGTAGCTTACCTTTTGTTAGAGACCCCCTTGCTATATACTCTCATGCTCGGTTTTTGTCACCAACCATGATCTGACACCCCCTCTCATCACCCCTTTCCCAGCCGACTGCATGCAGTTATCACCTTTTTCCCACTGTTCCTGCCGTCGGCCGGATAAGATCCATCCACATTAATGATCTGCAGGCGCTTGGTCAACTGCCCTACTCCCCTCATCATTACCATTAGTCAAAGTCTTAGATATAAAAGATCTTATGGGCCGGCCACTTGACCCAGCCCATTTTAAAGGGATACAATAAAGCAATCTAAATGTTAGGCCCCAATGACTATAAGACTTAGTGATAAAGGTCCACTAGGCTAATTAAACGGATGGGCCCAATTAGTCAGGCCCAATGAAAGAAATATCAGGCCCCAACATTTTCCAACTCGGATTGCAGACTTCCAGCTATTGACTCTGCTTCATCCTTAAGACTCCTCATAATGTTCATTTCTTTCAGTGACTTCTCCGCATCCATCTTCAGCAACATTATCATTTTTTCCAATTCATTTCTGAAAATTCTTTTGATTGCTTCTTGAGTTCATTTTCCAAACTCTCGATCTGCGTTTCAAGTTCGTTCAGAGTGGCATAAGAAGTTGAACATTCATGCTGCATCTTCAGTTGTTCTTGCAGCTGACTTTGCGCCAATTTATATGAGATGTCATGGTTTTCCTGCTTCAAGATCTCATAATCTAGAGCAAGCTGCTCCATTTGCATCTCTAGATCATCTCTGTCTCTCCTACAAATCTCAATTTCACCATCGAGGTCCATGATCTTTTGCTCCAGCAGGTATGCATCCTTGGCATCACTATGCTACTTAACAAGCTCTTCGAGTGTTTTTTGGTTTTCATCAATATCGATATCACATTTGGAGTTGATTTCCCGGAAGTCTTCTGCATTGTCACTTGTTAATGATTTTGTGTTAAGGTCCAGTATCTCCCTATTCTTCGCTTCCAACATTTCATCAAGGTCTTGCACAGCAAGAATCAACTCAGAGTTTGATTCTTGTGTCTTTTGAAGTTGTAACCGAAGATTCGCGTTAAGATCTTTCTCATGGTTCAATTCTTGTCTGAGTTCTTCAACGAGAGCCCGAGGATCACCTACGTCGAATTGCAACTTGTTTCGAACTTTTGCTTCATCAGAACGTTTGTGTAAGCCCTTGAGCTTTTCGCACTCTTCCCTGAAAGCATCTCTCTCCTCCTTCACGCTAGCAAGTTCTCTTGAAAGATCCTGCCCCCTTTTGCTCTCCTTCATGACATTTTTACACAGGTCTGTATTTCTAGCTCTGAAACTTTCGATTATCTAGCTAAAACAGCAAGCTCAGTTTTGCGCTTTTGAATCAAGATAATGGAGCTGTCTTGAGACCTTTCACTCATAAGAGTTTCGCGTGGACTACTTGATGAGTCATCTGTACTTTCATCCGGAACAGAACCTCCTGACCATTCTGATTGTGATCCCTGATGTTCCTCGGAGATTGCTGTCGAGGCATCAAAACTTGGCTTTTGAGGCACCGAGGCATGATCCAGAGATGATAGGAAGTTAGTATGGCCTTCATTGATATTATTATTCTTCATACCAATTTCTCGAGGTGTATCAAGTCCCAAGCTGCTCTCTGAACTTGATATAGTAACATCTGATCCACTAGAAGCCTTGCGATTGCCATTCAACTCCACAATGGGGGAAACGATGTTATTAAAAGATCCCTCCTGGTAAACAATGAACAACAAATTCACATAAGATGTTGAACTCCATTTCACCTATACTAACTTCTAAAATCAATTTTTTTTTTTGAAATATTCCATACATCATATCAAGCGAGGAAAATAATAAGAAGACAAAACAAAACAAAAAGGATCATTCCCTATATATATATATATATATATATATATATATATATATATATAGGAATGAGCGTAATGATATTGATCAAAACATCCTTCAAAAGTATGTTTTTTTATTCGATCATAATAATGATAGAATCGTCTATCCTTGGGAGACTTTTCAAGGTCTATTTATCCTTTTAGAATATTGGTGAGTATAAATTTTGGTATTTCGGTTTTTACCAAATTTAGAAAATTTCTCACGTACCACTACCAGTATCAAAAAATGTTAAAATTCCGAAAAATTGGTACCCAAAAAAATCAGTACCGCCGTACCGGTATTAACCGTTCGATAAAAAATCAAACCGAATATTTTGAGCACCCCTAACCATGGCTGGACAATTCTACGGACAAATATTCTCTCAAAAATCAAGAAAATCTTGCTAGAAGTCCAAGATCCAAGCTTAGACTAACCTTATTCCTCATGTACATAAGCCCATCCCATTTTTCTCAACCTTAATATTAAGCCCAACACTAGAGTTTACTAATGAAATGTTTCAATAGTGTGCAATGTGGAACTTTTACTAAACTTAGTATTTTGAAGCACATCCAACAGAAACATCATCAATTAATTCTCCAGAGAATAGTAATATAACTGCAAATATGGTTAATACTTTTGGTCAATGAATATTGATTACAAACATTAACCTGAACTACCATGCAATTAAAATCCCAGAAAAAGGGAAAACCAAAGTGAGGCAACAGTTTCAACTACGTACATTAATATATATATATATATAGTAATTAATTAGTATGTATGTATGTGTGTGTGTATATATAGGTAAATCCTTCTAGTAAGCTCAGCAACACGAACAATTAAGAAGAACATTTTTCTTGTTTTATTTTATAAAGAAATATGAGGAGAAATATGGCAGGTTTAGTAAGTTTGATAGTGGGGTGTATTTTAATAATGGCACCAAAAAGCCAAGCCCAATTGGGAATATTTGAGGGAAATAAGTGCCTAGCAACTGTTGGAGAAGCACCGAGGTGTGTCCAAGAGTTGATTGGCTCCATCTTGACCCTTCGATTAAGATTAATAGGCCCCACCTGCTGCAAGGCATTGTTAGACGTTGAAGAAAATTGCTGGAGTCAAGTCTTTCCTTTGGTTGCGCCTTCTATCCCTTCTTTGCTCCGGAGTTTTTGCACTCCTTCAACATCACCCTAATTCAGCTTCCCCCCACTGTCGCCCCACCGCCTGCCGGCATATCTAATTACTGATTTACTTATATACTAATAAATGGATGATGTTCGGTCATAATTCTTGTGGTTATATTCGTATCTTTTAAATTTCTCATATTTTATGACTACAGGTATTAATAAAAGCTATTCTCTTTTAATGCAAGATTGTTTTTACTTTTTACCTTTAATTAGGTTTTCAGTTTTATTGCAAGATGGTTTACTATTTTGATATTCACATTCTACACAAAAAATTTAAAGTGATTCGTTTATTTGTAGTAAATTGTATACTATCAATAAAAGAAATAAGATTATTTTTTTCTAAAACATAAAAAAAATTGACAAATGGAACTCTTATTATAGAATGCAAGTAGTAATTTAGGAGATTAATTTGAAAATTCTACAAAATTTATAATATGCATGATTTTCTTTAGAGTGAATTGAATTTCTCATTTTTTTGATTTAGAGATTACTAATAACTAAATATCAGGAGAAACCAAATGAAAATAGGTGCTACTTGATTCATCGCATTGAGAAGAACATGGTTTTTTAGCATTAGTAATAGGATGAACATGAATATATCCATTATTTTTCGTAGTAACGGCCTTATATCAGTGCAGGCCTAATGTTGTTGAATTGGTTATTATCAAGAGAGCATCGATTTGATATACACATCCTTTATCCATCAATTCTTCTTAATGAAGTGAAGCCCATTAATTCTTGATATAATTATGATCTACACGTGTAGGCTTTACTGCTGGTAATAACAGTCCTTCTACGCCGACCGTTTTTTCCGACCGGGGTAGTGACCGGCCGGAATTTTTTTTTTTTTTTTTTTTTTTTTTGCTTTTGATTACAAAATAATTAATGTGATTTATTGGAACTGAAATTTTTATAAAATGCAGTGATTTAGGCGTCCGTTTGGATACACGTAACAAACAGGGTTGTACAGACGGAACCCTGTTTGTTACGTGTATCCAAACGGACGCCTAAATCACTGCATTTTATAAAAATTTCAGTTCCAATAAATCACATTAATTATTTTGTAATCAAAAGCAAAAAAAATAAATAAATAAATAAAATTTCCGGCCGGTCACTACCCCGGTCGGAAAAAACCGGTCCCCCTAGACTTTTTCTGGTAATAATCCTGGGCCTCGTATATGTAAACACTGCTGAAAATGATGATGATATTGAATCTAGAATCAATTTTTTGTTTCTTTCTTTTTTCATGTTTTAAACAAATTCTAAAGCTCCAGTTACCATAAAAAAAAGGGTCCTTTACACTAATATATAACAATTAGAAAGTAATTACAAAAATAAAACATACAAAACATAATTACAGAAATAAAACATACACAATATACGTGCTAAAATCACGTGTCATTAACTCCTATAAGTCAGTTACCAAATTTCATCTTTTTAAATAACCGCCCCAAAATCATGCAACTTTGAAATCGGAACACATATCAACGACGGAGAAGACGCAGAAATCTGTCGCGCCTATCAAATCGGAGAAGACGAATCACTTTGTCACGACGCAACTCTGAAATCGGAAATAGCATACAGCATCAACAACTTCTTCCCGTTCAGTAACCGCACTGAGATCGGAGAAGACAAAACTTCTGGCGTGACACAGCACTGAGATCGGAGAAGACGAAACTTTTCGTCGCGACGGCACGCTGAGATCACAAAATAGCATACAAAATCAACAGCAACTTCAAGTTCAGTAACCAAAAACAATCGAACTACAGTGATTGTTGGAGTTCAGTAACAAAATCGCAGCAACTTCGATAAAAATTTGAATACTGAGGTAAGTGATTCATATGCATATAGTTACCTCTGTTTTCTACAAATTCCTATATTGATAACCTTTCTTAAGTTTTTCACGTTTAAAATGGTTACTACAAATACTGTGTAGCATTATATGGTTACTGACTAATGCTGACTTGGTTACTGTGTAAAATTATATTGCTCACTTGGTTACTGTGTAAAATTATCTAGTGACTAATGCTTACTTAATTGGTTACTGACCAATGCTGAATTGGTTACTGACTAATGCAAACTTAATTACTGCAGAGATTAATTGGTTACTGTAATATTGGTTGCTGAAGCATATTACTGTATAATGTTGTCAAATTTAGAGAGTCGGATTTTAGCGTTTTCGGAGCCTAATTTCATTGGAAATGGATCAACTATAAAAAGTCACTAGCGTTGCTGGTGAACTACATGGGTTTTTGGTCAAATTCCATCATTTAGGCCTTCAAAACTGCATGTAAAAATTTGGTTTATTTTCTGGTTACTAAGATTATGTAGTTTGGTTACTGTCTAATATTGATTTGGTTACTTTATAATGTTTATTCAGTTGTCAGACAATGGAGACTGACAGTAAACAATACAACAAATTTAATTGTTTACAGGAATATATAATTGTTTAATGTTAGTAACCATTAACCACATGGTTGGTAATATTTTTGATGGTGTATAGTAACCAAAATTGATATTGATTAACAAAGTCAGTATACTGACTGTGTAACATTATATTGTCTAATGTTAACTTGGTTACTGACTAATGCTGACTTGGTTACTGCAGTGATTAGTTGGTTACTGTATTATTGGTTACTGAAGCATATTAATGTATACTTCTACTTATATTTTTTATATTAATGGTTACTTGTTAGCCAAATTGGTTACATTCTTACAAAAGTATGCTTTTAGTTGGTAACAAACAAATTATACTGTTGTTTTTTTACTGTAAAATGCAATGAAAAATGTGTTTATATTCTGGTTACTAAATAGACATATCTTGGTTACTGTATAATATGTATTTAGATACTTTAATGTGTTTATTTGGTTACTCTATAATGTTATTGAGTTTTATAATTGTTTCTTTTATATTGGTGGTTACTTATTGACTACATTGGTTACCTTCATACAACTGTTAATCTGATTATATATATTGGTTGTTGTATACTATTTAATTGGTTAATTACAGAATAATATTTATTTGGTTGCAGTGACAATTTAACAATCTCTGTCAAGTTTGGAGTATCGGATTTGGGCATTTTCGGAGCCTGGAAACGGGTCAACGATCCAAAGTTACAAGCTTTGCTGGTGAACTGCAGGGCTTTTTGGTCAAATTCCATCATTTAGACCTTCAAAATTGCATGTAAAAATGTGATTTATATTCTGGTTACTAAGATTATGTAATTTGGTTACTGTCTAATATTGATTTGGTTACTTTACAATGTTTATTCAGTTTTGCTATACAATGAAAACTGACAGTAAACAATATAACAAATTTAATTATTTACAGGAATATATAATTGTATACTGTTAGTAACCATTAACCACATGGTTGATAACATTTTTGATGGTGTATAGTAACTAAAATTGATGTTGATTAATATTTTAATTTTTTATTCCATCATGAGTTATCAATATAAAGTAAACATATACATTGAACAATTGGTAACTGTTCTGAAATATTTTTATGTAAATTTGGTTACCCATATAAAATAAAATGGTTACCTCTATATTCATATTTAGTTACCAACTAGCATGGACAATTTCTAAATAATTTTTATAACTACGTAATTTAAAAGTATCCATCAGCTAGATAAATGGGAACCCTCACATGTACATTAAGCACTTGATAATTATTTTGATATAAGTTTTTAGTTATTTGGTTACTACCAAAAACTAAAATGGTTACCCTTATATGCAAGTTCGGTTACCAACTGTACCTCTTAAACTGTTTTTATTTTAATATGAGATCTATAAGTGACCATCATATATATAAATGTGAACTCTTAATTGGAGTTTCTTATTCTATCATTATGACATGGTATAAATAAAACATATACATTTAACACTTTATAACAGTCTTGATACAAGCTTATAATTATCTGATTACTAATTATCTTGTAACTATATCTATGATAATTATCTGGTTACTAACAAGCTTGTAGATAAATAGGACACTCACACATGTACATTTAACAATTGATATTTATCCTGATACAAGCTTGTAACTATCTGGTTACTAATAATAGTAACCATAATGTAACATAATAAAACAGTAACCACATAATTATATGATAGTAACCAGAACAGGTTTTAATGGTAACCAAAACAGAAACATCATGTAATGAAATCCAATTTAGACAATTCATGTATACTAAACAATTACATATTAACCAGAATAAAAAATAAAAGTATCTGAAATCCCACATTGAGGACACAATAATAATAGTCAAACCATAAGTAACAGTAACCAAAACATAATAAAGAAGTAACCAAATAGTTATATGAAAGTAACCAGAACATGTTTTAATGGTAACCAAAATAGAAACAACCTGTATGTCCAACCAAGTTTAGGCAACCCATGTCTCTCACATGTACATTTAACCATAACTTTTTCAATGAATTTTCTAGAAGAGCATAACTCTTGTAGAATATCTTTGAAGGAATTTATAAAAATAATACATCAATGTATACTAAGAAAATACATGGTTTACTATGATTTGGGTTTATTATTTACAAAAATAAAATATCCACAAACAAATGATGCCTTAAACTTCTCCAACTGACTTGGGTTCAATTTCTTGATAATAATGCTGGAGACTTCCATGTCACACCAATATATAATTTTTCCAGTGAATTTTCTGTTGCATTCCTCATAGTAAAGATCTCATAACTGCAAATAAACAAAATCAGATTTACACAGTAATTAGTAACCAGATATAAACAATATTTATAACATAAATAGTTACGTAGTGACCAACAAATAAAAGTATACTAACCAAAACATAATATAACAATTACACAGTAGCCAAAACAGACTATAACAAATAACCAACATCCCACATTGACTGCACAATAATAGTTATCATATCATGATATAACATTAACCATACCATAACAAAGCAGTAACCAAAAAGTTATATTATATAATCTAATGGTGACCAAAATATAAATAACATGTAGTACATACCATTTTATGCAGTAAACAAATAGTTATATATAATATAAACCAAAACATAATTTAAAAGGTCACCAAAACAAAAGCATGTATACCAAAAAATATACTAAAGAAGTAACCAAACAGTTATATGATAGGTAACCAAACCATGTTTTAATGGTAACCAACACATAAACAACATGTATACCAAACCCAGTTTAGTCAACCAATGTATACTAAGCAAATACATTGGAACCAAAACAACATATAAAAGTAACCAAAATTTCAATTGAGGAAAAAAAAATGGTATCCAAATCATAAGCCAACAACAATAAAAAATATACTAATGAAGTAACCAAACAGTTATATGTTAGTAACCAAAATATATATTAATGGTAACCAATACATAAATAACATATAAACCAAACACAGTTTAGTCAACCCATATATACTAAGCAAATACATGGTAACCAGAACAACAAAAAACAGTAACCAAAATCCCAACTCAAGGAAACATAAATAGAATCCAAATCAGAAATTAACAATAACCAAAAACATACTAAAGAAGTAACCAAATATTTATATGATAATAACCAAAATATATTTTAATGGTAACCAATACATAAACAACATGTACACCAAAACTAATTTAGTCAACCATGTATACTAAGCAAATACATGGTAACCATAACAACATAAAAAAGTAACCAAAATACAAATCAAGGTAACAAAAATGGTATCCGAATCACAAGCTAACAGTAACCAAAACATAATGTAGAAGTAACCAAACAGTTATATGATAGTAACAATAACAAAATTTAAATTAGCAAACCTTTAAAAAAATTTGGATTGAAAATATCTTCTGGCTATGAACTTGAGCTTATGTCTTAACTACAGGAACATCAAAATCAGAATCCAACTCCACAAACCCAAACAAATTTCTTCAAGTCCTTAATATAATTACCCTCTTTGATTCTTTTTCTCTTTCATCCTTCTTCCTTGTATCAACCATTCTATACAAAACATAAAAACAACACAAATCCAAACAATCAATACCTCATTCTGTTAGAAACATAGCGTATATATATGATCATATTGACAATTAATTAGTAGAATGAAAATTAACAGAAATTAGAAGCATACCTTAGAGAGAGACCAGAATCCTTTCAGTTGTGAGAGAGTTGGAGAGAGAAAATCACGTATTAGCCTGAAAGTCACGTATTCAATTTTCTGTCAGAGTTGAGAGACTATGGTGTTGCGTCGGCGTCGGCGGCGGCGGCGGAAGAGGACGATAACGACGACGACGACGACGACGAGTGGCTTCGAGAGGAGAGACGAGAGGAGAGAGAGAAGTAGTAAGGGAGAAGAGAGAGAAATAGTAATGGCGTAGATAGATAGAGAACCGAAGGAAGATGGAAACTAATTTGTTATGTAATATGATTAATATTAATCCCTTAATTTAAGGACTCTTAATTGTATTAGTATTGTAAATATATATGATGAAGTGTCATATTTTTGTAATTATTTTATGAATGTATGATTTTTGTAATTACTTTTAAAAATGTACTATAATATGTAATTGTCCCTAAAAAAAGAGATTAATTGATTTTGGGAGAAAGAGAGGGAGGAGCAAATTTAATGTATGTAATGCTGATATATACTTTAATTTTGTGTTACTTTTTTATTATTAACTCTGTTGGGAGGAACAAATTTTTATTTTGTTAATCCTTTTTATTAAATCAATAATATGCTATGCATATATATTTACCCTTTACACTCCATTATAAGATTAAAATTAAGTAAAGAGCTCAATTAATAAAATTTTAGCATGTGAAGCATTAACCTCAAAAAAAATAATTAAAAATGGAGTATTTTTGAAGTGCAAGCGAACCTTTGGCCCAAAATAAAAAAGGCTTAGAGCACTTACTAATAATACACAATATTCCTTTCTAAATGGACAAAAGAAAAATGGGAAGGCAGAAGTAAAATGGCCCATTAAGAAGGGAATATTTGCTGGTTCTCCAGTTGAAAAATATCTACTGAACAAGAAAGAGAAATACTATTATCACTACTGTGTGTGAGAGAAGAAGATGCTCAGAAGAAAGCCCAGCAAGATCCAAGTCAAGGTTGAAGACAAAGACGAACTCGAAGAAGCCCGCAAACGCGCCGCCGCCTCAGCCACTTCCATCACCACCGGTGCCACCTCACTTCTCCAGCACTTAGACCGATCATCCAAAGACCCCTCCTCCAAAGCCCACCGTATCGGTCTATCATCCTAATAATCCCCTCTCTCCAACAATATATATATATATATATATAGATAGATAGATATATAACCCTAAATTTGACGCTGACTTTAAAAATTAATGGAGGTAGAAGTGAAGCTTAAGTTACCAGATTCAGCCACTCACCAGAATCTTTTGTCTCTCCTCTCCCCCTTCCACTTGATAACCCACAGTCAATACAACACCTTCTTCGACGGCGCCGCCGGCGAGCT
The DNA here is from genome assembly GCA_016801055.1 of Panax notoginseng. NCBI lineage: Eukaryota > Viridiplantae > Streptophyta > Magnoliopsida > Apiales > Araliaceae > Panax > Panax notoginseng. The sequence continues at coordinate 173,713,660 of CM029012.1, forward strand.
CTCCTGCCGTCGCGCTGTTCTCCGGCTCCGTTTCTATGATGATAATGTTAAATGTGTGGTCTCTCTCAAAGCAAAAGCCGTATTAGTTGACGGCGTGAGCCGAGTCGAGGAAGATGAGGAGGAGATGGATCCTTTGATCGGGCAAGAATGTGTGTCGGACCCGACCCGTCTCGGGTTGGTGGAATCTAGGGTGGTGAAGAGGGCAAGAGAGGAATTTGGAGTGGGGGAGAGAGGGTTTGTGTGTTTGGGTGGGTTTAGGAATGTGAGAGGAGTTTATGAGTGGAATGGATTGAAGTTGGAATTAGACGAGACAATGTATGATTTTGGAACCTGTTATGAGATTGAATGCGAGAGCACAGAACCCGACAAGGTCAAGAACTTGATTGAGGAGTTCTTGAAGGAGAATGGGATCGGTTATTCGTATTCAGAGGCTTCAAAGTTTGCTATTTTTCGATCCGGGAAGTTGCCATAGTAAGTGGTCTTTCATGGCTTTTTTATGATTACTGTGTTACATGTTTATCCCTAAAAATGATAGAATATTAGAATGTTAATGTAGTAGTGGTGGCATAATTATGAATTTAGAATCATGATAGTAAATTGTTTTCTTTTATACTAGTATCGCAATAAATAGATACTCTTTTTGTGGAATTTTTTTTTGGCAAACAGGATTCTTTTTGAGGAACAGAGGCAGTATTTGTTATCCAGGGATTTGTTATTGCATAGTTATGGGTATCTCTGGTTCATTGTTCTGTTTGTTTGTTCAATCATTTTTCTTTCATTTGGTGAAATGCTTGTTAAGTCTACATTCTGATTTAGTTCTTTTTGTATGTTATAAGTTATAACTTAGAATGCAGCTTTGGTGACTGAGAAGTTGGCAATTGTATTAAAGCATACTTGAAATATGCTTAGGTCCAGATATATTGCAGAAAACTCTAGTCTCAATAATTGCTAAATTGCCTTATCGGAGTTCATTCAAATAACATTTTAAAGAGATGTGGAAAAAAGAAAATGGATATTATGATTCTTTTTTTCTTTCTCCAAATTCTTCCTGATGTATGAACTTATTGAAAAAAATAGAAAAAAATGTAATCCCAATTTAGGGAGATAATCAGATAAATGGTATAGTTTTTATCTTAGTACGTGTGTATGAAGCCAAACTCAGAATTATATTAACCTGTGGATAACAAAAAGTTTATTGTGAATGAATTCAAGTTTCCAGATTAAGTATACCCCAAAAAGTTGTCAACCCTCAACCCATCTAGTTATTGGTGATAATTTAACATATGTTGATTGGTGGGTGGAATTTTCAAGCAGAAATGTAGTCATTGCAGGCTTGATTTAAAATTCTCTAATTTACTTTGATTTTTTCTTTTTGTTGGTTTGTGGGCTACGATGTGTTCAAGCTTCAAAAGAATATGGGCATATAAATTTGTGGCTAAGAATTGTTGATATAATATGAAACAACCCGGGTCAAATTCCGAGTCCGGAACAAATCTCGGGTCAAATCGAATCAAATCCAACAAAATAAGGTCTCGAACCACTGACCCAATAGTATTTTCTTGGGTCATCTTATTTCACCACAGGTTCACACAAAAGGTCATGACTTGAAGGTATTATTGGTAGTAACTTATTTCCTTATATGCAGACAAATTTTTTCCCTATCTTTCGATTTGGGACTGGGGTGTTACATAACACATGATTTGGTAGTTAATCTTTCACTATTTTTAGTCTGTCCTTGTACTATTTATTTAGCTAACTAAGTCCTGACTTTTACGATCTCTTTATGTTGACGTAATAGTAGTTAAGCTGTGTCAAATTAATTACAGGTCCTAATAACAGTTAAAGCTTCAGAGTTTGGTCACTTTCGCGTTTTACCTTTCTGTATCACCTTAAATTTAATTGTTAAAAAAACTGTGTTTAACAAAATTAAATCCCCTTCTTCAACTTTATCTCATCTGCTCCTCCCTCCCTCCGGACCAACATCACTTAGTCATCACAACCATATATAAATACATGGCAACCACCACCAACACCTCCTTAATCTGCTAACCCATCCGTATAGGTTTTACATTGTTCATAACCTTTTCTATGTAATCCATCTGTATAGGTTTTACATTGTTAAAAGTTAAGTTAGGAGTTCATGGACTAACTGAAGAAACAAGTGAAAGTTCAAGGACCAAATCATGTAGTAGGCTGATAATTATGATATTGAATTGTCTGTTACCCTAAATACTACATTTTCTTAATAGGCAATTCTTGAGTAATGAATTACAAGAGTCCAAACTAAGTGATGGAATCATATATTTATTTTGTAGGTTATCTGCTAGATGATTCATGGCATCATGGTGGAGTAACTGAAGACCTGGTTTGAGACAATTTTTGCAAGAAAGCGAGGTATCCACTTGTAGGTGGCTCTGCACCTTGTATTGGGAACAGTTCAACTTTCATGTTTTTTCTCCATCTTTGTTCAACTTGAAGGCCAAATTTGGAGACTTTGATTGGTTTGTTATCATATTAGTAGCTTTGATATGGAAAATGCCGAATACTGCTTGTGAAAGTGCATGTAAGCGCCTGATTGCATTTCTTTGTTTGTGAAGTATAATTTTCATAAATTGCATAATGGAAAAGACTGTTAATTGTGTAACTTTTTTCAATTGGAAATTGACCTCAAAGAGTTGCCTCAGTTATGGGTATTGTGTAGTAGGGAATGAGTAACAAATGAGTTGCCTTCAATGAGCCAAGTAGCAAGCTCATGAATGAGTTTGCAGCGATTGATATGGAAGGCTACCTCTTTTTTTTGTTTTCCTTTTTTTTTTTGAAAATAAATATACAAGTCCTGTGGCAAACTGGTACCAGGCGTAGAAATGAAAGAAAAAAAATTAGGTCATGATTTATATAAACAGCTTAAGACCTCAAATACATCAGCACCTACTGTAGTATAAATTTAAGTTAAGAGTGTGTTTACCAGCCCAATGAATGTGTTTAGCCAAAGTATCTTAATTTGCTATCCATAACCCTGTTCTTGACATGAGCAGATCCTTGAGCTGAACAGGTTTGTTAAGAAACTCATAAGTTGGAGTTGCACTACCATAAATCTTTATATACATCTACTCTTTGAGACTTTTAGCTGACCTATTGTGTTAGCTTGCCATTCTGTTGGTACCAAAAATTGTTATATACATGATTATCAAATTTATGAAAATCATTTTATAGTTTTTATCCATGTTCAAAAAATATATATTAATTGGGTTTTATCCGCACAAGGATAAAATTTCAGTATATAATCTGATATTCATATTTGTTAGATAGTGGCTGGAAAAGTCAATGCCAAGAAAAAAGTTTTTTGGTCGTGTCGAGCACAGTAGAGGCAAGTGATTTGTACCGACTCCATTTTAAATTGAAAATCCGAAGCAAATGTATGATACGGATGACCAATGAAACTGTGGATGATACGTATGGCCAATGAAACTGTACATCACCTTTGTACATATTCATTGTTCACTATATTATTTTCCCAATTTGTCTTGGTGCACTCCACTAATCCTGCATTCTTCTCCATAAAAACAGAAGTGAAAGGCAAAAGCCCAGCTTGGACTATTAGATCAAACAATTTAAGAGATCAACACATGTATTATGGTACCCCAACGACTCATCTTTAGGGGAAGGTGTAAATAAATGGAGTAGTTTGCAGGTTTGGGAAACCACCGGAAGCGAATTAATTAAACCCTACAAAAGGTTGAACACCTCGTACATCCCAGCAAAAATTACTACCAACTACAAATAAAAATATCAGATGAACAGGCATCTCTAATTAATCCTGAATAATTCATACCACACTGGAATATATATCATAGCAATCTGTCACATGACCGAAACCAGAAAGTACATTCTGAACGACAATTAATTTCCTACTCTAACAATGATGACGGATGACCCAAACATCCTAAACCTTCCCTTGCTACTTACTACATACTCCCAGCCAAGAGGAAGAACAAACTCAAGGAAGACTTGCATCTACTTTCTCTTCTTAGCTGGTGGTTGTTCATCTTCATCCTCATCTTCTTCCTCTTCATTCTCATCCTCATCGCCGTCCTCATCACCATCATCGTCGTCATCTTCATCTTCATCTTCATCATCGCTGCCACCATTACCATTTGCCACAGGTTCCTCCTCAGGATCTCCTTCTTCATCATTCTCTCCCCCCTCTTCACCCGAGAAATCTTCATCACCTGCATCATCATCATCCTGATCAGCGTCATCATCATCCTCTTCATCGTCATCCTCTGTATCACTACCATCTTTGTTTTCAGGTTCTGGGCGTTTCCTTCTGTGAAGCTCATCCACCGGAAACCTGTAAAATTATGTTAAGAAATTCGCTCACCTAAGCTATTGTACCCCATCAATAACATCTGGTACCCAGAAAGAAAAATTACTACCTTTGACCAGCCCCAATCAGATTTGGTAATATGTCTCCATCCTTCAGTAGTGCTTCTGTCTGCAAGGTTAGCTAATTTTGGTTAGAGAGGTTAGGCAAAGATAAAGCATGTAAACAAATAATGATAACATGCATCTTTCTTCAACCATCAGATTAGTAATGAAAAATACAAGTAACAAAACTGATTTGATAAAATAATAAAACAACAATAATTCCACACGAAAATGCACAAAATGAAGCATAAACAACAATGCGAACACAAGAAACCTAAATCTCAACCAATGAACAGTATGACATCAGTTTTAGATCCAGTTTTATTCTAGAATTACCATACTTGCAAATAACAGAAAAATTGGTTAAACATAAACTGTAAAAAATATTATCAGATACAGTTCCTATTAGCTGATAATAGCCCAACTGCATACGACACAGGTAACAGTTAAGATAAAAAGTCTTACAAACAGTGACCAAAAAAGTAAAATAGAAAATACACTTCCATTAAGCTACCAAAATTTGCAATTACTTTGTCATTTTCTTTTTCAGGATATATATTTATTTTTACTTCTTTGAAAGAAAATAAGGAGGGTGGGGAAGTAACTCTGCTTCTGGAAACTTTCAATCACTAGGTTTTGTCCCCCACTGAAGCCCAATTACATGTACACAAATGAAATCAAAAAACATTAATCAAAACTACATATTGAGCTAGACCAGTAAGGCTAGTACATGTTATAGCATGATCGCCATTTAAGAGACATTTTCAGAGTTTTCAAGAAAATGAAAACAGAACAAGTTTAAGAAGCCTGTTCAATATTTTAATAAACTAAACCAGCTAGAAACCAAAATATTGCAAGGGATCACCAACATAAAAGGAATTCTCAAACAACCACATTTCAAATAGTAAAGTAGTTTTTGATAAATGCTAACAAACATATATTTTCCAGTAACACTCAGCCTGATATGTGTAAATCCCATTTTTATGCATAAGCTAGTATTCTAAAAGATCCACGTGGTCCTAAAACACCCGCAACTTAAACCTGCCATCTAAGGTACCATAAGCAACGAATTTGAGAAAAAAGAAAAGATTTGGAAAAGCATACCCAAGTCTTTAATACATATATATATATATATATATAATTAAAGAAACCCCTAACATTATGGTTATACAATTACTTCAAACAAGCTCACAAGTAAATCTGAAAAACCCTACCTTTTCATAGTAAACTCCAAGACATCATATATAATTACGAAAATCCAGATTCAAACATTACAGGCACCATATAAACTCTCAAAGTACATAATAAACCCCAACTACAAGCTAAATTAAGAAAAATTAAAAAAGTCCTGTTTTTCGAACGAGGCTAGAAGCAAAAACACAGCAATAAATCCAAGACCCAAATCATAAAAATCAAAACTTTGAAACCTTACCACCATGAGAAAGCAAGCAAGAGATCTTTGAGCAGCCAAAAGGGTGTCAGCGACCATAGCTTCCGCAAAGGAGGAGACAATTAGCTTCTCCATAGCCAACGCATCAGAGCTGAAAGAAACCGCCTCCATTGCCCCCAAAAGACACTCCAAAATTACGGCAGAATTTGTCGAGGAAGGAAGAGCTTTAAGAGAGAGAAAAAAGGAAAAAATTAAAAGAAGTTTGTGGGGGGTTAGGGTTGGATTTTGGTTTCTGAAAGAGCGTGAAAAGAAAAGGGCAGGGCAGGGTTTTTGTTTGAACAAGCTTATTAGGGTTTTGTGGGTGCGAATTACTAATTCTGTCCTTTTTTTCGTAGTAATATCTGGAATTAATTACGCTAGGATCCAGTCCCATGTGATCGGGAATTACTATCATCCTTTGGATTTGCAGCGTTAAATTGTGTATGTCAGTCCCACGTGGCACGTGCACATACGTTTCTCATCGCTCCAAACATCGCTTCGGCTTGTGACTTGTGATCGATCGATCTATCTATCAACTATGACTATCATAGGGAGATTGGACATTCGAGGGCTTGCTTATAACTGGTTTTTAATTTATTTTTATTTATTTCTTATGTTTTTTTTTAATAAAATTAAGTTTATTATTTAGTGGAAGTTTAAGAATTAATTTCAAAAACAATTGTTACGTGGGCAAAGCTTGAAATGTGATATATATTTAGGAGACTTAGTAATAATTATAATATTTAAAAATAATATCTAATATCCCATTTGTTAAAAAACTATATATTGCATCGGTCCATATTATTTGGGGAGAGAATGAAACAAATTGTTGTGATGGTGACAAAAATGATGGTCCACCAAATTTATCAACATGAACTCTTCTAAAATTTAATTTTAAAATCAATTTCCAACATAAATATTATTTTAAATTAAACATCTTATACTTTTAACGAAAAAGATAAAAATAGAATGCACTTTATATTTATAACAAGTAAATAAAAGATTCGATATAAAAGTCTTATTACATCGTTAGAATTAGGGTAATACAATTATTTTAAATATATATGTGTTCATATTATCGTTTAAAATAATTGTTAAAATTTTAGTGTTTAGACCATAAATATATATATATATATATATTACCCATGTTTTAATGAAATTTTTGTGAATATTTGTCAGAAAATGATGCATTTTATTTTCTTACTAAAAATATAAGGTACATTCATTTAATATAAAACATAATTATTTTTTTGAACAGCGCTAAAGCGGATGGTAAAAGATGTTTTACACTAGTCATGTAAATTTGAGTGCAATGCGAAATATCTATATGGCAAAAAAATAATTATTTTTAAAGGTGAGAATATATTATGAACAAAACCTTACAACCTTGTATTATTATTCTTAAAAAAATTAAATTAAATTTGAAAACAAATTTTATTTAGTTTAATATTTTTTCTAGAATAATTATGGCACTATAATATTCACCAATCATCAGTCAAACACACCCAATGTATTTATTTTATTGAATATTCCCGTTCATCGCTCCCATTTTACTTATTTTATAATTGTTCCCCGTTGAAATTCCTCATATGTGTTTTGTTTTTTAAAATCCAATTGCCAGCCTCTTACCGTCGTCCAATTCCATTATTTATTTTATTTTATCGATTAGATCATCAAATTCTTAATTTTTTTTAATTACGTTCAATTGACTATAACACGTAATAAATCAATGACGTGACATACTAATATGTTAAATAAGTGTTTGTGTGTGCAAATAAAACATATTTTTAATGAGATTAAAGGGACAAAAAGGTACAATAACAAATTAAACACTTAAAATTTACACAAATAATAGAAATTATAAATTTACTCAATAAACATTAATTAAGAAAATTACAGTGGAAAGATATAATTAAAAATAATTACACATATAACTTAACTTAGAAATGACACAAATAACATAAATTAAACAAGTAAAATCATTAACTTAAAATAAAAAAACAGCATCAACAAATAGTATAATAGATAATTAAACAAATTAAATATCTAAAACAATTATTTACACCATCTCCCCCGTTTCAAATCATGAACGGACTCCCAACGGTTCACCGTCATTGGAGGCTCGGAGCCTTTGAATATTCTTTCTTCAGTTTTCATCGTCAATGCAAGCACATCAACCAACTACGTAGATACTCGATCTGAAATGGGGCTTATGATGGGAGGTCGTGTTGAAGGTGATGTTTATTTTAAGAAAATATAATAATATTTATTACTACATCTATCATATTAAAAGATTTTTTTATGTATTTTTTATTTGAGTAGTGCACACAAACTATTTTATAAATATTTTATAAATTGCTGATTTGACATACTCCACATCAGCGTATTGATCAACAAATTGTTTCAATGTATTCTTCGGTCCTACACAATATACCGAGGTGGAGTATGCTACATCAGCAATTTGTAAAGTGTTTGTAAAATAGTTTGTGTCTCTAGCATTATTCTTTTTATTTTTTTGAGTAATAACATTTGTCATTTTTATTATAAATAATTATACTTCAGATTTATTTATGTTTAGTTTAATATTTAAGAAAAATAATTAATATAGTTTTTAATACTTTTTTTATGAATAATAATATTCGTTATGTAATAATAAGTTTATTTTACCTAAATTTTAATATTTGGGAAAACTAATTATATTTGCGTTAATGTGTACTTTTATGCTTATTAAAATTTTACATTTTTAATTACAAAAAATATATTTGAATGTATATTACGTAAATTTTAATATTTAAGAAATTTAATTAGTAAAAACTGTATGACTTTATTTTCTTGACAAAATAAATATTTATTATTTGTTGAGAAATATGTTATTTACTAATGCACAAATTCATAATTTAATTAATTAGACCAAATTAAGTAAAAATTATAACATACAAATTATATTTAGTGAATATATTAAATATGACGCCCCCAAAATTAGGTATACATCACCCATCTTGGGTCGTCAGATACATAGTACAGAATACAAATACAACTTACTAATACAGCTGTCGTGTACAATACGACAAAACATAAACTGTGAGTTTGAATACAAATATTATCTTCTAGAGAGTATTCATACTCAAAAGGAGTCCTCTTTACATTTATTAACACACCATTACATAGAATAGTGAGGACTACTAAATAATACTATCATTCGGACCATCACTCCGTTCCCCGACTTGCCCCAGCTACGTTCTCATTTCTTGAAGAGAACAACGAAAGAAAGGGTGAGCTCAACTAGCCCAGTAAGAAATATTATGACTAAAATAATGCAGAATAAATTATCATTAGCCTTCAACAATGTTAAACTGATAAAATATAATAGACATCAAGTTTAACTATATCGGAACAAGCAATCCATTAAAAGAGTCAAGTAAAAAATAAACTCTATTATCTTTTATGATTTAAAAGGTTTTTCAACACTGTTCGCTGGGACCCAGCTTAATAAAATAATTCACATCATCGAATCACCCCTGCACTACGGCCAAGGATATTCGTGTATTCATTAATGGTCATGATCATGCCAACAACTGTCCATCAATGCACTACGGGCCAATGAGGACTTTTACCACATCATTTGTAACATTACGGTCATGATTATACCGAATAATCCCTGGTCATAATCATACCAAGTCCATCTATGCACTACATGCCACAGATGACTTTCAACATTTTATAAACATGAGGATGATGACAATGATATAAGAATTCAATAAAACAAGTTCAATAATTAATTTATCCAAGAATTAACAACGTCCAAATTGTCAACATGATACTGCTTTGTGGAGTAAAATTCAAGAATACTTAGAAGAATATTTTCATGAAAAGATACTGAATGAAACGCAATTATCAATGATATTCTACAAATTTCATGGAGTATATAAGTCAAAACTTAACTAACTGAGTATAATAAAGAATGGAATAACAAAAGAAATCATCATGCATGCGATAGACCGCACAGACAGGTTATTCCCACAGAATAATAAATAATGGAACCAGGTCCGGCGTAAAACGCACAGACAGGATATTCCAACAGAATAATAATAAAGACGGAATCAGGTCCGGTGTAAAACACACAGACAGGATGTTCCAACAGAATAATAATAAAGACGGAACCAGGTCCGGTGTAAAACACACAGACAGGATGTTTCAACAGAATAATAATAAAGACGGAACCAGGTCCGGTGTAAAACACACAGACAGGATGTTCCAACAGAATAATAATAAAAACGGAACCAGGTCCGGTGTAAAACACACAGACAGGATGTTCCAACAGAATAATAGAAGAATGTCACCAAGTATAGGGTAGACCGCGTATACAGGTTATTCCAACAGAATAATAAGAAATGGAATAACAACAGTTCTCTTCATGAATAAAAAAGAATAACACCCCTTACCGTTTTAAAGAAGAGCTGAAATAAGGAAGTAGTTAAGTAGCAGAATACTCTTCTTCTCTCTCTCTATAGTTTCTCTTTATAGTTTCTCTCTCTAGAGTTCAGTGAATTCGTAAGAAATAATGAAGGAATGAGCTGCTATTTATAGAAAAATAGAATGCATAGTAACTAATCCATGAACGGTCCAGATTGATTACTTTAATCTGACGGTCCATAATTAAAGAAAAATCTTTTAAATAAAATATAATATATTCTATTTATAGAATAACTTTAATAAAGTATTCTGTTTTATATAAAAAGATGTTTCTGTTTTATTACGTTAATAATACGAATAAAACAAAACGTCATTATCGCTAAATAATTCATATTATTAACTGACAATAATTGAATCAAACTGAGTGACTTCTCACATAAGCATTAATAATCAATACCGTGTGCTACTATGCAACCACACGTATTACTGTACTTTTACAACCGAGTAGTTCAACAGTATTAATGGTAAAACTTCCGCCGTTATTTTTAATAAAATATTTTTATCGTTTTCTCAATCCGACAATAATTCCGTTGTGGGGTCCACCAATGATTGTGCCGTTGTACGAATATTTCCTGTTAAAACGAATATTCCCCGACTAATCGAATATTATATAACAACTTGCGTACTTTACAAAATTTATAAATATTACCCACAACTATAACATGATATCAAATTAACTCCATAATATTCAAAAATGATATTTATAGAAAATTCATCTTTATTTATAAAAGTTGGGGTCTTACAACCTCCCCTTCTTATGAAATTTCGCCCTCGAAATTAGGGTACGTACCTGGTATGTCGAAGAGGTAAGGATACCTTGATTTCATTTCAGATTCTAACTCCCAAGTCATTTTCTCAACATCGTGGTTTATCCACAAAACTTTGACTTGAGGTATAACCTTGGAGCGTAGAATATGTTCCTTCTTATACAAGATTTGAACAGGAACTTCTTCATACGTCAAATCCTCCGCTATTTCGTCCGGTTCTAACTCAATAATGTGGTTCGGGTCTTCCACATATTTGCGTAACATGGATATGTGAAAAACGTTATGAACACGAGACATACTTGGCGGTAAAGCGAGTCTATAAGCCACAGTTTCTACTCGATCGAGGATTAAAAATGGACCGATGAATCGAGGATTGAGCTTTCCTCTTTTTTCAAATCTCGTAACTCCTTTCCATGGAGCAACACGTAAGAACACATGATCTCCTATATCAAATTCCACGTCCTTTCGATGAAGATCAACATAACTCTTTTGTCGATCTTGTGAGGTTTTTATACGTTGTCGGATCATTTGAATCTTTTCTGTAGTCATACGTACCAACTCCGGTCCCAACAACGTTGCTTCACCCACCTCATCCCAGCATACTAGAGAACGACATTTTCTTCCATACAATGCTTCGAATGGAGCCATGCCAATACTTGCTTGATAACTGTTGTTGTAGGAAAACTCCACCAATGGTAAGAACTTGTCCCAACTTCCCTTGAAGTCAAAGACACAAAGTCTTAATAAATCTTCTAGAGTTTGAATAGTCCTCTCTGATTGTCCGTCCGTCTGAGGATGATATGCCGAACTAAATCATAAATCTGTGCCCATAGCTTTTTATAAACTAACCCAAAATCGTGAAGTGAATCTTGGGTCTCGGTCAGAAACTATGGATACTGGCATACCATGCAGTCTTACAATCTCGTTTATGTACATACGAGCAAGACGTTCAAGTGTATAAGTTTCTCGTATCGGTAAGAAATGAGCAGACTTGGTCAATCTATCAACAATACCCCAAATCGCATCAATACCTTGAGAAACCCTAGGAAGACCGGTAACGAAATCCATGGTAATGTGCTCCCATTTCCATTCTGGAATTTCAAGTGGTTGCAATGGACCTTTTGGTACTTGATGCTCCGCTTTGACTCGTTGACAAGTTAGACACCTTGAGATAAACAACGCTATCTCTCTCTTCATATTGCTCCACCAAAATGTATGACGAAGATCATGATACATTTTGGTACTTCCAGGATGGATTGCAAACGGTGTGTTGTGCGCCCCATCATGATTTCATACTTTAAATCAGGGTTGTTAGGAACACAAAGTCTGGAGTTGACTCGAAGTATTCTTTCTTCATCGATTCTTGCTTCCGGCATAGCACCTTCTTGCACTTTCTTCCTCATACACATCAGCTCCAGGTCTGTAGCTTGAGCAGCTTTAACTTTATCGATTAAAGTTGGTTCTACTCGTATATTCGCCATCATCACATGGGTCCCTGGAGTCTTTAACTCTATCTCCATCCTTTGCAAGTCACACAAAATGGGCTTTTGTGTTGACAATATTGCACTCGTACTTGCATATGATCTTCTACTCAATGCGTCAGCTACCACGTTCGCTTTTCCAGGATGGTATTGAATGGTATGATCATAATCTTTCAACAGTTCAAGCCAACGTCGTTGTCGCATGTTGAGTCCCTTTTGAGTGAAGAAATATTTGAGGCTTTTATGATCCGTAAAGATCTCCACCTTCTCCCCATACAAGTAATGCCTCCAAATTTTAAGTGCAAAGACAACAGCTGCCAACTCTATATCATGAGTAGGATAATTCCTCTCATATTCCTTGAGTTGTCTTGATGCATAGGCTATGACTTTTCCATGTTGCATGAGAACGCATCCCAACCCTTTGCTCGAAGCATCACTGTAGATGACAAATCCCTCCGAGCTAGATGGTATTGTTAGAACAGGTGCTGAAATGAGTCTCCTCTTGAGTTCTTGAAAACTCTGCTCACATTCTTCGCTCCAACCGAACTTTGTATCTTTCCGAGTCAGCTGAGTTAATGGAGTAGCAATTCGAGAAAATCCTTCCACGAATCTCCGATAATAACCAGCTAAACCAAGAAAGCTACGTACTTCGGTCACTGATTTAGGTTGCTCCCAGCTTTGAATAGCTTCAATCTTTGCCGGGTCAACCGATATTCCACGACTTGATACTATGTGCCCAAGGAATGCTACCTCCTCCAGCCAGAACTCGCATTTCTTCAACTTGGCATAAAGCTTGTATTCACGAAGCTTTTGGAGTACCAGCCTCAAGTGTTGCTCATGATCTTCACGGCTTTTGGAATAAATAAGGATGTCATCAATAAAAACGACCACAAAGTGATCCAAATATTCCTTGAATACCCGGTTCATCATATCCATGAAGGCAGCAGGAGCATTAGTCAATCCAAAGGACATGACTAGGAATTCATAATGCCCGTACCGAGTTCTAAAAGCCGTCTTTGGAATATCCTCAGTTCTAACCTTCAGCTGATGATATCCAGAACGAAGATCGATCTTTGAAAAGAATTGTGCTCCTTGCAACTGGTAAAACAGGTCATCAATACGTGGCAATGGGTACCTGTTTTTGATGGTGACATGATTCAACTCCCGATAATCAATACAAAGTCGCATACTTCCATCTTTCTTCTTCACGAATAGCACAGGAGCACCCCAAGGAGAAGTACTAGGACGAATAAAGCCAATGTCTAATAATTCCTGCAGTTGGATCTTTAACTCCTGAAGTTCAATAGGAGCCATTCGATATGGGGCTTTGGAAATGGGTTTTGTACCGGGTTCAAGGTCGATACAAAATTCAATTTCACGCTCTGGGGGTAGGCCAGGAAGTTCTTCAGGGAATACGTCAGGGAATTTATTAACAATAGAAATATCATTCAAAACTGACGTATTTTTGTTTAGATCCGTGACATGAGCTAAGAAAGCTTGACATCCATTTTTCAATAAACGAATAGCTTTATGGCTTGAGATGACAACGATTGATTTTAATGGTTTGGTTGCTTGAATTCGCATAATAGGTCGATTAGGAATATGAAAGCTAACAACCTTACGAAAACAATCAATTTTTGCATGATGAGTAGTTAACCAATCAATCCCTAGAATCACGTCAAATGCAAGTATTTTTAATGAAATAAGATCGACAGGTAATGTGTGGGTACCAACTTGAACCAAACAAGACTTATAAACCGTGGATGTAATGAAGGTTTCTCCCAATGGAGTTTCAACAGATAAATCAAAGTCTAATTTATCCAGAGTCAAATTTAATCGATGAGCGCAAGTAGGAGAAATAAAAGAATGGGTAGAACCGGTATCAAATAAAGTATAGACTTCGTTAGAGTTTATGATAAGCTTACCCGTGATGACCTCATTCGGGTTCCTTACTTTCTGGGAGGTCACAACAAACGCTCTCCCTTGCACTACCGGTTTTGACTTTTCTGGGACGGCCTTTGGTGTCTCCATCTTGGCTGAACTTATTTTTGGTAAACGACAAAATCGAGCTAAATGACCTTCTCTTCCACAATTATAACATGCTTTAGACGGCATCGCGCAGTTTGGACTGATGTGCCCCTCCCCTCCGCATTTGAAACATATGATAGGTGGTCGTTCTCCTTCCTTAACAATGGGCGCTGGTGCTGACGTCTTTCCATCATTGTTGAATCTCCTCTTCTTGAAATGACCATTCTTATTATTTTGGCCCTGATTACCACCGAAGTGGTTACCATTTATGGCCTGTTGATTCCCTCCACGCTTATTGTCACCGCTTCGATGACTGCTCTCACTGGTATTATCATTTTGCCGACTGCTCTCTTTTGGTTGTGTTGACTCGTTATCGCGCTCTACTAACTGAGCCCTATTCACAACATCTGAATACAAACACAGTTTATGAGAAATAAGATGCTGATGTATCTCAGGTTTCAAACCTCACAAAAACATTCGCGTCATTCGCTCTTCATTATCCACCAAGTGGGACGCAAACTGGGACAACTCAGCAAATTTAGCCTCATACTGCGACATGGTCATATTATTATGCTCCAATTTGATGAACTCCACCTCCTTCATGTGACGAACACTTTCGGGAAAGTATTTGTCATTGAACAGCTCTTGGAACTTCTCCCAAGACATCTTCAGTGCGGCAGGTTGAGTACGCTTAATCTATTCCCACCAGTAATCTGCCTCTCCTCGCAACATAAAGGCGGCAAAGGGAACCTTTTGCTCCTCGGAGCATCCCAAGACATCAAATATCTTGGTAATCTGCTTTATCCATGTTTTCGCTATAAGTGGTTTTGGCTTTCCCTTAAACTCTGGTGGTCCCAGCGCCTTGAACTGTTTAGCGGTGACCGTCCGAGAATTTTCAGTGTTTCCACTTATATTTTGGACAGGAGCCGCTCTCGCCTGCTGTTGCATGAACTGCATAAAGTTTCTGAACATTCCATCATTCATCATTTGGTCAGTGTTGTTGTTTGCATGAGGATTGTCACCTTCCTGATGCACATTATCCTGATTATTGATATGTGGTGAATCAACAGTCGCCTGTGCTCCATTGCTATTCTCAACATTCTCAGATGCCATTTTCAGATACTGCCACAAAATAAAAGTTAATTGATATATCATATATTATCCTTATATTATGACCGACCAATTAAATACCATGCAAATAAACCTAGGTAGGTCATACTAGCGAAGGAATTCTCCGTCTCTCCCCTCCTAGTTCTATTCTCACATCTTAGCCAGGGATCATATCCCTAAGCTCTGATACCAACTGTGACGCCCCCAAAATTAGGTATACATCACCCATCTTGGGTCGTCAGATACATAGTACAGAATACAAATACAACTTACTAATACAACTGTCGTGTACAATACGACAAAACATAAACTGTGAGTTTGAATACAAATATTATCTTCTAGAGAGTATTCATACTCAAAAGGAGTCCTCATTACATTTATTAACTCACCATTACATAGAATAGTGAGGACTACTAAATAATACTATCATTCGGACCATCACTCCGTTCCCCGACTTGCCCCAACTACGTTCTCATTTCCTGAAGAGAACAATGAAAGAAAGGGTGAGCTCAACTAGCCCAGTAAGAAATATTATGACTAAGATAATGCAGAATAAATTATCATTAGCCTTCAACAATGTTAAACTGATAAAATATAATAGACATCAAGTTTAACTGTATCGGAACAAGCAATCCATTAAAAGAGTCAAGTAGAAAATAAACTCTACTATCTTTTATGATTTAAAAGGTTTTTCAACACTGTTATCGCTGGGACTCAGCTTAATAAAATAATCCACATCATCGAATCACCCCTGCACTACGGCCAAGGATATTCGTGTATTCATTAATGGTCATGATCATGCCAACAACTGTCCATCAATGCACTACGGGCCAATGAGGACTTTTACCACATCATTTGTAACATTACGGTCGTGATTATACCGAATAATCCCTGGTCATAATCACACCAAGTCCATCTATGCACTACATGCCACAGATGACTTTTAATATTTTATAAACATGAGGATGATGACAATGATATAAGAATTCAATAAAACAAGTTCAAGAATTAATTTATCCAAGAATTAACAACGTCCAAATTGTCAACATGATACTGCTTTGTGGAGTAAAATTCAAGAATACTTAGAAGAATATTTTCATGAAAAGATACTGGATGAAACACAATTATCAAGGATATTCCACAAATTTCATGGAGTATAGAAGTCAAAACTTAACTAACTGAGTATAATAAAGAATGGAATAACAAAAGAAATCACCATGCATGCGATAGACCGCACAGACAGGTTATTCCCACAGAATAATAAATAATGGAACCAGGTCCGGCGTAAAACGCACAGACAGGATATTCCAACAGAATAATAATAAAGACGGAATCAGGTCCGGTGTAAAACACACAGACAGGATGTTCCAACAGAATAATAATAAAGACGGAACCAGGTCCGGTGTAAAACACACAGACAGGATGTTCCAACAGAATAATAATAAAGACGGAACCAGGTCCGGTGTAAAACACACAGACAGGATGTTCCAACAAAATAATAATAAAAACGGAACTAGGTCCGGTGTAAAACACACAGACAGGATGTTTCAACAGAATAATAGAAGAATGTCACCAAGTATAGGGTAGACCGCGTATACAGGTTATTCCAACAGAATAATAAGAAATGGAATAACAACAGTTCTCTTCATGAATAAAAAAGAATAACACCCCTTACCGTTTTAAAGAAGAGCTGAAATAAGGAAGTAGTTAAGTAGCAGAATACTCTTCTTCTCTCTCTCTATAGTTTCTCTTTATAGTTTCTCTCTCTAGAGTTCAGTGAATTCGTAAGAAATAATGAAGGAATGAGCTGCTATTTATAGAAAAATAGAATGCATAGTAACTAATCCATGAACGGTCCAGATTGATTACTTTAATCTGACGGTCCATAATTAAAGAAAAATCTTTTAAATAAAATATAATATATTCTATTTATAGAATAACTTTAATAAAGTATTCTGTTTTATATAAAAAGATGTTTCTGTTTTATTACGTTAATAATACGAATAAAACAAAACGTCATTATCGCTAAATAATTCATATTATTAACTGACAATAATTGAATCAAACTGAGTGACTTCTCACATAAGCATTAATAATCAATACCGTGTGCTACTATGCAACCACACGTATTACTGTACTTTTACTACCGAGTAGTTCAACAGTATTAATAGTAAAACTTCCGCCGTTATTTTTAATAAAATATTTTTATCGTTTTCTCAATCCGACAATAATTCCGTTGTGGGGTCCACCAATGATTGTGCCGTTGTACGAATATTCTCTGTTAAAACGAATATTCCCCGATCAATCGAATATTATATAACAACTTGCGTACTTTGCAAAATTTATAAATATTACCCACAACTATAACATTATATCAAATTAACTCCATAATATTCAAAAATGATATTTATAGAAAATTTATCTTTATTTATAAAAGTTGGGGTCTTACATTAAACATTATAACTTAAAGGGTATATTAAACATTATATTAAAAAAAAATTTGAATATTAGTTGATCAACCACATTAGGAATAATGAATATTACATATTATAGATTAGAGAGTATAATGATTATTAGTTGAAAGAGTAGAAAAGTTGTGAGTTTTATCATGGTCATATACTACAAGGGATTAAATTGCAAATCTGATTCCTCTAATTTTTTTTAGCATAATTATTCTTCATAGATTTGTCATAAATGTGATTCTGTAATATTATTTGTGAATAATTAATTATTGATTCATATGATAAGGAAATATTTATTTTATGTGGATATAAATGAGGGATATATTTTTGTGGTTAAAAATAAAGGAGTTAATGCTGAGGTGTTTTATCTGTATTTTTGTCGAAACGGAGGTATATATTAAAAATCAAATTAGGGTTTTTGAGATATATTGTGGGGGTTATAATTTTTAATCCGACCGTTGGATCGTTGTGATCTTTGGATATGTTATACATATATAAGTTGAGTATATGTTCACAAATTTTGAACCGTTAAAAATTAACGTATGATTTGTTATAAATTTTACGAGATGACTGGTTCAGAAATTGTTTAATTTTCAGAGTTAATTATTTTGGTAGAAAATTCTAGAATTAGTGGGTCCCACTCTTGGTTGGTGAAAAAATGTGCTGAGATTTTTATTCAAATGTGGTGGGTGAAAATAGTAGCAGGTAAAGCCATCAGGTTGCAGGTTAAGTCTGTTTCGGCGTGCTAACATTTTCCTATAAATAGAGGGCTAAGTTAGAATTGAAAATCACACCAGAAACATAAGCTTTCTCTCTTTCTTTCTCTATATTATGAAGCATATTTTGTGAGTATTTAGATACTTTGAGAGTTACTATTCAGTGCAAGTTTCCTTCGGCTTTGCATTCCAGTCAGAAGTGCTGCTCTTTTGAGGTAAGGGATAGTAAAGGATTTTAAGGGTTATTATATCTAAATTTTTTCACCTATTAAAATTTGATTTTCTCTCTCCTCATTTTTTTATTTTTATTTCTTAAATTTGTGTAAAAAGTATACTTTTCTCCTTCTTATTATTTATTTTTATATTAACATACTAAATTCAATATAAAATATTTATATACTCAAAATTAGTATAAATTAATTATTTTTAAGCAATATAATTACGAAAATTATAAATTTTGCTATTTTTTATTATCTAAATGATACTAATAAATGTATGATTTATTTTAAAATTAAATATATCTCAAATTGATCATATATTTTGGAAAAAATATATAAATTCAAAAATATTTTCAAAATTTTTCATTATACGACTACTATTAGAAGTTAAACTCAATATTTTTAAAATTTTCTTTGTTTATCTTTAAAAATATTGAGTTTAACTTTTAATAATAGTTGTATGATGAAAATTTTGAAAATATTTTCAAATTTATATTTTTGTTGTTTAAATATAGGATCAAGTTTGATTTGTTTAAATCAATTTGACATATATTAAATTTTAAAATAAATTATACAGTTATTAGTATCATTTAAATAAAATAAAAAAATAGTAAGGTTTATTATTTTGGAAATTATACTGTCTAAGATTAATTAATTTATACTAGTTTTGAAATTAGAAATATTTCATATTGAATTCAAAATAATAATATAAAAATAAATAAATGAAAAGAAGAAGAGTATATTTTTTACACAAATTATAAAAATAAAAAATATAAAAATGAGGGGAGCGGAGAGAGAAAACCAATTTTAATAGGTTAAAAAAATTGAAGGAAGACATTTGTATGATTAATGCATTTATGAAAAATAATTGTGCTAAAAAAAAGTTTATGAAATATTGGAATAACACATTTGCATGACTAACATACGAGGAACATTTATGCTAATTTTTTTTTAAGAAACAGTTTAGCAAAATTATGATAAATAGAAGGGTCAAATTTATAATTTAATCACTACAAGGGTGTGAGCGTATGCTATTCAAAAATAAAATAAAAAATGGAAGTCTTTATTATAATTTAATAAATAATGATATTATCACATAAAAAAGTTTAATGTTCACATACATGTGTATACTGTGGGTGCTAAACTGACACGAGGAGGCCGTAGTATGATGTATGACTGTAGCATTATTTTAATTCAATAGTTCGAATTTTAAGCTCACCTCTTATCCAACTCACTCAAGTTCATCTCTTTTTAACGACGGATCCGACGACGGTTCGGTCATACAACCATCGTCTATACTTTTAGCGATATTATACGTTGTCCATCACTAAAAATATAGATGACGGTTGTATGATTAAACTGTCGCGGAATCCGTCGCTAAAGGAGGGTGAACTTGGGTGAGTTGGACAAGGAGTAAGCTTGCGATTGTTTTAATTCAATACGGCAAGTGCTTTGGCTGTCTGACTAGTTTATGTTGTTTCTTCAGAGACATTAATCTGACCGAGTCGAGTCAACACGGACTCACCGTTCTTTCTTTCTTTCTCTCCCTCCCGTCTTCAGTTCCTTCCGAGGAAAACCTAGAATCTCCGATTTCAAATAAATAAACATACATACATTGTTAGTCAAATACCAAACTCAAATTTACACATCCAAGGAAAAAGGGTTTTTATATTATTATAATTTTATTTTTGTTGTCGTAATAATTGGGAAAATGTCATCGGAGATCGAGGTCGTTGAAGAGGTGGAATCGAGAGATGATACGGCGGCGGCGACGACGACGTCAGCGATCGGAGGAGGTGTAGAGGAAGATTATTTGAGGAACGATGTGTTTACGGCGGCGGCTTATGGGGATATGGAGAAGTTGCAGAGATTGGTGGAAACCGAGGGTTGCTCAGTAACTGAGCCCGATGGCCTTGGCTACTATGCCTTGCAGTGGGCTTCACTTAACAACCGTTCTGCTGCTGCTCAGTATATCATAGAGGTTATTTTATCCGAATCATTTCTTTCTCCATATTTACTAATGTTTTTCTATGAGAGCTTTTGCTTGAGCTGTAAATATTTCATTTTCATTTTTTGGATGTTCATTTTGTGCTCCAGTTGACTTTGTTTAGTGTACTATAGGGGAACTTGCTATGCACATTTTCATACACAATGATTATAACCCAATTTATCTGTAGTCTGTTCCTATAGTCAATGAAAGTTGTTTTTGATCTAAGAATGCATGAATAAAACTTGTCAAATTTGCAATTTGAGATATGTGTACTTCAAGAAAGAGAAGTAACCAAGTTAAAGCTAACTTTTTTTCTGTTTTGGGTTATAAACAGATTATGATGGAGTGATTTTTTTAGCATTATCTATATTACAAATAGTATTTGGGTTAAATTCATGTTGCAGCATGGGGGAGATGTGAATGCTGCAGATCATACCGGGCAAACAGCACTACACTGGAGTGCAGTGCGGGGAGCCGTTCAGGTTGCAGAGCTCTTGCTCCAAGAGGGTACTCGCGTTAATGCTGCTGATATGTATGGTTATCAGGTTGATATTTGTTCTTTAGTCGCATTCTTCATTCTTAAAGATTCTTTTAGTGGCATGGCTCAATCTTTAATCCACATTTTAATAGGCAGACAAGTATATAGTTTGCCTTCTTTGAAGGGTGTTAATAGCAAGCAGCAACACTAGTTCGTCCCGCTTGGTATAGCTACCATTTGGGGTCTTCAACCAAATTTGCAATTTGTATGAAGTGAGTCTTTAATCAACAAAATTACTCATATTTCTGATGTTTCAATGCTGGAACTGAAGATACATAGAGCATTTTAGGTTCAGTTTCGGTTTAAGTGTATGATGTATTAATGTAGGTTTACGAGCAACGGCATTTAATATTAATTTAAACCCAGCATCAATTCAGTCTCTTATAAAGTAACCAAGATGGTGAACTGGACTGATAATTTTAAATACATATTTAATAAGGTAGTTACTGCAATGCACTTATCCAAAATAAGGGTAGGGCCAAAGTTACTAAATACTCTAATTGGCCAAGCGAATCGCGTATTGGTACTTGCGTGTCCAAACATGGTACTACTATGTACCAGTGCTCTAAATTTAGCATACCGAAAAATTTCTTTGTTGTTTTATCTATAATTGCACAAATATCAATATTATAACTTAGTATTGGATGCTCAAAAATTATGTTTGTACTAAAATTATTTATAAAACAATTAACTTGTTGATTAAAATGAAAATTTTCAATAAAAGTTAGGCTTATTATATTTAAATTCTAGGAGACTTCCTACCTATAAGATCTTATATAAAGATATCATAGCATACCACATTTTAGTTATGTAGCATACTACTTATTCGTACTGCGTACCGATATGAACCACGTTTCAACTAATACTAGGTAGGGCCAGTTACTAAAATCTCATAGACAATAAGTTGATACAGTTTTCTAGATCTAATGTAGCGAGTGGTCAAATTGGCTTCTCAGAGCCTCGTAGTTTCGATGCCTATATATTGTTGATTTCAACGTGTTATGAGCCATGTAGTTTCGAATTTCGATGCCCATATATTGTTGATTTCAACATGTTATGAGAAGAAGTTTGTTTCTGTAGTTTCTTTGTTTGTGGTGATGGTTTTTGTTCTTTACCTTACAACTAACACGTGTCTAGTTTCTAATGATTGAACTGAATTCCATAGCA
Organism: Panax notoginseng; assembly: GCA_016801055.1. Taxonomy (NCBI): domain Eukaryota; kingdom Viridiplantae; phylum Streptophyta; class Magnoliopsida; order Apiales; family Araliaceae; genus Panax; species Panax notoginseng. The sequence continues at coordinate 173,736,467 of CM029012.1, forward strand.
TTGTATCTTGTAGCCTGTCATGCGTGTAATAACCCGGGTTAAATTCCGAGTTCAAATGAAATCATATTTTAATAAGGCTCGATGCGCTATCTCAATAATATCTTCTTGAGTAATCTTAGCTTATCACTGGCACACCCAAAATGTCATTAATGATAGCAACTTGAGTTCTTATTTACACATCCATGTATTCTACATGTTACGATGTGAGACTGATGTGTTACAAACTCCCCTACCTAAATACTTGACGTTGTCAGGCCAAACACAGTCATACAAGGTCCATAAATTTTACCTCTCTAGCCATAATACTAGCGTGGTAGTAGCATGCATCATGATACTTATCATGGGTAAATTTTATAATATCAAAAAATTTTAATGGATATATTTTGATGGCAAAATTTGTGAAAGCTGCATAGATATTTATCATCACTTGTTTGCAGACAACACATGTTGCGGCTCAATACGGTCAGGCATCGTTCCTTTATCACATTGTTACAAAGTGGAATGCAGATCCTGATGTTCCAGATAACGATGGAAGAAGCCCTTTACATTGGTACTTTTATACTGTAACCTTACATTTGAAAAATAGATCTCCATAGCGATAAATTGTGATATTGTTTTTATTTGTGTTGGTGTTGGATGAATCTATTCATCATTATTCAAGTTTCATATTAAGTTTGTAAATGTGTTAAAATTGTTGTTTCTTCCAAATATTTGGTAAAGAATTCATGATAGTCATCCTATGTTGTGCTGGTCATTTGAACATTTATCTTATCTTACCGTCACCCTTCAATGTACCAATTCCTTCCAATTTGCTATGTGATTTGAAACTCACAAACATTGCTAGGAATACTAAACTACAAATGTTGGTGACTGTCGCTACACACTTCATATTTGTGCCACCAATTTTCTATCCCTCAATTCAGAATAAAAATTTTAATTTTGGACACGAGGACTATACTTTTTGGTATACTTTTCGTTAATTGACTTCTGTAATCATGTGTGAGTGGGTTTGAAAAAAGAAACTAAAAGATTGTTTGCATAGCCAAAGTAAGTTATTGTAATTATGTTTCTATGTTATGAAATATGCACATATTCTTTGATATTTCTATGTCTATGTAATACTCTCTCCGTCCCCAAAGGGATGACTAAAGGTACAATTTTTTTTCCCCAAAAGGATGAGATAAAATACATAATGAAGTTAAATATGTCATAGGTGTTTTTTGATTGTATCTTAATACATCTTAACAGCTCACCTCTTAATGCATCTTAACAACACACATCTTTATATTAAGAGATCATCTAAATAGTTAATATACAAATATGAGTCTAAACTATTCAGAGGACCTCTTAATACAAATATGTGGGCTCTTAAGATGCATTAAGATGTGGAATGTTAAGATGTAATCATACACCACTTTAGTGGGGTCTATTAGTATAAAAATATAAAAGTACTCTTCACTTTATATAATCTTGTGGGGCCACTAAGGACAAATTTGAAACCTTTCATTTTTTTTCTCTACTTTTACTTTTCTTAATATATGTGCAAATAGTATTTTGCTCATTCTTTTGGGGACGGAGGGACTAGATGCCAATTTATTAAGAACTTTTTCAGTTCTGAAAAACTACGAATTCTACCTTACTCCACATGATATCAGATTTGCGCATTAAACGAAAACACTTGTTAGCACTAATAGAAAAAACAAAAAGAGAAGAACTATTTATCTATAGCCTTTTGTTATTTTATAATACATATTTGTTTATCTTTTTTTTTTCTTTTTGATAAGTAACACTTCATCCATTCCAAAATATAAGATCATTATTGGTTTTTTGAAGTCAACTTAACTCAAAATTGATATGGATTCCTTTAATTTTGAAGTATACAATGATGAATATTGTATACTATCTAAAAAATATTACTTCAATTTTGAGTTTGAAAATATATCAAATTGGCTTTTAAAAATCAATAATGATCTTGTTATTTGGAACGAAAGGAGTATTTTTTTTCTTTGCTAGCACAGTGTCTCCATAGTAACGTCTGCACCAATTTCATGTCCCGTGTTATATTTTTGGTATGCTTAACTAGTACTAATAATGCCCCTAAGTTTAAAATATCAATTTTGGCTTGTTTCATGGGGATGGAAAGGTACATCTTCGTTATTATAGGGACATGATTTATTTGGCTTGTCGTTATTATACAACCAGAGGACATGATGTGTTAAAACTATGTAACTGCAAGTGCACAATATCAAATTGAAGAACTGACAAGTACAGGTCGAACCAGAAAGACTAGATTAATTTTAATGTATCCTTAATATCTATTTCAGGCGTATTAGAATATTGATTGAGAATTGATTAACTATAATTAAACTAACTAATAATAAGGACGCAATTTTGGAATTCGAATTTATTAAACAATAAATATAACAAATAATTCAATCTCTTTTATTTTTATAACTTAACTATGATTTTGATCTCCCTTCCCTTTAATTTAGTAATTTTATAATTAAAATTTTTTTAGGATTAATGATAACCCATCCAAACTTATTCGAGCAAGCATGAATTATGAAAAACTCATATCTTAACAATAATCTATCAAAACCTCTTAATTAATTTAAAATCACTTAAGAACTATAAAATGAATGTACTTCAATAATGAAACATGAAGACGAAATTAATTAAACATAAACGCATAAATAATAGAAGAGATGAAAAATATTATCATACATAATTATTTAATTTCATCTTCATCCTAGATATAAAAAATCAACTAGACATGAAAATAAATAAACTAACTAAAATAAAGAAGAGAAGAAGATTAAAAATAAATAAGAAAACTCCCTTTAATTAACGATCATCCAACGAATGTACAATGAAGAAGTAATTTATTCTTACTCCTAACCTAACCTAAACTAATACAATACTCTTCCCTCTCTCTAAAACAAAATACCTATTTATAGGAAAAATAATTTTGTGTCTTAATTTAGATTTATTGAACTTGATCTCTTTTGTTCCCTTTTATCCTCTTTTTTTTTTCTTGGCTTCAATCTCTATATGGTAATATCTCAAGAGTCCTTTTCTATCTTTAAAAGTTAGAACAATTATCTTTTCCTTATTCACGAAGATAAACATGATAAATCCAATATTGTTCCACCTCCTTCCTTCTCGTTATAGGATTCTTCTTGTTTCTTTTCTTTCATGAATAGGAGCATTAAATACTGATTGATCACCAAGATTTTGACTTTATTGTAACAAAATATTAAATCCTACAAAATAAAATAAAACATATTAATTTAATAAACTAATATAATTAAAAAGACAAAATTAGGGATAATAAAATGTATGAATTATGTGTCTATCAGGACGTATATTTTTTGTTTTCCTTGGGAATGTTTTATGTGTGCATTTGCATGACATGAACAAGTTAGCTCCTTAAAGTAACCATTATTTATTTTATTTAACTAATGACTTTTTCATTTGACTTTTTCCTTATGTTAAGTAGCGTTGTGCTTGATAGTGATAATGGATATTTTTAAAAAAACTGTAGGGCTGCATATAAAGGCTTTGCAGATTGTATACGCCTTCTTTTATTTTTGGACGCATATAGAGGACGCCAGGACAAAGAGGGTAAATATTCATGCTCAGTCTTTATGTTTTCTTCTTGTTTGGAAGTTTTATAACTGAATTGTATAATTAAGAGCAAGTGACATAAGAGACTGGATTTTACAAATATTCTACTTTGTAATGTTAGGCTGTACCCCTCTCCATTGGGCTTCTATTAGGGGGAATATAGAAGCATGCACAGTATTGGTGCAGGCTGGAAAGAAGGATGATTTGGTCGTGACTGATAACACTGGCCTTACACCTGCACAGCTTGCTTCGGATAAGAATCACAAACAAGTTACCTTTTTCCTTGTAAGTATTCCTTAGTAAGTATGTGAATTGGTTTGGAAATATTTTTTTTAGGAGAGAGTTCAAAGGTCATTGTTATCACTTTTAAAACACGATGATAACAAAGGAAATGATGTTTCTGTTTTACTTTCGGTCATAAATCGCAAAATGACATTTATATAAGTACTGGTTTGAAATTTTGAATGAAAATAGCTGTTAAGTATTTTCTTTATACTCTTGGTTTCCTGATGATATTGTTCATCTGTCTTTATTAATTTATGTATGGTTTCATCCTTTTATCCTAATTGTCTGTAAGAGGCTTCCTTTATCCTAGGGTGTTCCTGTGTTAAGAATTCTGATTTCCTATGGAAATTGTACATACCCAAATGCAATTGCCCTTATAAAATTTAGTGTTTTCTGTGAGAAAGTTCGCTGTATTGATTTTGTTTTCCTTCTTAACCTCACTCTAAGGATGTGTTCATACTTTCCACTTTCTAGTTTCTACAGTGCTATGTAACATGTTCATTTGTCGTCTAGGAACTAGGGTGTGGTGCTACCTGTTGTTTTTATCTTTTTGGAATCATTTTGTGGTGAATAGATCTGGACCATTCCATATGCATTTTTTATGTTGTTATATGTATTATAGCTAAATTAGCTATAATACATATTCATAATTAGCACAGGTAGATGTTTGATATCATGCAAATACCACAAAGAGAATGTTGTAAAGGTAATATTAGCCAAGTTGTCGGCAGTCCTGTGTTGCACTGAACTGGTAAGTGGTAACTATTGATTGTTGCATCAGATCATGCAATGGAAGGGAATTGGTTGATTTTGGACTGAAATCATGGTTACTCCTGTCTGTTGTGTTTGATTTAGTGCATGTGGCTTTTGACATATTTGCAGTGTTTGAAGAGTCAGCAACAATGTTATATATAGTTATCCTTTATATGATTATATCCTATGTTGTTTTAGTTCCAGCTTCATCCATTGACTGAAGGGTGAATTCCAAACTACAATTGTACTCTACCGGATAACTTCTGTTTGCAATATTCTAGATAAGGTTACTGGTTTGTAGAACTTAAAAAGAGCTCAATGATCCATAAAACGATTAACACCATACCATGTAAAGTTTTTTTGTCCACATTTGTTTATCTCACAATGTGGATATATTTACATTTAAAAAAAAAAAAAGGAAAAAAAATGCTATATTTATTCTATGAAGCAATATGACAACAAAAATTTGTTATATAGATATATTACACATCTCACTACCTTTTTGCTTGGGTATCAATTTCCCAAACTTTAATGTGATTTCCTTTACTCCTACTCATTTTTGTAAATACTCTGCTTAGTGATTATTGAAGTGATGTTTCCTATTCCTTGCAGCTATACTAATTTGCTAATTCAAGATTTTCAAAAACTTGAATTGAATATGTGAGAGTATACTGTTTCTATCTTTGGATACTAGTAATTTAGTACTGGAAAAATCTAGAGTTGATGCATATAAAGCAGAACTATTATCAGAGGGAAAGATCCGCCAATCATGATTATTATTCTGTTCTAATAATAAATGTTGACCACAAATAACAATTATTATTTTTTTACTGTTGTTGCCACCAAAGTTGTATTTTTTACACTACTTTTTCTAGCAACTCTTTTCATGTGTAGTATTCCCTTCATTGGGTCAGTGTTCTAAAAATTCCCGCCTAGGCGCTAGGCCCCCCCTTGGTGCCCCGCCTAGGGGCTAGACCCTCCCTTGGCGCCCCGTATAGGGGCTAGGCTCCCCTTGGCGCCCCGCCTAGGGGCTAGGCTCTCCTTTGGCGCCCCGCCTAGGCGTGCTAGGTCCCCCTTGGTGCCTCGTCAAAAAATCATTCCAGGAAATTAGACTGGGTCTAGGCGGAGAGGTTTTTTTTTTTAATAACTACTCAAACCAGATCTTAATATATTTATTTTTCTAATAATTTACTATATTTATAATACAGGTTGTAGCATATCAAATCACAACAAGAAGTGAACAAAATCAAGTCAAAATGGATAATTTTATTATACTTGTAATTTTTTGAACTTATATCAACTTCAAATTATATAAATGATAATACATTTGTAATATTTAGTTTAATTCAATATAATTCTTAAATTTATATTTAGTTTCTTAAGTTTAATATTGAATTAAATTCTTGAAATTTTAAATTTTATTATTTAATAGCAATCTTGTTTATGAATAAAACTACTACGTTAAAAATATGTTTGAACTTTGACATTAGCAATATGAATGTGTTTGAACTTTAAGCAAATGTCTTTATTATCTTTATTATAAATTATTTTGCTTTATATTATTGTTTTGTTTGGATAAATGCAAGATAAAATATTAAAATTAACTTAAAATAAAAAATCATGCCTAGGCCCCTCCCAAGTCCTGCCTAGGAGCTAGGCCCCCCTGGCCACCTGCCTCCCGCCTAGCGCCTTTTAAAACATTGCATTGGGTTGGCTCTATTTTGTATTTCTTACGATCATCCTTGGTGTTTTATGTTATTTGACAAATTTGGTTCTGCAGGGTAATGCGAGGAGGTTGCTTGACAAACGTTGGGACGGAAACAGTCGCCTTGGACAACTTACGAAATTAGGACTTGCACCAGTACTTTGGTTTATGATCTTCCTGCTACTTGTGACATATGTTCATTCAGTCATCATGGGTATGACCTCTTAAATTGGGAAATTTCTGTCTTTTATAGCGAAGAGGGGCTGAGAGAAGGGGTTTTGGGGAGGGGTGTTTGGAAGGCAGAATGCAAATTGATTATCTTCCATATTGGCTGCAGCTCCAAATCTGCCAAAGTTGACGGCTGGACTTAGCCTTCTTGCATGGTTGGGTGTGTTCTTAGCAACCTCTGGATTAGTTTTCTTCTATAGGTGTAGCAGGTATGCTTATTGAATTTTTCGCACTTATAGGAACTTCAGAATGATTGATGTTTTGTAATGCTGGCAACATGATTTTAAGTGGTTTGCGCATTACACTAGTATTAGTTATTTCGTTTTTATAAGTGGTAATAAACATTGTATTCTCATCATAATCTGTTATCTTTCTCATTTTTCTTTTCTAGAAGTTAGAGTGCATTTAGTGCATGGAAGTGGTTTGAAGTTGCATGCTGCAACGCTGGACTTTAGAAATCTGTGTATAGACTTTTTCATGTATTGCCTATTTAAATGAAATATGGTTGCATGATTAACATTCGCACTCTGTTTTACTCTTTCTCTGCCCTCAAATTTATTAACAGATTGTGCTCTTCTATACTCTAGAAATCAGGGTTCTTATTAGCAACTTTGTTCTCTAAGTTGACCATTTCTTTTGTCACAGTTTTCTCCCCGCTACATGATTCTAATGCTGTCAAAATTAGTTATTGTGTGTTTTAGTGACCTATAGTGGATATAGTTTACTTTGATGTTATCAATTACTTTTTTTTTATCATTGACATCTATCACTTGGACCAATTATATTTAATTTGCAGAATTAGAAAATTTATTACCAACAATCTGAAGTTGATGATTGATAGAGAACTTTAACTGCACATGGTTTAATTTGTTATTTTTTATAAGCAAATTTGTTAGCATTTTGGAACTCTTGCAATTATTCTCTGTTTTGACTCTTTTTTTTTTTATAGCAAAGATCCAGGTTTCATCAGAATGAATGTGCATGATCCACAAAATATGAAGGATGATGTAAGTAGTATTTTGTTTTTAATTTTAGTTTTTATGTTTGCTTGAATAACTTCATTTCTACGATCATCTGTAGTTTGGCTAATAGTAATGCAATTATTTGGACGGATTTGGTCCTCAAAACTATTTTGCTTTTTCCCTACATTTTTATTTGTCAATATCAGACCTATAGGTACTTGTCGGTGTGATTTGCTTACAGAAACATGCATGCTCTAAATTCTTTCAAAATGTGTTTTTTGACAAGTATCTTTATAAATGTTCACTTGATTATATTTTTCTAGGAACCTTTGTTGAAGATTGAAATAGGGAATCCTGCTTTGCTGGCTGGCAATTGGTCTTCGCTCTGCTCAACTTGCAAGGTACTGTCTACTTCTTGTACCACACGCTGGTGAATACTCAGTAGTTTTTTCCATGGATTGATTTGTAATGCAATTATTCTTATGTTTCATCAGATAGTCCGGCCTCTTCGTGCAAAGCACTGTTCCACCTGTGATCGATGTGTTGAACAATTTGACCATCATTGCCCTTGGGTATCTAATTGTGTTGGCAAGGTCCGTGACCTTTAGAGTTTCATTTTTGGTTATTTAGTTCTCACTTTAATCCTTAGAAATTTGAGTTGATTGGATATCATATATTTTTCACTTCATCTGCAACTTTATTGCATACCCAAGTTATACATCAAATACAAACTTTCTGCTTCAAATGCATTTATATCCCATAACAAGTAATCCAGACTTGTTCATACGCTTGTTTGGGATTCAGTGACCAACTTGTATTTTCCCTGGATACATCAAGTATATGAGGATCGGGTTTCCATATTTTGTATTATTTCAATATACCGTGTTATCCTTTGATAAGAACTTTCCAATCTCATTTCCAATCTCATTTTAGTGTTCTTATCATGTTATTCTGACAAATTCTTGTAAATTCTGCATACAGAAAAACAAATGGGATTTCATCTTGTTCCTTGTATTAGAAAATTTTGCTATGATGATAACGGGCGGAATTGCTCTTACAAGTAGGTCCCTTTTTTTTTTTAATTTTTTTCCTCCTAATCATATTAGATTTCAGACCTGCTATTTTTTGAAAAATAAATGTACAGTAAAACCTCTATTTAGTCACAGTGTTGGAACCAAATTAATTTTATTCCAATAGGGAGGTTATAAATAAATAGAGGTGTAGTTATAAAAATTATTATTTGACTTAGTTTTCTTTAGTGCAGTGCAAGTGATATAGAGAGAAAGCATGCACTACATTAATAACCAATTAATAGAGTATGTCAAATTGAAGGTATAAACATTGATAAAAGAGATGGACATAATTTCAAAAAACTGTACATATATTTATGTAGTGTTAGGAATATGCAAAGTCACATCAAAAGTTTAAAATCTTGTATTTTCTTTAATATTTTTCTCTCAATATAAATTCTATAAACCTTTAATGAAACATAGCATATATTTTTTGCAATATGTAGATAATTATTACTATATGGAGGCAAGTTTCTTAAGAAGGGACCTAAAAAAATTATAACTAATTACAATATGGATTTTATTCCTATTTATAACTTGCCCAAGTTGGGACCAAATTTTTTTATTACTATATGGAGGTTATTCCTATATAGAGTATTACTAAATAGAGGTTTTACTGTGGTATTCCTTTTTTGATTATGGCTTTGCATGCTGATAGAAAATTTCTTTGTAATGATGCAGGAGTTTTGACCGATCCATTTGCTCCATCTTCTTTTGGGGCATGGTTGAACCATGCTGGTAATCAGCACATTGGTGCCGTAGCATTTCTGATTCTTGATTGTTTCCTCTTCTCTGGTGTGGCAGTATTAACTGTTGTACAAGCTTCTCAGGTATGCCTATAGCTTATGTGGTTGTAACAAATTAACAATCTTGTTAATTACTTCTCTATCAGTGCATGTTTACTCTGTTCTTCTTGTAAATACACAATTAAGTGGCATCTTCTATGTTAGACCACATCATGTGACACAACTAACAAGTAGTACAAGGCTACATATTGGATCAAAAGTTTGAAACTGCTGACCTTTTGACCTCGGTTTGTCGATTTCTGAGCTTTAGGATGCACTCTCCAGATTTAGCCATGTTGTTATGTGTAGAGATCCTTAGTAACTGTTATCTTTATTTTTATATTAGCGAAGCTGTTGATTATTTTTTCTCATGACTAGTGCTCTGATGCCCTTGTGTGCAGTTTGGCTTTATGGATTAAAAACTATATATACTTCTTTAATGATTTGTTTGTGTTCTTTTTGTGTTGTGATCTTGGTTCAATCCCTTAATGCCTACATTTTTGCTTTAAAGTCTTGGGAGCCACCTCTTGTGAGTTGTTATACTTTAGCAGTTGCTTTATCCTTTCAGATTTAAAAGAATCATCCAAGAAACTCTTTGGAGTGAATCTCCGTAAGTTTTTACTATGCTCCAGATGAAGTCAAACAGAAGCTTTATTAAACAGTCGTAGCATAAAATATACTTACACCTATAAAGGTTGGGTGTTGATATATGCACACCCTAAATTAATATTTGCACACCTTTTTATAAGAAAGTGACTAATTTACCATTAATAAATTAGACCAGAGTGATAAACAAGTGAATTGGGGTTCATTTATTAAGGGTAAATTAGTGGTTATCTTATATTTGTGTATGCAACTATCACTTTAGGTTGTGCATATATCAGCACCCTAAAGGTTTAGGCTCTTGTGTAGGTTTCAGGAGTGCTGGAATTCTAGAAGAACTTGTCATCACCGTCATCATTCTAGCATATGGTTAACGTTTTTGCTTCCTGGCAAAAACAGTTCTAACCATCTAAAATATGTAAACCATCTTTCTCCGTTAGTGTAGGCAACTTCCAGGATACAGTTGTCTTTTTTGTGATATAGGGTAATTTTCCACATCCTTTTCATCTCTAGGTGTGCAACCAATCCTAGTAGTGTGACTCATCGTCATTGTTAGCATATTCATTTTCTATCTTCTCATGGATTCCATACCTTCTCTGAATGATGTATTATCTATTATTATTTTTTGTTATTTTTTATGACTTCCAAATATTAAAGTTAAATTGTCTGTTTGATATTTTTTGTTTTTCTCTTGTAGTATCTATTTTGTTGAATGTTTTATCATATACTAGAGACATAAATATTGAAATATTTAATAATTAAATATATGCCGAATCTCCCCGCAGCCGAGTCCCCATATTTTGGGATTTGGTGAATCTTCGTATCTCGTATGACGCACCCGTATCCATGCTTCTTAGCTAAATAGATTACTTTCTTAGAATTAGGTTACCTTGGCTTTCACTCAAGTCCATAACCTCTTTAACTTTTTAATAAATTTGACTGTTTATTTTCTTGTGTCTACAGATCTCTCGTAATATTACAACAAATGAATTAGCCAATGCAATGCGCTATAACTACCTTAGAGGACCAGGTGGTCGGTTCAGAAACCCATACGATCATGGCTGTAAGAAGAACTGTTCTAATTTCTTGCTCAGTGGATATAATGAAGACGTTGAGTACAAGGAAGAATTATCTCAGTCTGAAGGGATTGATATGATTCATATGACCATAAATTCAAACGTGCAAAATGGGTCATCTGGCCAGTCTAATCAAACAAATGGAAATAGCCATGTCATCAATGTGAAAACTAACACAAATTCCCGTCATGGCCATCTACATTCTTCCCAATGTAGCCATAATGATAACAGTAAGAAAGGGTTGGTTCCGTTAGGATTGGGTCTTGGTCTAGGAAGAAAATCTTCCAGTTCTGTGATAGCTTCATGATTTATAGTGTACCTTGTAGCTTGAAAATCCCGTTGTGTCTGGAACTACTTAGAGGCACAATGCCAGGTTTAGCTTCTGTAATTCATTTTGCTATTGCTTGTAAAAGGTTTTTTCTGTAGCGAGTTCCTTGTTAAAATGTAGAGGAACCTGTATGTTCCCTTCAATGGAACTGTTGAAAGTTGTTCCAGATTTTACTTGTAATCTTCAACGCATCGGTTATTTCCATTTATATACAGCATTAATTTGAAGTTTGTTGCGGAGGAAAGGAGAAATCCTAGTGAAGAAAAGAGTCATTATGTTTATTTAATGCAATGAAATGTTTAACCCATAAAAAGGATACAGATGTGAAGTATTTTGGTAAATGAATCGTGTGGATCAACCAACTATGTTCAGTGTTATCTGCTACTTCGTTTAGGTGATCCTGCTTAAATTTATATTGTTAAAAAAACGTGGGAAAATGAGAAAAATATTATTACAGTAAATATAATTTAGTAAAGATTTAAAATAAAAGAGTGGACTGTGGAGACACAGAAAGTCCAACCCACGCCACTCTCAGAAACCAAAACCAGCATTCAGGCTCCTCAGAAAGATAGATATATCAGATGATAGGTGTATAAGCTGCAGATTTAAATTTATGGAAGATAGAGATCTGCTTTTGGAGGTTCAAATTGCAAGCAAATAAATAATAAACACCAATATTCATCAACTCAAAACAACATAATTATATATATTCACTGGTACCAATCAATGATATCTTTGGAAGCTACAAAAGAGAGCTCACAGCAAAAAAAAAATTCCAATTACAACCCAACAAGACAAATGAATAATATGACTCCCCTCTAAAAGTTTCCTAAGAGAGAAATATTAAATCTTTTGCAAAGAAAACAAAATGGGTAAAATCAAAACAGCAGGACAAAAAAGACGCAATCCTGAATTTCTTCTGTTTGCTATCAGAAACTTATATAGGGGAGGTGATGAAGGCAAATACAGAAACTATCAAAAAGTCAAAATTTCTGGTAGCTCATCTTGTCCCCAATAATTAAATGAATGATCAATATTTTTTCCTTTTCTTTGTGATAATTACAAACAGCACATCAATGAAACATGGGTAATGACCTTCTATGATTTGGCAAGTACGATGGTGAAGCTGAAGCTGAAGCTGAAGCTGAAGCTAGCAGATGATGATGATAAACCTGAAGAAAGTTGTCATGTTTAATCAGGACATAATGAGATATTAAATAAGAATGAAATTGTACTGAAATCACGCTGTAGATTTTAGTCTAAAGAGTAGTAAAGTAGGCCAATGTATTATCCAAGTGCATAATGCAGAACTGTTTTGCAATGTCAATCAAGTACTGAATATACTCTACCTAGATTACACAACAATGGAATTATATGCAATCATATGGTTAAATTGCTTATCTGAAATTTGAATATAGCTTGTACCACATATTGATAAAGCAAAATATACTCTATGAACTAATGCAATCATATCATATATTGACAACATGCTCTTGGGGCGTTTTATTCATTCCACGAGTAAAAGGAAGAACTAATAGTGCTTTATTTTGCCATGTTGCTTTCTCAAGTTATATATACCCAATCAGATTTCTCTAATGACCCCCCAAAATGTCTAATGTGGAACTAATACAATCTACTGCAGTTTCAATTACCAGATGGGATTGACTATGAAGGACCACCCATGAAAAGCTTTGTCTTATCTAAATCACCCATCCATTGAGGATATCAAGCCAAGGCATTCTATAGCAAGCTAAGACATACGGTTTGTGGCCGAAACTACTTAAATGCCCAAAAAAACGAAGAAGCAACAACCGTACATGTAAGACTGCAAATTGAAAAAGATAAAATTAGGGAATTGACCTTTCCACGAGGGAATTTGATAGTTCCACTAAATTCCCCTCACAAATAATAAACGGGACCCACATTTATGCAAGTAATGCATTGTGGATATATCAAATTTCCCTTGTGCGAAATAACAATTCCCTAAAATTAAACATAATTTCTAGAACATTCACATCCACCAATATTTGAACAAGCTTAGTTATTTTGCATTTTCACCTCATATAGCTTCATCGAATTATGTCTTCATGTTAAGCATTTATTTACATTTCAAGCTAATAATATTTATAGCAAGGCTGCTTCTTGGTGGCAAGCTCTAGCTTATTATTATTCAAAGACGTATTCGTGACAACTACTTCTATTATGAAGAGGTTGCATCAAAATATAGCATCTAAACTCAACTCTCAACATAGTAAAAATTGCTTACAAGAAAAATGAGAGAAATAATACCAACACATGTTACTTACCAAACTGGATAAGAAGCACAGATCACGAGCAATGTAGCAGTTAGTGTTGAGGTTTTTCCTTCTTTTTTTTCCTTCAAAAAAATTAATCAACCAGAAGCACTCATGAATGCTCCAGGGCATGATAAAACTTTGAAGCTCGTCTACGAAGTAATGGTTCTAGTCGGAAAGAGGGAACACCAGTTTGCCACTTTTTTGCTTCATACATTTCGCTCCATGCTTGTACTATCTCATGAATATTGAATCCCAAGCCTGCAATCACAATAAATAGCCAGAGATGTCAAGCACCTTAAATAATTTTTTCCCAGAAAAAATAAGAAGGAAATGCAGCAAAAATTTGAACAATATGACTGTTTTACCTTCCAGTGCAGTACCATTGGAACAATGATTCTTTATCATAACAGCTAAATCTGTTGGAGAAGCTCCAGCAAGCTCAAACTTTTCAACTGCAGCCTCCAAACATTCTTGCCAAACTGGAAGACCTAGTTTATATTCCATAATTGATCTTTCATAAAGCATGGTACCCCACAATATATTTATCTGAGATCTCATATTTGCAGCCTGCTTTATAGCTTCATCCATCGTTATATCTTTTATCAATCCATCTGAACCCAATTTCTGTAACATGATATTGACATTTTTTGCCTTGGAGATTTCATTCAGACGCTGTCTCTCTGTTTCCTCCCACATCTGCATTCCCTTTTCCATATTGTCCTCGGCGCAATTATAAAGCTGAATAACGTCTGTAGAAGGCCAAGTTTCCAAATCAGCGTTGGTGGCAATTGCATAATACCAAGAGAGCTTTGCCTGCTCGAACTGCTGCTGCCCTAGAGCTACAACTCCTTCATAAAAATCAGGTTTAATTTTCAGTGCTTCTACATATCTCTCTCCTGCTTTAGAGTATTCCTTCTGTGCCCACTCATATGCATTTTCAATCTGTGAAAGTACAGATTTTCCTGAATCATCTTCTGTCAAGTACACCGTCTTCCTTGCCCTAGACATGTGAACATTTCCCCAATTGAACAAGGCCAGAGCTGCCATCTCCTGGAACTTATCTGACGCTGTGTTGAAGATGTCTTGGGCTTCTTCACTTGTAACTGCCTCCTCCATAGCCTCGGTGTAGAACTTCATTCCAAGCTCATGAAGATCCAAATATGCATCAGAATTAAATCCAACATAGTTCTTGAACAACTGAGCAAATTGGATAATCCAGTCATCAATACAAGATGGACCCTTTTCAGCTTCCTCTTCCCTTTTAACCTTCTCAAAGAATGGATCTTGCTCTGGATTAACTTCTATTATGTACAGCCTGAGAGAACCGGGTTGTTCAGCAGCTGCTTCAGCCCACTTCAGTTCTTCATCGGTAGTAATAGTAACCAAATCACCTTCTGGGTCCCTGTATTTGATGAGAACAGCTTTTGAGCCCGGAAATCGACCACGTATAATCTCCCTCAGTTGTAAAATACTGCAAGTTACAGGAACCTGAGCCCATCTAATATCCTCCCCAAACACCAATTTCAAAGTCCTTTTTGGCTCTGCTTCCATAATATTACTTATTTTCTCCTCCACAACCAATTTATCTTCAGCATTATTTTCCTCAGTTTTTTCTTCATCCTTGTCCTTGATTTCTTCCTCGTCATTCTTTTCCTCTGCCATCTTTTTCTCAGTTTTGTCTTTGAAGTTCTTTTCCTTTACTTTGTTACTCTCCTTTTGCAGCTTCTCTTTCAACTTGGTTGTCGAAAAAGAAGAAGTTGATTCAAGATTCTCTGGGACTAAAACCAAATCAATATCTACTTCATTTGCCTTTACACCTTTTTCAATTGCTGTTTTCACCCTATCAGCAATCTCTGTCGCCATTAGATTATTCGGCTCCATCTTCAGTACAGTTCCAACGTCTCTCAGAGCCAATTCCAGCCGATTCAAAGCCTCATAGCACCTAGCTCTCTTCAAGAGCGCTTTACTGTACTTGGGCGTGACTTCAAGAGCCAGATTACACTCGTGAATTGCACGAGGATACTCACTGAGACCAATCTGCATATAGCAAGCAGCCATGTTGCTCCGGAGATGGGACACATTTACGTGGTTTCGTGGAAGCAACTTTAGAGCCTTTTCATACTTTAACATGGCTCCTTCATAGTCCCTCTTCTGGAAAAACTTATTTCCTTCATCCTTCAATTCTTGCGACATTGAAATGAACACTGCGGTGTCCTTATCATAGGCTTTTGGGCTATTTCCACCGACTTTACTTTGGCTCACTTTTGAATTGCCATATTTTTCTCCTACATGTTTCTTCTTCTTCCCGGCCTGCTTTACCATCCTGACTCCAAGGATCTTAATTTAACAAGCTCCAATATTGAATAGCTAGTAGTATTAGCTTTATTTCAAATTAAAAATCTTCTTTTTTATTTTCTTTCTTCACAGTAGGTACTAATAACACCTAATCAAACTAAAAGGAGACCTAGAAATCTGGATATATTACTATGCCCTTATACCAACAATCAAAACCCAAAATCCAGTTTAACATAAGGTTCCAGTTAAGATAAAAAAAAGTTCAAATCCCCTAGATTCTCATAATAATACTTCAACACTGGTAAATCTCAATCCCATCCAATCAAATCAGAGACGGAGACAATATTTTAACACACCAAAAGGCCAGCTTTCAAAGAATAACCCGATACAACCAAGAAGATAAATAAAAATAAATTTACTTTTTTATTATTGAATACTAGCAATTATGAAGAAATAACACACAAAACCCAATACTAACTCAAACCGGTTTTCTTGACATACATATAAACAAACCAGAAAGTCAAAACCCCCAATTGAAACCAATTAACTACCCTCCAAATCGGGATATGTTGCTGCAAATCCAAGATTATTCCAAATCCAAATTCAGAGACCAAATATTGAAGTTTCAATCAGCTAAAAACAACTCTTTTAGCAAACAAAGAAATCTTTTTTCCTGAGAATAATGAAAATTAAAGAGGAAACTTATCTGGGGACTTGCTTTGTAGAATAACCTTGAAATTCAGGAAAACCTTTGTGTTTGTGGAATAAGTAGATTTGTTTTGGTATGTAGTAGTTTGTAGAAATGGTAAAGAAAACCGACCAGTGTCTAATATTGTTTGCAGTCGTGCTGTGCACAAGAGTTTCACAGCTTAACGTAAACGCCAAACACGGAAAAACTGCAAGAAAAATCAAATCTTTTGTTTTAATTACATACATATTTACTAAAGGAAGGAAATTAAAGTGGACCCAGAGTTTCCGTGAACTCCAAGATTGTGGGGGACGGACAGTATATATAAAATAGTAATATGACTAGAAAGAAAGTTTACCTGTAAAACGGCCATTTGTTTTTCGCTAATGGCAAAACTTACTGCTAATTCGAATCAATTGTATTTTAAGACTAATTACTTTGTATATTAACTAGAATCTCACCGTCTTATCTTTCTTTTAAAAAAAATAATAATTATTCCTTCTCATTTCATCGTAAACAAAGTTATACTCCCTCCGTCCCAGGATAAAAATTCTGGTAGACATTTTATGCATATTAAGAAGATAAATAAAATGACAAAATTGCCCATAATAATATCATTAAATATGGAGAGAGAATTAGAATAAGAAAAGTATGAGATATTTAATGTTACGGGTATAATAGGAAAATATGTGTAAATTTTTTGTTATTAAAGGAAAATGGACATTTAACATGGGACTACCCAAAATAATAATAAGAACTTTTATCATGGGACGGAGGGAGTAGTAATATGTAAGAGCATTCACAACAATTTTTCCAATAAACTCTATATTCCCATATTTGAAGAATATATTGATTTATATCCAACAGTTTCCTTATCTTTATATAATTCTCTATTTTAATTCATATATATGATTTGATTCCTCAGTGTGAGAGAATCAAAAGAGCGTTCTCTATTTATGTAAAATGACATTTCACATCCTATTTATTGGGATTTTATGTTGGTTAAAGGATTTTATCTCACTTTTGTAAAAAATATTACTACTAATTATAAATTTTATTATTTTATAATTAAAATAATGTTGTTTTAGTTCTCATAAATACATAATGATCGTTGCACATTTTGATTTCTAGCAATATCTATTTTTAAATTAAAATAATTACAATTTTTAAATTCAAACAACAATTACTATTAAATAAAAAATAGTTACAACGTTCAAAACATGATTTAACTGTTGGAACTTTTAAATTTTAACTTTTAAATTTTAAATTTCAAAATTTAATATTTAAGGAATCAATATAAAGGACCTGTTAGGTACATAGTGAACAAATTAAATCCATATCCCATAAAATGACTCAATAATACTGCAGAGTAAGGATAAAAATAAAAAAACTGTTATAAATACTCTAAGTAGTTCAAAATAAGTTTAGAATAATAATGTCTGTCTAAATGAATGCATATGAAGTTTACTACAACTTAAATTGATTGATTTATTTTATTATAAAATTATTGATTGATATACATAATCAAAATTTATATTTATAATTATAAGGTTGATTTTATTTAAAGAAAAGCGTTGGGACAGCTCAAGTGTGGGTGTGGGGTAGCCTTTTCTGTGTGCCACTCGAAGACTAGTTTGCTCGTTATCGCAATGTGAAACAAAAGCAAATTTATTATCACCATTCATTACAACTTGCCCTTTCGAGGAATCAATTACTACGGTCGGAAATTTTTAAATTCATAATATTTTTTATTATTTTTATAATAAAAATATTATTCTATCCGTCATAAATTATCTGTTTTTTTAGCAAAAAAAATTTATCCTACAATATCTACTTTTTTAAGATTTCAATGCATTTTTTCCTTTGTTTTCTAAGTTTGCCCCTTTACCCTAATGAATGATAGTCATTACTCTCATTCATGTCTCTCATCTTTTTTAAGCATCTTTTCATATTCTCACCAATAAGGATTTATACACAGAAAACAAAAAAGTCACCACATAAGGGTATTTTAGTATTTTTATCACACATATTGGTATGTGTGGAGAACTCTAAAAAAGCAGATAATTTGGGACGGAAGGAGTATTATAGATGTATAATAATAGTAAAATTTTTTATTATATAATTTACAGTGATATTTTTGTTATAAAAATAATATTTTTTATTATGAATTTAACAATTTCTTATTGTTGGGCCAGAATACTTTTCCTACTAGGCCAGGCCGGATGGGCTTGTCTTCTGGATTATATCACCTTTACCATATTGGGTCAAACCACTTGGGCCTCGCTACTTGTGTAACGACCCCAACCTATGTCAGCACCTTACATTGATACCTATCAGTTTGCCACCGCAGAACGGCGTCCCCTACGGAGAGTCTGGCTTCGGTGCATCCCCCATCAACAGGAAGTCACCAGCGAGAGGCTCGGGGCTCTTTACTTATAGCTCTGATACCAAATGTAACTCCCCAAAAATAGGTCCATTCCACCCAACCCATTCTGAGTCGTCAAATACATGGTACAGAAAACAACTACAACTTTATTACAACAATTGTCGTGCAAAATACAACAACACATATGCTGTGAGTTTGGATACAAATATATACCAAATGTGACTTATGTTCCAACCGTGGACATCACCTCACAATAACACCTTACATAAAGGTATAGTCAAAAACTATTTTAGAAATTAGAATCTTTGGGAAGTGCTCAAGGAAACCTTCGTACATGGGAGGCCACGCGTCTAGGTTATGATAGATATCATATGGCCACATAATTATCCTTGGTTGACCCAATAAACCCCAAAGAAAAACGAGAAGATTACTATCATATTCTTCCCAATGGTGAGTCTTCTCTTGACTTATCATTATCTCCACTGTCTCTAATTGAGAATTATACTTCAAACAAACACCAAGATTATATAGGTAGTGCCCATAGATATACTCAGCAAGTGGATGAGCACAACCCTGTCTTATGATGACACGAGGTTGTATGTCATTAGACATCTTGTATGATAGTGACAAAACACCCTTCCAACGTTGGGTTCGCCTCACCCTATTTTCTTCACCAAATATAACTACTAAATGATGACCACCGTTCTATTCCCTTGTTACCCCCGCTCGACCCAGCTACACTCTTATTACCTGAAAGGAATTGTGAAGCAAAAGGGTGAGCACAACTAGCTCAGTAAAGAATATCATGACTAAAGATAATTAAATTATCAATAGCCTTCATCAATAATAAATCAGAGATTTAGAACATATGGTAAATGATAAAAATTTCAACCATAGTTGCAGCGGAACGAGCAATCCATTAGAAGAGTCAAATAGACTATAAAGTCTATTATCTTCTCCATGTTAAAAATCCACCAACAATATTTTATCCATGTAACATCACTCAACAGTTCCTTTCCACAATCATATGAATAACTCATAATCATAATTGTGACTATAAATTTTTCTTCGCACCCAGGACGAAGAATATTTTCATCACCTATCTTTACCTGAAACATCAAAGATCATGGTTATACCAAATCACAATTCCTGTTTATAATCATACTAACAAATCCATCTTTGCACTACGGGCCAAAGATATTCATCAACAAACCATCTTTGCACTACGGGCCAAAGATATTCAACAACAGTTCATCTTTGCACTACAGGCCAAAGATATTCAACAACAGTTCATCTTTGCACTACAGGCCAAAGATATTCATCAACAAACCATCTTTGCACTACGGGCCAAAGATATTCAACAACAGTTCATCTTTGCACTACAGGCCAAAGATATTCAACAACAGTTCATCTTTACACTACAGGCCAAAGATATTCATCAACAATTCATATTTGCACTACAGGCCAAATATATTCATATCTCAAAGAAATATATATTCATTTCAGAATTTATATAAACAATAATTATAACCATGTTGATCAATTCACCTTTGCACTTAAGCTTAAGATATTCAATTATAAATTCAATGGTCATGATCATACCAGTCACAATTCAACTTTGCACTACAGGCCAAAGAGAACCCTAGTCATGATCATACCAATAATCTACCCATCTTTACACTCCAGTGAAAGAGAATTTCAACATCAGGGTTATAAAAATGTTATATATGATGATAAAAATAATATGATCAACATATAGTTTTAATCTCAAGAGTAATATTCGTAACTCATGAATAGTAACCCCGACACAAAAGATAGAAATTCTACAATAAAATTCATACCAATATTTCGGTATAATGATATTGAAAGAATAACATTACTTAAATTTATAAACAATTTATTTTAATTGTTTACACTTTACTAATTAATGCATTTAATCATCATAAAATGCCAACTCTTACAATTTCATCATCAATAACCAAAACCCTCATCAAAAATCTGCATATACCTCATATAGGATTCTCAAGCCATAAAATCCTATTTTCCAATTTTCTTTCTTCACAAAACATATTTAATTCATTTACTCATAACTAGACTATTTTCATAAAAATACCAAATCAGTTCCAAAAATATTTATTTTCTGGAATTTAGCATAATATAGTCCCATAGTGAACATATATTTTTCTCAGAATTTTTAAAAGTCATTTACTATTTTTCATATGGCCAAAATAGCCGAATATTTAGACATTTATCAAAAATTGTACTTTTGTCTAAAAATTCTGAAATTTACAGAGTATACTTCTATCATATACATGTACTCCCAATAAAAATTTCATCAATTTTAGAGTTAACCACAAGGAATTATAAGCTGTTACTTTTAAAATAGTCTTTTCCCGTAAAATTCATAACTCTTAATCTATACATCCAAAAATCACCATTTTTGGACACAATCAATAAAACTCATCAAAATATCATTTCAAATTTTTCCAGAATTTTTGAAGATCAGAAAAATTACGAAACTGAAAATCATAACAACCCTTAAAATCCATTACTATCCCTTACCTCAAAAGAGCAGTACTTCTGACTGGATATCGGATATGATGCTGAAGGAAACTTGCACTATGAATAGCAACTCACCAAGTATCTAAAAACTCACAAAATATACTTCATAATATAGAGAGAGAAAGAGAGAAAGCTTATGTTTCTGGTGTGATTTTCAATTCTAACTTAGCCCTCTATTTATAGGAAAATTTTGGTAGGTTTGACCTGCAACCTGATGGCTTTACCTGCTACTATTCCCACCCACCACATTTGAAATATAATTCAGCACATTTCTTCACCAACCACAAGTGGGGCCCACCAATTCTAGAATTTTCCACCAAAATGATAAACTCTGAAAATTTAACAATTTCTGAACCAGTCATCTCGTAAAATTCATAATAAATCATACGTTCATTTTTAACGGTTCAAAATTTGTGGGCATATACTCAACTTATATATGTATAACATATCCAAAAATTACCACGATCCAACGGTCGGATTAAAAATTATAACCCCCGCAAAATATCTCAAAAACCCTGATTTTTAATACCTCCATTCCGACAAAATACTGATAAAAACCTCAACATTAACTCCTTCATTTTTAACCACAAAAATATATCCCTCATTTATATCCACATAAAATAAATATTTCCTTATCATATGAATCAATAATTAATTATTCACAAATAATATTACAGAATCACATTTATGACAACCAGGCCGTTCCCAGGAAAGAGGGGGCTTTCCAATAAGGATTTCTCCTTACTGGCGCGCAATTAGATGACCAAACCTCTCCTTAGACAGAACTTTCTAGACATTGCCAATAATGTTATCTAATAATATTATTCAAATAATATGAATTATTGATCTGATAATAGGAAATACTGTGCAGCAACAATTATTGAACAACAATAATACAAAATTTCAACGTAGCAATTATTGAATCAATAAAATAAAATATTGAACAGTAATTACTGTAACAATTATTGAGTAGTGCCTTCTTACGTAAGAATCAATAATTTCAAAAATACTGTGCAATACCGTGTGCTACTGTGCAATAACGCGTATTACTGTATTTTAACCACCGGGTATTCCAACAGTGTTAACGGTAACAACTACGCCGTTATTTGTAAAAACTCAAATTTGTCGTTTTCTTCACCCGACAGTTATTCTGTTATGGGGCCCACAAATGGCTACGCCGTCGTACGAATATTCCCCGACAGAAAGAATATTCCACGACCAAACGAATATTCCCCGACAACAATAATTATTTTATAACCACTTGCTTATTTTGAAAAAAAATTCATATTTCACCCATAACTTTAAACTTTTATCAATTTAACCATTTACTGAATAGTAATTATAAGAAAAATTGAATATTTTTATTTCATAAAATTCGGGGTCTTACAATCTCCCCTCCTTATAAAATTTCGTCCCCGAAATTTACGTACCTGGTATTTCAAAGAGTTGAGAATACCTTCCTTTCATTTCAAATTCCATCTTCTCTGTCATTATAATTTCTCCATTGCTCATCTCCTGTATTTCAAATAACATTCTAGAATACAGCTTCAAAACAAGTGTTAATTTAACAAATTAACATATCACATAATATCCCGATATTATGACTGACCAACAAATAAGCTTAGGTAGGACATACTAGCGAAGGATTTACTCATCTCTCCCCTCCTAGTTGTATTCCCCGATCTCCGCCAGAGATCATATCCCCAAGCTCTGATACCAAATGTAACGACCCCAACCTATGTCAGCACCTTACATTGATACCTATCAGTTTGCCACCGCAGAACGGCGTCCCCTACGGAGAGTCTGGCTTCGGTGCATCCCCCATCAACAGGAAGTCACCAGCGAGAGGCTCGGGGCTCTTTACTTATAGCTCTGATACCAAATGTAACTCCCCAAAAATAGGTCCATTCCACCCAACCCATTCTGAGTCGTCAAATACATGGTACAGAAAACAACTACAACTTTATTACAACAATTGTCGTGCAAAATACAACAACACATATGCTGTGAGTTTGGATACAAATATATACCAAATGTGACTTATGTTCCAACCGTGGACATCACCTCACAATAACACCTTACATAAAGGTATAGTCAAAAACTGTTTTAGAAATTAGAATCTTTGGGAAGTGCTCAAGGAAACCTTCGTACATGGGAGGCCACGCGTCTAGGTTATGATAGATATCATATGGCCACAGAATTATCCTTGGTTGACCCAATAGACCCCAAAGAAAAACGAGAAGATTACTATCATATTCTTCCCAATGGTGAGTCTTCTCTTGACTTATCATTATCTCCACTGTCTCTAATTGAGAATTATACTTCAAACAAACACCAAGATTATATAGGTAGTGCCCATAGATATACTCAGCAAGTGGATGAGCACAACCCTGTCTTATGATGACACGAGGTTGTATGTCATTAGACATCTTGTATGATAGTGACAAAACACCCTTCCAACGTTGGGTTCGCCTCACCCTATTTTCTTCACCAAATATAACTACTAAATGATGACCACCGTTCTATTCCCTTGTTACCCCCGCTCGACCCAGCTACACTCTTATTACCTGAAAGGAATTGTGAAGCAAAAGGGTGAGCACAACTAGCTCAGTAAAGAATATCATGACTAAAGATAATTAAATTATCAATAGCCTTCATCAATAATAAATCAGAGATTTAGAACATATGGTAAATGATAAAAATTTCAACCATAGTTGCAGCGGAACGAGCAATCCATTAGAAGAGTCAAATAGACTATAAAGTCTATTATCTTCTCCATGTTAAAAATCCACCAATAATATTTTATCCATGTAACATCACTCAACAGTTCCTTTCCACAATCATATGAATAACTCATAATCATAATTGTGACTATAAATTTTTCTTCGCACCCAGGACGAAGAATATTTTCATCACCTATCTTTACCTGAAACATCAAAGATCATGGTTATACCAAATCACAATTCCTGTTTATAATCATACTAACAAATCCATCTTTGCACTACGGGCCAAAGATATTCATCAACAAACCATCTTTGCACTACGGGCCAAAGATATTCAACAACAGTTCATCTTTGCACTACAGGCCAAAGATATTCAACAACAGTTCATCTTTGTACTACAGGCCAAAGATATTCATCAACAAACCATCTTTGCACTACGGGCCAAAGATATTCAACAACAGTTCATCTTTGCACTACAGGCCAAAGATATTCAACAACAGTTCATCTTTACACTACAGGCCAAAGATATTCATCAACAATTCATATTTGCACTACAGGCCAAATATATTCATATCTCAAAGAAATATATATTCATTTCAGAATTTATATAAACAATAATTATAACCATGTTGATCAATTCACCTTTGCACTTAAGCTTAAGATATTCAATTATAAATTCAATGGTCATGATCATACCAGTCACAATTCAACTTTGCACTACAGGCCAAAGAGAACCCTAGTCATGATCATACCAATAATCTACCCATCTTTACACTCCAGTGAAAGAGAATTTCAACATCAGGGTTATAAAAATGTTATATATGATGATAAAAATAATATGATCAACATATAGTTTTAATCTCAAGAGTAATATTCGTAACTCATGAATAGTAACCCCGACACAAAAGATAGAAATTCTACAATAAAATTCATACCAATATTTCGGTATAATGATATTGAAAGAATAACATTACTTAAATTTATAAACAATTTATTTTAATTGTTTACACTTTACTAATTAATGCATTTAATCATCATAAAATGCCAACTCTTACAATTTCATCATCAATAACCAAAACCCTCATCAAAAACTGCATATACCTCATATAGGATTCTCAAGCCATAAAATCCTATTTTCCAATTTTCTTTCTTCACAAAACATATTTAATTCATTTACTCATAACTAGACTATTTTCATAAAAAATACCAAATCAGTTCCAAAAATATTTCTTTTCTGGAATTTAGCATAATATAGTCCCATAGTGAACATATATTTTTCTCAGAATTTTTAAAAGTCATTTACTATTTTTCATATGGCCAAAATAGCCGAATATTTAGACATTTATCAAAAATTGTACTTTTGTCTAAAAATTCTGAAATTTACAGAGTATACTTCTATCATATACATGTACTCCCAATAAAAATTTCATCAATTTTAGAGTTAACCACAAGGAATTATAAGCTGTTACTTTTAAAATAGTATTTTCCCGTAAAATTCATAACTCTTAATCTATACATCCAAAAATCACCATTTTTGGACACAATCAATAAAACTCATCAAAATATCATTTCAAATTTTTCCATAATTTTTGAAGATCAGAAAAATTACGAAACTGAAAATCATAACAACCCTTAAAATCCATTACTATCCCTTACCTCAAAAGAGCAGTACTTCTGACTGGATATCGGATATGATGCTGAAAGAAACTTGCACTAATGAATAGCAACTCACCAAGTATCTAAAAACTCACAAAATATACTTCATAATATAGAGAGAGAAAGAGAGAAAGCTTATGTTTCTGGTGTGATTTTCAATTCTAACTTAGCCCTCTATTTATAGGAAAATTTTGGTAGGTTTGACCTGCAACCTGATGGCTTTACCTGCTACTATTCCCACCCACCACATTTAAAATATAATTCAGCACATTTCTTCACCAACCACAAGTGGGGCCCACCAATTCTAGAATTTTCCACCAAAATGATAAACTCTGAAAATTTAACAATTTCTGAACCAGTCATCTCGTAAAATTCATAATAAATCATACGTTCATTTTTAACGGTTCAAAATTTGTGGGCATATACTCAACTTATATATGTATAACATATCCAAAAATTACCACGATCCAACGGTCGGATTAAAAATTATAACCCCCTCAAAATATCTCAAAAACCCTGATTTTTAATACCTCCATTCCGACAAAATACTGATAAAAACCTCAATATTAACTCCTTCATTTTTAACCACAAAAATATATCCCTCATTTATATCCACATAAAATAAATATTTCCTTATCATATGAATCAATAATTAATTATTCACAAATAATATTACAGAATCACATTTATGACAACCAGGCCGTTCCCAGGAAAGAGGGGGCTTTCCAATAAGGATTTCTCCTTACTGGCGCGCAATTAGATGACCAAACCTCTCCTTAGACAGAACTTTCTAGACATTGCCAATAATGTTATCTAATAATATTATTCAAATAATATGAATTATTGATCTGATAATAGGAAATACTGTGCAGCAACAATTATTGAACAACAATAATACAAAATTTCAACGTAGCAATTATTGAATCAATAAAATAAAATATTGAACAGTAATTACTGTAACAATTATTGAGTAGTGCCTTCTTACGTAAGAATCAATAATTTCAAAAATACTGTGCAATACCGTGTGCTACTGTGCAATAACGCGTATTACTGTATTTTAACCACCGGGTATTCCAACAGTGTTAACGGTAACAACTACGCCGTTATTTGTAAAAACTCAAATTTGTCGTTTTCTTCACCCGACAGTTATTCTGTTATGGGGCCCACAAATGGCTACGCCGTCGTACGAATATTCCCCGACAGAAAGAATATTCCACGACCAAACGAATATTCCCCGACAACAATAATTATTTTATAACCACTTGCTTATTTTGAAAAAAAATTCATATTTCACCCATAACTTTAAACTTTTATCAATTTAACCATTTACTGAATAGTAATTATAAGAAAAATTGAACAAATTTAACTTTTGTCTTCTGGATTATATCACCTTTACCATATTGGGTCAAACCACTTGGGCCTCGCTACTTGACTATAATATTGGGCTTAGTCACGGGGTTGATCCATTACGTAAGGTATTATTTATCTTATCTTTGACCAGTAATCATCACAAAGGCAGTAGTTGACTGTTACGTCTGCCACCGGTCTGCATGACATTAATGAGGATGGGACTCCGATTGCCGGCGGGAGGTAACAGTGGTAGCAGGTAGGAAAATAAGCTGCACACTTTCGGCTGAGATGACCGGGGATGGGAAGAGGTGTCAGGAGGTAGTGGGGGGCCACAGTAAACCGGGTCTGAGGAACGTATGAGGCAAGGTTAACAAAAGAAAAAGAGGTAACAAAACAGACATAGACATTTTTTTTTCATCTAGCTCAACACACTAGACGTTTTACACCCTCCATTGTTAAACCTTGAACACCTGTATTGACTCTCACGCCGGAGCTATCCCCCGACGGTCCAGCCGTCAAGCTTTTGGTGTTGATCGTGTTTTCTGTGCAGGATTAGGGCGTCTTACGTGATTGGGACGTCATCAAAGATCTTGGCGTTAACATTGGCGCTAGAAGGAGGGCTGAGTTCTAGTGTTCCAGAGCTTTCAATCACAAATATTCATTTGTTCCACGCTCTCAAAGATGGGGAAGAGCAGAGCAGACACGCCTGAAGGACAACCGATGACTGTTGGTGATTCACCACCACGAGTTTCTGTTAGAGATCGTTTGGGGCCCACAATAAGTGCTCATGCTAACAAAGCCTCCAAGCGGTCACATGAAGACTCTCGTCCAAGAGCCGTGAGCAAGGCTAAGAGAAAGTTAATCTTCACGACGGATAAAGAGTCCGGTCGCGGCCGGAAACAGCTAGACCACGACGAGAAGACCTCCCGATTGGCTAAGATGGCAGAAGAGGCAGATAGGGCCATGGAGTCACTCATGAAGCAGAGGCAGGATATAGCCGAGCAGATGTCCCGGATGGAAGAGTTGAGGGATGAAGCATCCAGTTATGTCCAGTCTGAAAGGCGTGTGCATCGCAGCGGGAAGGAGCCGGTTCATTCAGAACGCGGGTTTCAAAGCCAACATCGAGAGAGAGAAAGATCGAGGAGCCCTACTCCTCGAAGATCGAAGGAAGCACTCCGTCGTGACGACCCTACGGGGCAGATCCGAAGTGGTAGGAAAGGCCGATCCAGAGAACGAATTCCAGAGAGCATGAAAAGGGCACTCATTGTCGCACACTCCCACCACAGTCATCGGACCCAGAGGCGAAGCAGATTTGGGGGCCGTGCACCCGAAAGTCGGGTACTTTGCTCAGAAGACCGTCGTCGCGAAAGTCCTTCGAAGGTTGGGGGTATTATGATCAACGACCGACCTATTCAAAGAAAGAGAGAGTCGTCGGAGAAGGAAGTGTCGTCACAGCCGGAAGGAGTAGAGTACCTCGTAAAAGAACTGAAGGCACTCCAGAAGCAGTTGGCCGAGGTCCAGCAGGTGAAGAATACTCCGGGAAAGAAAGCATCCCCGTTTTCCTCGGATATCCTTAAGGAGAAGGCGGACACCTCTAAGAAGTTGCCTCACATGGAAAGTTACGATGGTTCGGGAGATCCTTACGACCATAGCCAAGCATTTGACCGGTTGATGGACTACTACGATTTCACTGACGCTGCTAAATGTCACATGTTTGTTACGATGTTGAGAAAGGATGCGAGGCAGTGGATGGGGAATTTACCGGCAGATTCAATTTCCTCATGGTCCGAACTCTGCGATAAGTTCCACGCTCGTTTTGGGAGTAACCGAAGGAGAGGGAAGCCCACGGGCTCTTTGGCACAGGTCAGGCAGTACACCAACGAGTCTTTGGGTCAGTATGTGAAGAGGTTCCGAGAGGCCGTTGGTCAGGTGTCGGATTTGAACGATCTCCAAGCCGTGGGTTTGTTTCAGAACGGCCTGGACCTAGTAAAGTCGGAGAAGCTGGTGAAGAAGTTGATGTTCAATCACCCGAAGAGCCTGGCAGAGGCATTCGATAAGGCAGAAAGTTATATCGTTGTGGAAGAGGCTATGAGTAGCTTGAAGCGTTCCTCTACGGAACAGATGAAAGAGGCAGATGTCCCTAAAACCCGGGATGATCCGAAGAAGACTGGGGGGTACAATGATAGATCGGAGAGCCGTTCCAAGAAGTTCAACAACTCGTGGCGACAAGGAGATACTCGTCCGCCTGCTTCCGCCCCGAAGGTGAATAAGGTTTATACCAAACTGAACACAGACATATCGGTGATTCTAGACCAAATCCGGAACCAGCCGTTCTTTGAGCCACCGAGGGACAACTATAGGACCGGGCAGGGCAACCCTCGAAAATATTGTAACTATCATCAAGCCGCAGGCCATGGCACCAATGATTGTTGTAATCTGAAGGATTTTGTGAAAAGAAAGATCCAGAGCGGCCTGTTAGTCCAGTATGTGGCCGAAAAAAGTCACCAAGGTACCGACCGCACCGTTCAGACAGTTCAAACGGATCCTCCTGTGCAGTCCGTCCCGAACCCGCCACCAAGGCATGTCATCGACGTAATAACAGGGGGAACGTCGGGGAAATTGGTAGGAAGGAAGAGAAGGGGATATCTAGATTCGGTTATGTCCATATCAGGTGCCTCTCCAAAGATGGATAGACCATTTCCCGGAACTATTATATCCTTTACAGACGCGGACTATCCTTTGGAGCCCATTGATCCACATGAAGGAGCGTTAGTGATCACCGCGCAAGTGGGATCGGTAGACATGAAACGTATGATGATAGATAACGGGTCCTCAGTGGATATTCTGTACGCTCACGCGTACCAAAGAATGCATCTTGAAGGGCGAAAGATGGAAGTTGGGCAGGAGGCTCCTCTATATGGTTTCAGCAACGATCCGGTCAAAGTTGCAGGCACTATCGAGCTCCCAGTGGTCTTCGGCACAGCCCCTCAGCAGACAGAAATAATGTGTAAATTCTATGTTGTGCATGTAGACTCGGCTTACAACGCCATACTGGGAAGACCTACCCTGACGGCTCTCCAGGCCGTGACTTCTATCCCCCATTTCAAAATCAAGTTTCCTATAGCACACGGAGTCGGAGAGGTGGCTGGGGATTTGGATCTAGCCCGACGCTGTTATCGGAATGCGTGCATCTCTTCCGGAGTAGGGGTTAGCAAACAGAAACAAACCATGGCAATCGAGATTGAGCCCTTCACTGAAAGCAGTTCCGAGCCATTGGTAACACCTGCGGGGGAGACGGAGGAGGTTGAGTTGATCCTTGGGAAGGCAGACAAGACAGTGAAAATTGGTTTGGGTCTACCAGAGCCTCTCCGGACAAATCTTATGGAACTCCTCCGCTGCTATACGGACATTTTTGCATGGGAACCAAAGGACATGCCTGGGATTAGCAGAAAGGTCGCTGAGCACCGATTGAATGTAGATCCCTCGAAGAAGCCTGTTCGGCAAAAGAGACGGATATTTGCACCCGAGCGACAGAAGATAATTGACGAAGAGATCGCCAAACTGTTGGCTGCTGATTTTATTTTTGAGATCGACTACCCACAGTGGATGGCCAATGTAGTATTGGTGCAGAAGCAGAACCAGAAATGGCGAGTTTGCATTGATTACACCGACCTAAATAAAGCTTGTCCGAAGGACTTTTATCCTTTACCCCATATTGATCAACTTATTGATGCTACTTCAGGTTATGCTCTACTAAGCTTTATGGATGCTTTTTCAGGTTATCATCAAATATCCATGTGCAGGGAAGATATCCCGAAGACAGCATTCATTACACACCGTTCGGTATACGCCTATAAGAAGATGACCTTTGGCCTTATAAATGCTGGGGCAACCTACCAAAGAATGATGAATTTTATCTTCCACAAGCAGCTGGGAAAGAATATGGAGGTTTATGTGGACGACATGATCGTTAAAAGCATGCAGGTTCAGAAACATTTGGATGATCTGGAGGAATGTTTTCAAACTGTCCGACATCACAAATTGAGGCTTAATCCCGCAAAATGTACCTTCGGCCTCGGTGCGGGAAAGTTCTTGGGGTATCTGGTCAGTCAGAGGGGCATCGAAGCTAATCCAGAGAAAATTCAAGCCGTCCTTGACATGAAGACTCCTCAGTCATTTAAAGACGTCCAACGTCTGACCGGTAGGATTGCAGCTCTGAGGAGGTTCATGTCCAACTCCGCAGAGAGGTGTCTACCATTCTTCGACACACTGAAGGGGCCAAAGAATGCGAAGACTTTCCAATGGACTTCTCCCTGTGAAGAAGCCTTCCAAGGCATAAAGACCTATCTGTCCTCTGCTCCCCTATTGGTAAAACCTACCCCGAAAGAGACCTTATATCTCTACCTTGCAGCGAGCCCCTTAGCCGTTGGAGCGGTGTTGATTCGGGAGATCAGTGGAAAGCAGCACCAGGTCTATTACGTCAGTCACGTCCTACGAGACGCCGAAACCAGGTATCCCAATATTGAAAAGATTGCCTTTGCTTTAGTAATTGCTAGCCGAAAGCTTCGGCAATACTTTCAGGGTAGGCTCCTGATCATCTACACAGATCAACCGCTGAAGAAGGTAATGGGTAAGCCGGAGGCTTCGGGGAGATTGGCGGCATGGACCATGGAATTGTCCCAGTTTTTCCTCGAATACCATCCCCGAACCGCTATCAAGGGACAGGCTTTGGCCGACTTTGTGGTAGAATGTTCCTTCACCGAGGCAGATGCCGAGTCACAGGAAACGGAGACATCTGATCGAACTGTTACCCTTCTTCAGCACGGTCAGAATGCATGGACACTGTATGTAGATGGGTCTTCCACAGTAAATGTCAGTGGAGCAGGGATTATTCTGACCAGTCCGGAGGGGTTCAAGGTACAACAAGCCATTAGATTCGGGTTTAAGGCGACTAACAACGAGGCCGAGTATGAAGCCGTTCTAGCTGGGGTTCGGCTGGCGAAGAGCCTAGAAGTCCAGAAGTTGATTATTTATAGTGACTCTCAGTTGGTCGTCAAGCAGTTATCAGGAGAATATGAAGCTCGGGGGACGAGGATGATCAGGTATTTGGCAGAGTTGAAAGACAGACTCCGATACTTTGCTTTTCACGAATTTCAAGGCATAGAGCGTAACGATAATTCTATTGCCGATGCCTTATCAAAGTTGGCCACTACAGATGCTGTCGTTTTCAATGGGTCAGTCTATCTGGAGGTCTTACAGCAGCCGAGTGTTCAACATGACTCAGTGATGTGTGTCGAGCGACGTGACTGCTGGATGACTCCCTACATCAATTATTTGGCAGATGGCGTCCTTCCTTCGGATCAGATGTTAGCAAAAAAGGTCAAATACAAAAGTGTCAACTTCGTTCTTATTGACGGGGATCTTTATCGGAGGGCATTTTCGTCACCATTATTGAAATGTCTGGTCCCGTCCGAAGCAGAGTACGCCCTTCGGGAAGTTCATGAGGGTATCTGCGGTGATCACATGGCGGCTAAGTCGCTGGCATACAAAGTTCTTCGGCAGGGGTACTACTGGCCAACGATCTTCAAGGAAGCTACGGAATACGTGAAAAAATGTGATAAATGTCAGCTCAACAGTCCGATCCCACATCAGCCACCGGAAGAGCTATACTCGATTCTATCTCCTATACCCTTCGCTGTCTGAGGGGGTTGATATACTGGGTCCGTTACCGAAGGCTAAGGGGCAGGTCAGCTTCGTCATCGTCACCATTGATTATATGACCAAATGGGTCGAGGCGAAACCACTTCGGCTGATAACGGAACAGGAGTGTCTGAAATTTATGAAAGAATTCGTAGTGTTTCGCTTCGGGATCCCTCAAGTGGTAATATCAGACAACGGACGTCAGTTTGTGGGATCAAAATTTGAAGGCTTTCTGAAGGAACTGGGAGTCCAGGACAGGAAGACTTCAGTGGCTCATCCGCAATCAAATGGGCAGGTCGAAGTGACTAACAGAACACTTCTAAACGGGATCAAGCGCAGATTGGACGAAGCCAAAGGAAGATAGCCGGAAGAGCTGCTCAGCGTATTGTGGGCTTATAGGACTACGCCGAGGACAACAACAGGGGACTCGCCTTTCAGACTGGCCTACGGCACTGATGCCTTAGTCCCAGTTGAGATTGGATCTCCAAGTCTTCGAGTTAGTCAGTTCAGTGAAATCTACAATGACGAGGGACTAAAGGCCAACTTGGACCTGTTAGAGGAAGTCAGAGAAGTGGCTATGATCAAGTTAGCAGCCTACCAGAGAAGAGTCGCCAAACACTACAACAAAGGGGTAAAGCTCCGAAGATTTGAGGTGGGAGACCTCGTTCTCAGAGAGGCCGAAGCGTCTACACCGCAGAACACTGGGAAGTTGATGCCGAACTGGGAAGGACCGTATGAGGTGGCCGAAGCACCGAAGCCCGGGACGTATCGGCTGAAGGCTTTGGATGGATCCGAAATTCAGAACACATGGCACGCAGGCAGGCTCCGAAAGTACTTTCAATAGAAACTGAGTCAGTCCACTGGGAGTCTGTACATAACCGTTCATCATCAATAAAAAGTCACTTTTTTCACAACTGATCTTCGCATTTGTCCCAATGTCACAGTGGAGTAAGGAGGTATGGTAGGACTCGCTGGCCATTCGATGGCAGCCAATCTATTTGATACCCCGTGTGGTAGTCAAATCCTGGATCCTATATTGTTTTTTACCAAGGGTGGTAAAATCAATGGTCACCGAAGTAAGGAGGTATGGTAGGACTCGCTGGCCATTCGATGGCAGCCAATTTATTTGATACCCCGTGTGGTAGTCAAATCCTGGATCCTATATTATTTTTTTACCAAGGGTGGTAAAATCAATGGTCACCGAAGTAAGGAGGTATGGTAGGACTTGCTGGCCATTCGATGGCAGCCAATTTATTTGATACCCCGCGTGGTAGTCAAATCCTGGATCCTATATTATTTTTTACCAAGGGTGGTAAAATCAATGGTCACCGAAGAAAGGAGGCTCGGGCGGACTCGCTGACCATTCGATGATAGCCTCATCGGTAGGTGATCCTAAGGACCTTGTCAGGCCCTTCGGGGTAGGCAAGTATCGTCATTCAGACTTCGTCCGACCCCTCGCGACACCTACCTCACACTTCGGTAACGAATAAGTATTCCTTTACTTTGTTATTATTGCCTAAATCTTTCTAAGTGTTGGATTCGGAAGGCCATGTTATTTAGCTTCATCTTATCTGTTATACGACTTGCTTAGTTGTTAATTAACAGTTTAAAGTTAAGCCCACGGAGGAGCTTGTACATTTTTCAAATTAAATCCATATTGAAGTGTTGGTTAACAGTGAAAAAACCGAAGTCATAAAGGATGGTACTGATAATACTGATATTTTATTTACATAATGATGTTTACAAAGCGATAGAAGCTTTACAAAAATCCTACAGCTAAGGGAAAGAGAACCATCTTCAGAGATCGGCTTCGTCTTCCGAAGAGTCCAGGATGGTCGGTTCAACCTTGGCAGCGACAAGTCTTGTCTTGTCTTTGCTTCGGCATTCGTCGTATCCATCCGAGAACATCTGGATGATCTCCTCGTTCAACTCGGCAGATTTCCGGTATTCTTGTTAGATTTCCCTCCGAAGATCTCCGGTTAGAGGAGGACCCAAGTCTCTCAGAGCCCGAAGTTCGCGGAGCTCCTCTTCGAGTTTTGCCTGCTCCTTCAGATGTCTCAGATCCCTGGCCTCAAGGTCGTGTACTTGTATAGCCAAGCTCTTATTGGTCTTCACCATCGTCTCGTTCTTCCCAACAAGAACCTCATTCCGACGAACCAGGTCTATGTTCGTAGTAACGGTCAGCTGGTGGGTGGCCTCGGATGTCTCCAACTGTTCTTTCAACTTATTTAAGTCCTTCTGAAGGCCTTCTTTATTGAAGATAGTGATACCATGAGCCCTTCTCTCCCTCTCCAGAGCAGAAGTCATAGTAGCCATCTCTCGCCTGGCCGCATCTTCTTCGGCTTCAGACTCTCTGTATCGGGGAAGAAGTCTCCCGAAGACAGCATTTACCTGCAGACATTTCAAATGAATTAGTAGAAGAAACAGATGATTCCTAAATATTTCAATTGAACCAACTCACCTTAGCCTGGTAACTCATGCCCTCTTCGATCAAATCCCTGATCGAGCTGTTTCCGAACCGATGGTCATCGGTCTCCCGAACAAAGGAGTCGAACAGCTGAAAAGGAAAGTTCTCGTTAAAATCCGGCCATACAGTGGGAGAAGATGCAGCTTCTCGCCGGAAGGTGGAGGAAGAGGGTCTCGGCGGAGAAGGCACTGATGGTTCGGGAGGCGGTGCTGGTTGATCCTCGGAAGACTGCTTCCTTTTACGAGACAGAAGAGGAGACTCGTTCAGGTTTTCGAGCTCATCTTCTGAAACGTGGATCTCCACGGGGATGACGGGGGGAGGCTCAACTGCAGCAGGGCGAGGAACTCGAAGCTCATCGGCAGACAGAGGAGTCACGTGGGTCTTCCTTTTCTTAATCCGGAGAGCCTGCATTCGCTCGGTCGCCGGCAAGTCAATCAAACTCGCTGTAGAGGTTGATTGAGTTCCTTGAGGATTTGACCGGACTTTCCGAACCGCCCTCTTCTTCTGTCGAGGTCGGCTAGGCTCCTCAGCAAGTTCTGATCCGCGGAAGACCTCTGCATCCTGGGCCTCCGAGGCCGGAAATTCTTCTTGGGGAACTTCGATGGAAGGGGATGAAGGCTTGCCAGAAAGGTACCTATCCAAGTCCTTCCGATCGGTCGAAGTCGGCTTGATGAGAGACAACTTGTGGTCATACAACCAGGCTTGTTTGCCCAAGAAGCCGAAGCTCCACTCCTTCAGGGGTATCTTCTCTATGATGCGCGTCATTTCTCTTATACGCTCCTCGGATATATCTCCGAAGTCTGCAGAGACGCGATCAGAAGTGGTCCAGTCAGGGACAGAGGAGATTTCGGGCCCGTTGACGAAGAACCATTTATTATGCCATCCTCGGTTGCTCGAAGGAGTGTCCATTAGAGACCGCTTCTCGATCCTGGCATTGGGCTTGGGGGCTATCTTACTTAGCACCTTGAAGCCTTTCTCCCGAGATTTCCCCACCGAGAAGAGGGTAAAGAAGGAATCCACAGCAGGAGGAACTCCTATCTCGTAGCAGAAGGCTATGTAAGCCAGTATATGGATGTACGAGTTCGGCACCAATTGGGCGAACCCCACTCCAACAAACCCTAGGAGGGTGATCAGGAAGGCGTGAAGGGGGAACCTCACCCCCTTCTCCAGAAAAGTTGCCGGAACGGCGATCCAGCCGTCGGGACGCTGGTACATCCTTTCGTGAGGGGCCGCTATCCGTACCCTGTGGGTATCCGGTATTTGATAGCGAGCTCTAATGTTGCAGAGCTCAGCTTCATTGACGGTGGAGGGGGTGTTGGCATGAGGAAAGTCTTCCTCGTTTTGGAAAAAATCAGATGGGTTGGGAAGTGATTCCATGGGCGGAGCTTCCTTACTCGCGGCACCGACTTGGGGGTTTGAGCCCGGAACCTCTTTGTCAGGATTTGAGTGAGGGGTCACAGTGGAGATGGGGGCGACACGAAGGGGAGAACTTGTATCGGGGTTCTGGGATGCCATTGTTGAGAATTTGCAGAGAAAATGAAGAAATTTGAGGAGGAAAAGACAATAGGCTCTTATGAATTCGAAATAGCAGGGAACCCTCCAAGGAGAAGGGGCAGCGGCTTTTATAGCGAGTGATTTTTTCAAAATTTGCACGAGAGCCAAGGGCGGCGCATTAATTGGGGATAATGATGAGGGAGAGGAAAAGGTAACGTTCGATTTTGACTTTGGTGGGTTATCCAAGGTGGGCCGGCGCTTAATGGGCCCTTTCTTCCTGTGGACTCGCGCTATTTACAGTCAGTCTTCCACTAAACATCCTGTTTAATAAAAGACTGGGGGGCAATGTTGGGCCAGAATACTTTTCCTACTAGGCCAGACCGGATGGGCTTGTCTTCTGGATTATATCACCTTTACCATATTGGGTCAAACCACTTGGGCCTCGCTACTTGACTATAATATTGGGCTTAGTCACGGGGTTGATCCATTACGTAAGGTATTATTTATCTTATCTTTGACCAGTAATCATCACAAAGGCAGTAGTTGACTGTTACGTCTGCCACCGGTCTGCATGGCATTAATGAGGATGGGACTCCGATTGCCGGCGGGAGGTAACAGTGGTAGCAGGTAGGAAAATAAGCTGCACACTTTCGGCTGAGATGACCGGGGATGGGAAGAGGTGTCAGGAGGTAGTGGGGGGCACAGTAAACCGGGTCTGAGGAACGTATGAGACAAGGTTAACAAAAGAAAAAGAGGTAACAAGACAGACAGACATTTTTTTTCATCTAGCTCAACACACTAGACGTTTTACACCCTCCATTGTTAAACCTTGAACACCTGTATTGACTCTCACGCCGGAGCTATCCCCCGACGGTCCAGCCGTCAAGCTTTTGGTGTTGATCGTGTTTTCTGTGCAGGATTAGGGCGTCTTACGTGATTGGGACGTCATCAAAGATCTTGGCGTTAACACTTATATATTTTCATTATTCAATATTGTTGAAGGTTAAGACTTGGTCCAAATTTAATAACATAACGTTTACATGATCACTTTAAAATAACCACAACATTGATTCAGACAACACATTATTCAACATAGTTTTCGTGTTGACTGAGAATTCTGAATTCATTCAAACAATTAAAATTTTTATTATATTCAAACTCTTTGTTTTGTTTTTTCATCATTTATAAATTTAGGGAAAAAATTGTATACCCAATATGTAAAATGATCTTCATCAAGTATGAACCGAGAAAAATAACGACAAATATGAATTCTAAGACGAGCTACCACAATAAATACAATTAATATTCAATTCATTTAATAGTTCGAGCAACAAAAAAGATGTTAGATGCAACTCGATTTTAAATTTAACTCGAGGTTCACAATTTTTTAGAATCAAATTCGAATCAAGCTTTGAACTTTTAAGATTGTTTTTATTTATGATTATTTTAAATTATTCTTCAAAAAAGATAAGATCGAGATATTATGTTCTTTAATATCATAAAAAAATATGACATGCATATATATATATATATATATATATATATATATATATATATATATATATATATATATACTAAAGATAGGGAAATATAATGTATACTTGTATTTTTATCATGTGACCAAATAGATTTTTACAAAAAAATTCCAACGGAAGGACAATAATGTTTATAACATTTGTTTTCATGGAGAATATCAATCTATCAAAGTATGCTGAATAAATTTTATGGTTTCAGAATCAATAAAAAAAATTATTTAAAAAAGAAACAAAATGCATACAAAACTTATCATGCTTGAAGCTTAGCTGCAAGAGCTGGTAGAAAAAAGAAAATTATCCTTTATGGTCTCAGGAAAGAGCCCATGTTCTTTAGAACAAGAAATAGGATCTCATTTCAATACTACTATTCTTATTTGGGCCTGAGGAGCCCTATTAGTTTGGTTTGGGTTTCTAATAAGTTCTTACTTCTTCATCAGATGTGGCAACGTCTGATTGGACAAATGAGTTAGGAATTGTCATCGTTTTGCACACCCATCGGCTAGAAAGAAAATTAGCCGAGTCGATGAACGATTGTGTTAAAAACATCATATACATGTTACATACTTTTCTTCAGAAAAGAAAATTAGGGTTTCAAATTAAGAGGAGGGAAAATGAGAGTGATTTTATGGTGGGCTATACTTCTGTCGGTCAATCTGTTCAATCACGACGTAGTCTTGGCCGATCAGATCTTCCCAGCTCATACAGGTACGTAAATTATATGGTTATCAGTATAGAAGGGAAAAACGAAGAAACTGAAAATATTCAACCTTTGAATACAAGATTATGGCTGTAAATTGTAATACAGACCAAGCTACTTGAGCTTCGCTTTTTTAAAGTGGTTTTTAAATAATAGATGAACCAAACTTGAACAACTTTTAAGCCCAGTAAACTAATTGGGATCAGCTTGTTAAGAAATTAAATAATTTGTGATAGAGAAGATCGATTGATTATGCAAGGCTCATTCGAGATTGACTCAAGATCCAAAGAATTCAGTCTTGGTCATAATTTAAAGCTAAAGGGTATATTTGAACCAAGATTAAACAACCCACTATTTAGATTGGCTTGGCTTGTGTACCATCTTACATTAGTATTAGTGGTAAGGTTTTGTCCCCTTTCTAATTAAAATAATGTACCTGCACCATAATGTTCCAAATAATCAGCAGTCGGCTGGTTCATGGTGCTAAGGTTCAGGGAAAATGCTTATGCTGTTTCTATGTCAACTAGTTTTTCCATCTGTTCGTCAATGTAATAAGACAGATTATCACCTTGCTACCGATAATATATGCTTAATGCTTTTGTTTATTTTGCACTTCTGCTCAAAACATTGATGATCAGGTGGAACCTTTAGTCGCAGCTCTCGAGAACCAAAATACAGAATTGAGTTTCACCCTGAAGACACACCTTTTCATCCCGTAAGTGCACCTACAAATTTTTATTCATTTGAAGCTTGATTATAAGTAAAGCCATTTACCATGATATTGTAGACTCATTTCCAGCATGAAGATATGCATTATCGATACTGAATGCATATATAGTAGAAACATTAAAGAAGTTTTTCTGGTTACTACATTCATTTGATTTGGCCCATTGATATGTACTTCATCTTTTAGCATTAATGAGTGCATGGTAGTTTTTCCCACTCCTAGGTCAGGTTTGATGGAAGGAAGAGCGGGAGGGTGGAGGGTGGAGGGGGGCGGATTGTGACTGGTAGTCTTTCCTGTTCTTCATCTGGCAGTATAAGTCTTGATATGTTCTCTCAGTCTTGAATGGAAGAAACCATTTGAGACCTAGCTAGATGGTGGCTCAGATAAATTTTCTTATGACGACAAGCACAAAAAACATTTGCATTCTTTATTTCGAGAGAGAAATATTTAGATAGAATAGAAGATAGCTGCATTCTTTTGTTTATATTCATGTGCTAAGGTGGAAAAGTTGTTTGTAGTTTTCAGTCCTCATCCTAATGCTTTTAGGTATAGCAACCCTAAAATCTCTTCTGGAGGCTCCTAGTCTCCACTTTTAGTACATTCTGGTGGGCTCGTGAAAATTGGTTTACTTTAATTAGCTTGTGCTCTTTCAGTTCAATGTAGAATTCTGCCATTCTTCCATTCTCTTTTTAGTTAGCCTTTTGGTCATTTTAGGGTAAGTTAGTTTTCATTTAATTCTGTAATAGATGGATTGAGGCTATTGTTACAAATTGGTATAAGAGCTGGCATCGCTTGAACCCAAGGGGTGGAATGATGTGTTAAATTATTCCCTTTTTGTCCAGTAATTTTGGTTAAATTTATGTTTTGCAGGATGATGATCAGGAGTCTGTGGTCATGCCCAACAAAGATGGACAAAAGTTTTTATGTTTTTTGCCTAAAGTGGTGAAATTGAAGACTGGAAAGCCAGTTAATCAGCAGAACACTAGCAGCGTGATTGTGGAGACTGAGAAGCGCTTAAAACTGAAGACACCAGATGAACTGCTTGAAGTGCTAAAGGACCGATGTTTTATCAGAGTCAGGATTGATTCACTGATTCACTCTCCTTATATTTGTCTAATAAACATATTACTCCCTCCATTACACAAAAGATGCCTTGAGCTCAAAAATAAATTTGTCCACCTAAAGATGTCTCAAATATATAAATTAAATTCAAAATGTCATATAAAGACTTGTTTAACCTCAAAAGTATATTTAAGTGGGGTCCACTAGTTTTGAGAAAGAGAAAGGATCATTAGTGGGTCGACTATGGGTAAAGTCGGAACTTATTTATATTGTATTCTCTATTTTTAATTTTCTTAATTTGTGTAAAAATGTACTTAAAGACATCTCAAGCCGGAGGGAGTAATATATTTCGAGCAACCAGAAAGCGAACTGAATCCATTTTTTATGGAAAAGAAGAAAAATTAATGATAATCTGAAATCGGTAATGTTTATTTTTGATTTTCTTTTAATGCAGCAAGAGGGGTGGTGGTCCTATGAATTTTGTTATCAAAAGAAGTTGCGGCAAATTCATGTGGAGGATGAAAAGGTAACTCTTCAAGTGCCTCTGACGGGTCCCTTGATATATAGAGCCATTATTTTGCAATTGTTATTTCGTTTTGATACTTTTCTTTCAAGTGCTGTATTATCTGAGTAGAATGTCATGCTCTTGTATGGTATGGAAAGGCCAAATACTTGGTGTAGACAAAGAATTTTAATTTCTTTAATTCCTTGAAGATACCTAACATTAATTTATTTAATTTGTTAAAGATTCCTAACTAGCGCAGCTATTTCTCATATTGCATATCTATGAAAACATTTTTGAAAATTTTGGTTGATGTTTTTGTAGTTTGTAGTGTGGTTAATCCCCCATATTCTTGATCTATTCACTTATCCATTATTGTGTTATCATGCAGAGAGGTCACTGTACTATAGGTGTAGATTTCTTGTCGAACAAGCGTGTATCTGTTTCTGTTTCTCTCCATGTCTGTATGTTTTATATTTGTTTCAAATTATTTTGCAGGTGATTCAAGAGTTTATCTTGGGCGAGTATGACAATGAGGCTACAATTGCTTACAATCAGAATCTATCCGACATTTCAACACTGAAAGATCCTCGCTCCAAAGATGCATCACAAAGGCAAGGATGGCTTAATATGAGCATAGATTTGTTTGGCTTTAAAAGAATACTAGAGAGCCAGGAAGAGAAATTACCTAAAAAAATAAAACCGTATGGTACATAACTGGTGCAGGTATCATGCTCATCAATACACAAATGGAACCGTATGTGATCTTACAAGTCAACCTCGAGAAACCGAGGTATGTATATTTTGTCTCCCATCTGTATTCATTATGATTTCACATTGTGGGGGTCTACATCTCTCTTAAATATGTTTTTAGGTGAGATTTGTTTGTTCGGAGCCCAGAGCTATGATTAGTTCTATTACCGAGTTATCCACTTGCAAGTATGCACTCACAATCCAAGGCCCAATGCTTTGCAAGCACCCGTAAGTCTCTCTCTCCCTCAATCACACAACGCGCGCATTTGCATTGTTGCATTATTTACTGCTGATTAAGACTGGAACATAACCTATAATCATTTTACTTTCTAGACTGTTAAGTTTTATAACAAATATCATTTGGTGGCTTCTCTAGCGATGAACGGAAAATTTGGTCTCCAAGGTAGAATATAAGATCTATTTGAGTAAGTGACTAATATTATCAACTTGCAAGTTGACCAAAATGACTTTTTACTGAATTTCATTTTGGTCCTTAAAAATAGTATTACCTAACATTTCTGACATGTTGGTATGAATGTCCATGACTACTGTAAAACATTACCAATTCAAGTGCTCAAATTAATGCTTAAAAAATCTAATATTAATCTGGAGGCAGGTTCTCAGTGAAATGATTCAAATATTCAGAAATTAATTTTTTCAAGATACCCCCCCCCTTCTGAAAATCCTAGTGAATTCGATGGTCAACAATTGATAATAATTAAAACACATCGAAAAAGTCTATAATCTTAGAAAATGAAGCTTGATTACAAAAAGACCAATATATTCCCCCCCCCCCACAAAAAAAAAATTAAAAAAATTAAAAATAAAACTAATACTGACAAGCCTTGAGGTACCCTGTGCCCAAGTGAAAGGAGCATACATATTGAAAAAAAGGGTATGAAAGGGGCCCAACCACTACTATCTGTTATTTACAGGACTGCTATGTAAATATTGTGTTATTTCCTTTTCCTTTTGTTTTAGGTTGCAAATTGTGAACCCTATATGGTCCTTAAAAAGGTCATAGAGGTCACTCCCTCTATTTTTAGTGCCTATGATGCAGAAGAAAATGATACCATTATGTGGTAGAACATAGCTCTCAAAATTGGGGAAACCCTTCTCTTTTCTACTCTACGTGGGTGACTATTTGTTTTTTATGTTATTATTATTTTCCGCCTAGTTTGTGTATAATTATCTGGAAACTTTTATAAAATTTACACGTGCGCAGAAACATTGCTATGATTCTTGCTTCATTGAATATTAGTGCTGTATTTATTTCTTAAGTTTCAATTTCGCATGACAAGGTCATACTTTGGGCTTAAGGAAATTCTCATCTCTCTTATTTGTGTGAAAGTTGTATTATTATCACAACAAAATTTGTTTTAATTCCGCCCTCTCCCCCTGCACTCAAGTAAATGAAAGAGAAGCTGTCATTATAAGGTACTGTACCTATTGATGGATACTTTTGACTTGCAGATTGTTCCAAGAGGAAAGACCAGTGTGGCATACCATAGACTGTAATACACTCCCAAAAGATTACAAGGAATCCAATGTGGATGAAGGTGGTTTTCAACGTGAGAAGATCACCATGGTCACCGACATTAAATATCCACCTGGCTTTGATGCCGAAGAATATGCAACCTGAAAGCGTATACACAAAAGAACATCTCAAGAAAGGCTGTAACAACTAAACTGCAAGTAAAATATGTATTTATGTGGCTTACTAATGCTCTGATATTTCCTGTAGGCTCCGTGGTGCTCAAATTAGTTGATGTAATATTCTTCTACGTCTCATTTGAGTAATTTTGCACTTTTTAGGTATAGTGAGAATTCCATCTTGGAGAAGTAATTATATTTGTGTATTTGAAAGGATATATGAGAAGAGGGAGGATAGACCGAAATTTGGTTACAGTTTTACACTTTCTTTGTGAGTTTGAGAAGAAATGAAAGGAAGGGAACTTTAGAAAAATTAAATATAAATTTTGAACGATATTTGATGTTGTATACTATTAATAATATGATTTTAGGAATAAAATTCTAAAAAAATTAATAACATTCTATTCATAACATTAAAACAAAAGATTACAACAATATTCATTAAATTGGTTATTGATTAATTTTTTATTAAAAAAAGTTTAAAAAGTAATTTGAATATAACGATATTTGTTTACAATAATAAAATTAAGATATATATTGAATGTAATCTTTAATTGTCAGCGAGGGTATGCAAGTAAACTTATCATTCAACATTACTCCTTGCCCATTCAACTAGAATAATCGTTTAAACACATTCAAAGTTTAAAAATTGCAAAACAAACGGTAAAAATGACTTATTCGATCAAATTCAGGCTCATTTGGAAGTAAACAAACAGCTCTTTAGACCCCATTTGCATGTAATATAATGAGGCCCATAATTGTG
Organism: Panax notoginseng; assembly: GCA_016801055.1. NCBI lineage: Eukaryota > Viridiplantae > Streptophyta > Magnoliopsida > Apiales > Araliaceae > Panax > Panax notoginseng. The sequence goes on from CM029012.1 coordinate 173,781,199, forward strand.
ACAAATTCATTCTAATCTTTTCTAACACAATACAATGTGTTGGTTAACAGGCAGTATTAGTCCACAAGAAAGAATGGGAAAAGGGTGGAAGTTATGATGATAAATAAAGATGGTCCAAAAGATCTTTCATAAAATATTATTAAAGATACAATTTGATTTTTTGAAATTAATTCGGGAAATTCTTAAATTCAAAATCAATATAAATACAAATACCAAGAAGAAATAATGAAGCTGCTCGCAGAATCAGCCCAAACTGAATCCTTACAAGTTACACCACCACCATAGAAAGGGGACTAGGACTGTACTTGCATATAATAAGTATAGCTGCTTATTACAAGATATTTCTGTGTCAATCGGTTTGTTTATGGAAATGGAAAAAACAATAACACACATCTCATCGATTAACTTGACATTTTAATCTAGCAAAAGGGTGAACAGGCAGGGAGGATTGCACTCCTAATAATAATTCTCCAAACAGTAAAATGAATTGGATTTTATAATATACTACTATATAGCCAACTTCCCTGCTGTACAACTGTTCTAATCTAACATACAGATCAACATCTCTATTATTTTTTGTATAAAAAGTTTTCCAGCAACACTATAGGAGAATCTTGGAAGAAGAACAGTTCTTTGTACAAGCCAACCAGCAAGATACCATTCCCATAACGCCTGCTTCTCTTGGCAGCGTAACATCCCCTTCTCGTCTTTGTAAGACTCTGACGAACTCGTCTGAGCTCAAATTCCCATCGCGATTTGCATCAAACACATAAAATATCATGTCAACCACATTATCAGTGAGAGAAATGCCACACACCTAGTACAAAGTAAACAACTACGTTAGTATCCAGTTGATCCTCATTCCTTGAAGTAAATAACAAATTATACATAACATCGGAGGAGAATATACTTGATAAGCAGCTCTCTGGAAATCCCGCATTGTCAGCAGCCCATTCACTTTCCCGTAGCTGAAAATTGCCATAGACAGGGGACGTAATCTTTTACGTAGCTCTGCAAAATTCTTGAATTCTTCATATGTAATGCGGATGTCTCTGAGACGTGGCTCATCGTTTAGTTCATCAACACGACGAATAAACTTGTTTATATGCCTCATATCAGCAGAGGCAACCATTGACAGTGCAAAATCTTTAGCTGATATGGTTCCTTGTAAGTTGTAGTCATAATGGGCAAACTCTAGCCTCAATATCTGTGAAATTTATAAACATAAAGATTTTATACGATATTGACAAATTAAAGTAAAAATTCTGACTTACTTGCTAACAAATGGTACACCGTATACCGAGTAAAGATGCATTCATCACTTGGAAACAAAAAAATTAATTGAATTCAACAATGTGTCGAGAAGCAATTTCATGGACTTTAGTCGGCCACTTAAGCGTCTTAAAGCTGTAATAGTAAGGTCTTCTAAAAACTAATTTTGTGAGTTAAGGTTCCAAAACTTCTAGAGTAAAAGGGTAACGACTTTAGCAAGGAGAAGTATTGTAGGGTTAATGGGTGGAAAGATGTTAAAATTGGATCGAGTTCATAAGTGCTAAGTTTCAAACATCTAAAATCATAAAAGGTTATGTATAATGCAATAGTAATTACCTGCCTGAGGGCCAAAGCACATACTTCTAAATTTGTAGTTCCTGAGAATTACAATGAAAAATTGCCTGTTGACTGAAAGTTGGAACTCCTACTACCAACTATAAAACCTGATATTCATTCTTTGCAGAAAAAAAGGTAATATGAAACTAATTTGAATAGCACAATGCTTTTTATCTCAAACTAGTTGGGGTAGGCTTAAAATGGATTTCATATGGAAACATAATATGAAGACCTGAAGATAAAATAAATTATTTAAACTCAAACGAGTCCTTATTTTCTGGGGCCAGTCTAAGAAATTTTTGATATGAAGTCCATACAGGTGAACTTCTTCATGTCTCTGTTATTGCAATTTCTGAGATCTACGTTGTACAAGAAACTAGAGAGTATATCATAGCTAATTTTTGGGGAACTACTAAAGAAGAAGAATTTCAGCATGTTGTCTAGTAAATTGGTGTAAGGTAAACATGAATTCTTTGTGTGAGAATCTGGTGACTCTAAAAGGTATTTAACTATCAATCCTTGACTCTAGAAGTATTTGAACTTAAAAGGAACTGATAAAATTACTTCAGCCAGCTCGTTATAGCTTATCTAGAAACTCCGCCACAAAAGGGAACAATCCCTGTGAACTAGAGCCGGAATAATATTTTCCATAAAAAGAACACAATTCTAAATCAAGTAAAATTCGTTGCATACCAAAGTTTACATAAAGAAAATAGCAAGATACAGAGTTTAAAATACATACTTCACCATGCAAATCACTTAAGAATTGAACGAATTTTCCATGTTTTAGGCATGTCTTGCCATCTTTTCCAAAGAAGTACTCAAGCAGGCCTCCATTCTCCACAGAACCTGAAACTTTAAGTCCAACACGCATTCCATCCCTATGGCGAGATGCTTGTCTATTCTGAGTCCGCATCAAGGCCATCACTTTCTTGAATTCCCATTTGTCTATTTCTCTGTTTCAGATATCACCGGTTAAGGGAACACTAATATGTACAAAATACAAGTATCTTTAGTTTAATACAATTGGTACACAACATCAAATATTTCATTTTGTAGGAACTGCTTTTATATGACAGCCAACAAAATCATGAACTATTTGACAAATAGCAAAATACAGAGTAAAATGGTATAGAGAATCCCCATCTTTTTGCACACAGTATAATTTTATACATCGCATTTGCCAGAATAAAAAAGACTCATAGCCATCTATACAAGCCCAAAACAAACAAAAAAATAGAGTTGCCCTAATTTTAGATTTAACTGACCAATTCTACTCATGATCAAACGTTAAGCATGTGTATCAAGTATCAATCCATGTTGATTATAATACTTTCAGATAATTCCAGAAGAAGGTTTCACAAAACCTCTTTTTAAAACCCACAACAGTTATTAGGACGTCCGCAAACTGTTGTGCGGACGATGGTCCCGCAAGCTCCCAATCCGCATAATAACTATGCGGACGCTCAAAAAACATAATACTCCTGTCTGCATAATAGTAATGCGGATGATTTTGATATATGTATAACTATTGTGCGGATTGGATATATTAGATTTGAATGATAGGGTCACCATCCGCATAACTGTTGTGCAGATTAACTTCCTTTTATTTTGACATGGACGGTACAAGAGGCTATAGCCTTCCATCCAACTTTAGATATAGATCATTCTCCATATATATACACACACATATTGCTCCACCTGAAGCAAGTTTATCATAAATGGTTCTGAATTTTACTTTTTTTTTAAATGCATGAAAAGAAACATCTTCAAATGTTTAGATGTATACTTGATAATATTTATATACTCCATAAGACTTTTTGAAAGACTATTCTAATTAAATGTCATTCATTCCTTACGAAAAATAATTAGGAAAACACAACTGAGAATAGTTCATTCCATTCCAATAGAACAACCAAAAATAATTTTTTTTCATTCCATTCTCACCTTGATTTCTGCAATCCAAACGTACAGAAAGGTGAAAGCAGGGAACAAAAAGAAAAGAAAATGAATCGAAACAAGGATAGGTCATATGATTTTCACATCTGCAAAACTAGTTAGGTGCCCTGGTATATTACAAATACAGAGACCTACCCATTATTGTCAAGGTCAAACATTTTAAATGCCACGGAAAAGCTTGATTCTGGAATACTTAGGAGTGTAATGAAAAAGATGTACCTGTCGCCACAATAAATTGATACAAAGACATAAGTTCAAGAGCTCTACTTTGGATGACCAGAAGTTGCAAACATAACAGTTGATTCTAAAAGGTCCGAATGGTTAAGTTATACTTGTTTGGCACAGAAATTATATCTAATCTCAAAAAACAATTATCGGTACTCACTCTGCAAATGATATTAGTCCATCATTGTTAGTATCAAAAAGCATGAAAAATTCTGAAGGTGCACAGTGTAACTCTCCAGGAACCGACTCCCCTTTCAAAGATCCCTCTCTAACACGAGTTGCTTCAGATGGAGGAAATACTGGAACAACGGCCCGCATAAGGTCTTCTGGTGTCATAAATACTTCTCCATTAGGGGATCGGATTGACGCAAAGTACTCAAATACCTGCGTAAAAAAATAGAGTAAAAACTAGTGCCCAGGAACATAGCATATATGAATATCACTGTTACACAGCAACTACTATAGAGCATAGCAAATAGTCAAATAAATTTTGTGATGTATCCAGTAATTATTATTCAGACTTGAACTAAGTCAACTAGTATAGTGTGCCAAATTAATTTATGAATGCTTTGACTTGATGCACATCTGTAATATCATCATACATACTCAGTGAAGTTACCTTCTCAGGAGGACTCTGCATCCTGATGCGTTTTTCATATTTGAAGAAAACTTTTCTCCTGTATGAATCTGAAATTATAAACAGGGCAGTAATTATTCACTATTAGCCAAATCAAACATAGTGTTCCTGACATTTGGATAATTATGTATATAAACAAAGTCCAGACTTAAAATAATTTGTTGGCAAAGTTGAATCCAGAGATCCCAACTAGTTTGAATATGCAAAAATCTACAAGATTCAAAGAGTAATGTGTCCACGGCAGAAAATGACTCTTTATCCGAGTTTTCTCTCTTTCTATTTTTAAAGTGCTAACACTTTATAAATGATTCTAAGCAAGGGTAAAGAAGATCCAACCACATCACAAAATTTGTAATCAATCCAACAGTACTCATTACGACAACCACCTGAGGAAAAAATGATGCATGCAACTAGGTTTCAACCTTTTAAAGGATCCGGTTACCATAAAGTTAAATTAACTTTATGGTAAGTTGGTCAATTGACCAATACAGACATGCAGAGAGAGATCACCTCTCACCAGCGTTTGCGTGTCGATACTATATTGGTCAATTGACCAAAGTTAACTTCATGTTAACCACTCCCCTTTTTAAGTGCTCATGACAACCACCAGAGATCCATGACCATAATAACATCCAACCTCCTGAGATTTAGTGTATAATGCCTCTCAATTAACTTCTATGTTTGATAGGAAACACAAACTTGAAGGAAATATATGCTTGGGAAAAGTGAAATCTGCTACAGGTGTCATAGCATTCTAGCGTTGATTAACTTGACCTATCAACCATTTAATGGACATATTTTTCCACAAGTACAATAATAATTTCGCAAGATCAAATAATAAACGGGTTCCACAATCATACTGGTCAAAATATTTTTTTAATAAAAATAACAACTCCTAACACAAATTTGGAGGACCCCGATTCAAACATGTTTTCAAATTAAGATACAAAATTAATCCAGTAAAGCTACATGTAAAGGACCTTTTTCCTATACAATTGGTATTGCAAAGGATGTATGTTGGTTTTTGTCAAACAAAATAAATAAATTACAACATGTTATTATTTTATGTTAGCAACGACAGTGTAGAGTACCTCCAAATAAGAACTTGGGTTTCTTTTCAATGGTGTCTGTAAATTGGGCTTGAGAATCAGCGTAGGCTGAAAAAGAATTAGAATCGGTAAAAGAAGACCAATAACAAAACCCTAGGCTCGACCCAATAACGACAACACCGGAAGAGAGCGATCTCAGAAGCCATTCCACGGCTGAGTAACCCTTTCCGTTACTTTTATTATTATTATTACTAGTATTATAATAGCTAGATGTCGACCACCCACCATTTGATGATGAAGATGAAATTAATGGGTCATTACTGATTCGACGGGGAGGAGGAATTGGATTGGGGCGTTTAGGAGTAAGAAGGATTAGCGATATGGGTTTTCTCAGAACTGCTGCCTTATGATGCATACTCACATTCACTCTTTACGTTCTAATTCTTTTTCTTTATTTATTTTCACAAAGTTTACTTGCAGACAACCTTGGGAAAAATAAAGCTTGTGAAAAGAGTAATCTGCGTGTATGTATATGTAATGGGGTGTCTCTGTGTGTGTGCATTTTTTCTGGTGTGTGAGAGAGAAAATAGAAAGAGACGGAGAGGAGAGTGATGAGGGAGGGGTTGGACGGATTTGTTTGAGCGAGAAAGAGGGCGTTACACTTATACCCCATTTTGACTCAGATTTGTTCTCCATGGTAGAGTCAGAGCATACGAAGGAGAAGGAGAAGGAGAAGGAGCAATTTATATTACTCAGATGAATAATCGTATAAAAATGTGAAAATATCAATTTCTTTTTCTTTTAGACCAAAAACCCATATTTCTTTGGCAGTTTGGCTTAACTCTCCCCCCTCCCCCCTCTCCCCTCTCCCCTCTATACGAGTAGAAAACACGACCTAACGAAAATTAGATTAAAATAACGTACGATCACAAATTTAACCATCAAAACTTAAGTCAGTCGCTACTCATTTTAAAAAAATTTGATAAAATTTCTTTAAAAAATAAATATTCAAAAAAATCTAAATAACATCTACAAAATTTACAATCATTAATACATATCCAAACAATCAAAACAACCGTTATTTCATACTCAAAATCATCATAACCATGTATAATTAATTAACTTTAAAAAAGACGGAATACAAAAAATACACACGTGTAGAAAATAGAGAAACAACTTCAAAATACACACCAAGTATCTTTCAATGTATATCTGAAAATATTTAAAATATAAAAATTATAAGAATATGTGAGTCAAAATAAAATAATTATAGACTTACAATTAAATAAAAAAAATTTAGTACTATTTTAACAAACAGTTTATTTATTTAATTATTTAAATCATAAATCTATATCGGTATAATCTGTATTGGCGACCGGAACAATACTCATATATCGGAAAAAAGATGCACGCCCAGCTCAAATTGTTACAAGGTCAAATATTTTTCATTTCCTAGCTTCTTCCTCATTGTAACAAAGTTTATTGGGTTCTTGATCACTTTATAATAATCAACTTAAAGTCAAAATATCTTTCTCATGCAACGAAAACCCAAAAAATAAAAAGATATTTACATTACCTCCATGAATATAGGATATAGCAGTTATGGCCTACCATGTGGTAGCCTAGTAAGGTACCTAATTAAAAGTTATAGTAGTACCACATTACATTACATTTAATAGTAGAAGAAGATGGCATTGTTTTCAAAGCGTTAGTTAAATTCTCTAACTAATGATGAATGAGTAGTAATTATTTAGATATTAAGAAGACTTATTTCAACTGCCAAGAGCTCTTTTACGGATATAAAAATTAAATATAAATATATTTAAATTTTATCTATTTGTATTTTTATCTCTCGTTAGGATCAAAATATAAATAGATAAAATTAAATACATTCGTGTTCAATTTTTATATTCACATAGAGTTTTTTATACATACTCTGACTCTATCAATTAAGACCTCAAAACAAAGATAATTGCTACATAAATTAATTTATATACTCACTATCTAATTCTATTACGAATGAGAGTTGCTAGGAACACTAATTAAAATGACTTGTGATTATAAACATAAATGCACTTAACATACATCGATCAGTTTCTATTCTCAACTACCATCTTCAATTTTCCATAAAGAGAGAAAGGAATTGCATATGCATACACCGAACCAAACCCCTTCCCCTTCCCCTACCCCTACCCGTACCATCCATCCATCGTTTTCAAACTTACTATTTACCAACTCCTCATCATTTCCACCACCTTAAAAATAAATTTTATGTACCTCAAATTTCCTAATTAATTAACTTACAGCAATGGACTGGTACTCCTGGTTATCCAAAACCGGCCTTGACGACCCGTTGCTCGTATACCAATACGGCCGCGCCTTGACGCACAACGAGCTTCAAGAAGAGGATGTAACCTACTTCACCCATGAATTTCTTCAGAGCATGGGCATCTCAGTTGCCAAACACAGGCTACAAATCCTCAAGCTTGCTAGAAACCAACCCCAAAAAACTCGCCGATCATCACGTCTTGTTTTGGCAATCAATAAAACCAAGAGGCTCTTCACCAACAACATTGCCAAGTTGCCTTTCTTCGACCTGAGGCCCTGGCGGTGGCACTCGTTCAGGAAGGAGACGGAGGACAATAACGGCCCAAAGGAGCATAAGAAAGACCGACTGATGTTTACAAAAAGGAGCATAATGAGATCGGGGCCTCTGGAGAGAACCGGGGAAGAGGGCTTGATGGTGAAAAGGAAGACTCTTACTATATCTGGTCCTCTGGATAGGAAGCTGCATGAAAGGTTGATGACCACAAACTGGAGCCCAACAGTATCTGGGTCCCTCTGTGGGAGACCAAAAGCTAGTCTGGTGTATCAAAATAGGATCCCAAATGTCTCTCAAGTTTTGGACCGGAGGAGTACTTCAAGCCCAATGGTTGGGAGCCATTACAAATTGAAGGAGAAGGAAAGAATGGATGCTGAATATGATGATGGGCTTCCTTCACTTTGGTCCTTAATGTTTCAAGATCTAAAACCCACTTGACAAACTGTTTTCTTTTTTCTTTTATATTTTTTTTGTTGTTGTTGTTGTGTAAACTTGTGGTTTGTGGTTTGCAGTGAGTGAGAGTTCTCGTCCATTTTTACTTTTCACCCTCATTTCAACATATGCACAAATTCAAAAATAAAAGAAAATATTCACATGAAAATCGTCGCTATAAATCTTATAGCGACGATTTTTACTGTAACATCACTTTTCATCTATAGCGTGCGTGAGTTCAAATCAAATCTTGATTATGTCCTCTCCCTTCCATAAAAGTGGGGTGGCCCTTGGAGCCTAAGCCCAAGAGCAACTTTATTATATTAATCCATTCAAATTTTAGTTTTTAACCGATGTGAGATCTAGCTTCTCACAAATATTTATTATCATTTAGTGATCTTTGAAAGTTAATTTTTCATTCATTATTCTATGAATTTGAGCTTCAAAATTTTTGATTTTAATCTACTCATGGAGTAGAATACATTGATATGTGAATTCATTTCAAATGATTAATGAAATCCACTTTAAATTATACTCAAATTCTAACAATTTTATATATATATATATATATATATATATATATATATATATATATATATATATACCACACAAGTATGTAGGAGGAGGCACTCATAAACTACGTTCAAAGTAGTAGCTTTTCCATTCCCCAATATCATTGATTTAAGTTTTTAGCTCGCATTTAATTGAAAATATCTCAAAATGGTATTTTCTTTTCTGGGTTGTTTGTTTGAAATTTTTTTTACGGTAACCTTTATGTCATGATTATATGATCTGCTTTTGTTTTTGGGATATGTTTCATCCTAAGGCCTATGGTAGAATAGAAGGGTCAAGAGAGGGCAACCTATAAGTAGTATTTGATAAAGTTTTTATAACAACTGCCGGCCTGTGTGGGTTTGTTTCACTTTACCTAAACAATTGATAACACAGTCCAAGGCCCGCTTAAGAAATATAGACTGCACAGATTTGAAGAGGGTATGAAAATGGAGGTTCATCCACTAATTAGCATGCCCACGGGCCCATCACTAAACGATACGTGTAGTGTAGATTAAAAGAATTGAAATAAAGGAAGGAATAAAACATACTACAAGTATTTTTTTAAGTATCTTATGCGTATATTTAATTATTGACAGTAGTGGTGTTGGGTGATGTGATAGGATATCCAAATCATGACATTTATCATTTATGATAGATCCATAATTCATTCTTGATTCTTATACTCAAACGTGTAGAGGATGAAATGAATTTTCAATAATAATATTATTAATATTAATGTTAATATTAATATTTTATAATATATTATTATGTTAAAATTGTTCTAGCCGTTATAAGTTATAGTGACATTTTCTTTTTAATTGTCTCGACCACTATAATTTGTAATAACTTATTGTGTGTTTTTGAATAATTGTAATTTTCTAATAAACAGTTACTATGAATGCATACCCCCCCTCTCTCTCTCTATATATATATATATATGAAGAATGTGGGACGTCTATAACACGATAATATATTATTTATATTTAATCTTAAAAAAAGACCAACAAAACTTTGAAATATAAATTCCTCGTTAGAAGAAACAAACTTTGATAGAATCTTAATTACGTAACAGTAGTGCCAACTGCCAACTCATTATTACAACTACAATTTTAGATAAGAAAATTGTTAAATTTATAATAGAAAATATTATTGTAAAAATATTATTTTTACAATAAAATATCACTGTAGATCTTATAGGGACGATTTTCATCGTATCTATACATAACATAAACCCCAAACTTAGGAAATGGTTAGCATGAAGTTTATTTTTGAGTAAGTTAGTCAATTGACCAATAGAGTACTGACACGGAGGCGAATTCTATGTGTGTCAATATTCTATTGGCCAATTGACTAACTTTCTAACAAATAAATTTCGTACTAAACGGATCCCAAAATTATATCCTTATCCCCTATGGATTATTGAATTGGCCTCTTCTCTTCTCTTCTCTCTCTTCTCATAAACAACAAATAATGTTAGATACACAAATTATTCTATAAATATTTTACAAGCGGTTGATGTGGCATACTTCACATCAGTATTTTACAAACAAATTTCTTTAATATAGTCTTTAATTCAACATAAAAAAGCTGATATAAAATATGTCACATTAATAATTTATAAAATAATTTTTTCTAGTATTATTTTAAAGAGCAGACCACTTCCAGTCAAATCACAAACATAGATGACAGATAAAGGTGCCTATATTTCTGCAGTTCATGAATATCACAAACACATGGGCTGTAGGCCAGTAGCCCTGTAGCCTGACCCACTATCACAAGTACACATTTTTGTATTAGTTCTAGTTCCTTCATTTCTTTTGTTTCTCTCATGTCTGCAGGTGGAGAAACTATATACACTTTTACTAGTGAAGGAAAAAAATATTACAAATAAAACTGTTTTGATTTAATTGCTTAAATCACTAATTGCAATAGAAATCTTTTGAATTGATGTTGTGAGATAACGTCTAAGAATGCAATACACTTTTAAATGGTTTTATTTTGATTCGAAAATTAATTAAAATAAAAATAATAATAATAAACGTATCGTATTTTTTAAATTTCAAATATTTGTTGGATTGTTAATATAAACAATACCTAATTACAAATAAAATTAAATTCTTAAAAGTTAATAACAAACTCCCCAATTCCTCAAATTAAAAAGTTTAATTTATGATCATAAATTTTGAAGATGCAACATACAATAATTCAACCCCGCTTAAAAATTTAAAGGCTTAAATCGTACAAAATTACATATTTCAAAATAAACCTTATAATCATACCCAAATACAACTTAAAATAATCTAAAACACGTAAAAAAATATTAAAAAACTTGCAACTCTTAACAGATGCATATTTTTAAGGAGTGCGGTTTTTTATTACTGAAAAAAAAATACTGTCACCAGAATCATTGGTACGATTCTTTCTTGCTCTCCCATATATTTAAATTGCTCGTTTGTGTATCATTTTCATTTAAATTATTCAGTTCATTTTGTTATTAGAACTCGCCATTCGATTCAAATTTGTTCATATAAAATTACTCAACATGAAATAAAATTTTCACATATGTTTGTAATAATAGAAAGAAACAAATTTAAAGGTAATGGGGACCATCAAACCGACTGGAAAGATTGAGATCTTAACCCAACTCCGAATGTGATGATACAGTCACAGCTCAGCTCAGCTCAGCTCCCTCTCACTCCTTACGAATGTGATACTGATACAGCTCACAACAAGTGGGCCCACTATTATTAAGTCGACCCACACCCACTGGGAGTTGGGAGGTCCCTCACATTCTTTAGGCTTGTGACTTCCCCTCTGATGGATGGCCATGCCCATGGGCCATGCGCCCTTTGTTAAAGCTTTCAAATTTTTTGGGACCATGTTGCTCCAATAGGTAAAAATAGGTAACTGGATACATCGAACAATTTAATAAGCAATATTATTAAGCTTTTGATAGTGTAAATGCAAACGTTTGGCCCATATTGCTCCAATACCAATAGTCAAATAGGTCACTAAATACGTTTTGAATAAGGGGTAATTACATGTTATAGTACATTTTTAAAAATAATTAAAAAATCTTACATTCATAAAATAATTACAAAATATTACACTTTTTTAATTTTATTTACAATATTATTATAATTATGAGTCCTTAATTTAAGGATTATTAATGGGGCATATTTTTAAAAATGCGTGATAACCGTCGTATATTGTTTGTAGGACTCTTCGCCTTCTTTACACACTAAAACCCTCTTTTCTCTTTCCTCTTTTTTCTTTCCGTTC
>CM029012.1:173793647-174028675 GCA_016801055.1 Panax notoginseng
TGTAACGACCCCAACCTATGTCAGCACCTTACATTGATACCTATCGTTTGCCACCGCAGAAGGCGTCCCCTTCGGAGAGTCTGGCTTCGGTGCATCCCCATCAACAGGAAGTCACCAGCAGAGGCTCGGGGGCTCTTTACTTATAGCTTGATACCAAAATGTAACTCCCCAAAATATGGTCCATTCCACCCAACCCATTCTGAGTCGTCAAATTCATGGTAAACGAAAAAACAACTACAACTTTATTACAAACATTTAGTCGTGCAAAATACAAACAATCTTATGCTGTGAGTTTGGTATACAAATATATACAAATGTGAATTATGTTCCATCCAGTGGACATCACCTCACAATAACACCTTACATAAAGGTTTAGTCAAAAACTATTTTTAGAAATATTAGAATCTTTGGGAAAGTGCTCAAGGATAACCTTCGTACATGGGAGGCCACGCGTCAAGGTTATGATATATATCATATGGCCACATAATTATCCTTGGTTGACCCAATATACCCCAAAGAAAAACGAGAAGATTACTATCATATTCTTCCCAATGGTGAGTCTTCTCTTGACTTATCATTATCTCCACTGTCTCTAATTGAGAATTATATTCAAAACAAACACCAAGATTATATAGGTAGTGCCCATAGATATACTCAGCAAGTGGATGAGCACAACCCTGTCTTATGATGACACGAGGTTGTATGTCATTAGACTTCTTGTATGATAGTGACAAAACACCCTTCCAACGTTGGGTTCGCCTCACCCTATTTTCTTCACCAAATATAACTACTAAATGATGACCACCGTTCTATTCCCTTGTTACCCCCGCTCGACCCAGCTACACTCTTATTACCTGAAAGGAATTGTGAAGCAAAAGGGTGAGCACAAACATCCCAGTAAAGAATATCATGACTAAAGATAATTAAATTATCAATAGCCTTCATCAATAATAATCAGAGATTTAGAACATATGGTAAATGATAAAAATTTCAACCATAGTTGCAGCGGAACGAGCAATCCATTAGAAGAGTCAAATAGACTATAAAGTCTATTATCTTCTCCATGTTAAAAATCCACCAATATAATTTTATCCATGTAACATCACTCAACAGTTCCTTTCCACAATCATATGAATAACTCATAATCATAATTGTGACTATAAATTTTCTTCGCACCCAGGACGAAGAATATTTTCATCACCTATCTTTACCTGAAACATCAAAGATCATGGTTATCCAAATCACAATTCCTGTTTATAATCATACTAACAAATCCATCTTTGCACTACGGGCCAAAGATATTCATCAACAAACCATCTTTGCACTCTACGGGCCAAAGATATTCAACAACAGTTCATCTTTGCACTACAGGCCAAAGATATTCAACAACAGTTCATCTTTGTACTACAGGCCAAAGATATTCATCAACAAACCATCTTTGCACTACGGGCCAAAGATATTCAACAACAGTTCATCTTTGCACTACAGGCAAAGATATTCAACAACAGTTCATCTTTACACTACAGGCCAAAGATATTCATCAACAATCATATTTGCACTACAGGCCAAATATATTCATATCTCAAAGAAATATATTTTCATTTCAGATTTTATATAAACAATAATTATAACCATGTTGATCAATTCACCTTTGCACTTAAGCTTAAGATATTCAATTATAAATTCAATGGTCATGATCATACCAGTCACAATTCAACTTTGCACTACAGGCCAAAGAGAACCCTAGTCATGATCATACCAATTATTCTACCCATCTTTACACTCCAGTGAAAGAGAATTTTCAACATCAGGGTTATAAAAATGTTATATATGATGATAAAAATAATATGATCAACATATAGTTTTAATCTCAAGAGTAATATTCGTAACTCATGAATAGTAACCCCGACACAAAAGATAGAAATTCTACAATAAAATTCATACCAATATTTCGGTTTAATGATATTGAAAGAATAACATTACTTAAATTTATAAACAATTTATTTAATTGTTTACACTTTACTAATTAATGCATTTAATCATCATAAAATGCCAACTCTTACAATTTCATCATCAATAATACCAAAACCCTCATCAAAAACTGCATATACCTCATATAGGATTCTCAAGCCATAAAATCCTATTTTCCAATTTTCTTTCTTCACAAAACATATTTAATTCATTTACTCATAACTAGACTATTTTCATAAAAAATACCAAATCAGTTCCAAAATATTTATTTTCTGGAATTTAGCATAATATAGTCCCATAGTGAACATATATTTTTCTCAGAATTTTTAAAAGTCATTTATTATTTTTCATATGGCCAAAATAGCCGAATATTTAGACATTTATCAAAAATTGTACTTTTGTCTAAAAATTCTGAAATTTACAGAGTATACTTCTATCATATACATGTACTCAATAAAAAATTCATCAATTTTAGAGTTAACCACAAGGAATTATAAGCTGTTACTTTAAAAATAGTTTTTTCCGTTAAAATTCATAACTCTTAATCTATACATCCAAAAATCACCATTTTGGACACAATCAAATAAACTCATCAAAATATCATTTCAAATTTTTCCATAATTTTTGAAGATCAGAAAAATTACGAAACTGAAAATCATAAAACCCTTAAAATCCATTACTATCCCTTACCTCAAAAGAGCAGTACTTCTGACTGGATATCGGATATGATGCTGAAAGAAAACTTGCACTAATGAATAGCAACTCACCAAGTATCTAAAACTCACAAAATATACTTCATACTATAGAGAGAGAAAGAGAGAAAGCTTATGTTTCTGGTGTGATTTTCAATTCTAACTTAGCCCTCTATTTATAGGAAAATTTTGGTAGGTTTGACCTGCAACCTGATGGCTCTTTACCTGCTACTATTCCCACCCACCACATTTAAAATATAATTCAGCACATTTCTTCACAACCACAAGTGGGGCCCACCAATTCTAGAATTTTCCACCAAAATGATAAACTCTGAAAATTTTAACAATTTCTGAACCAGTCATCTCGTAAAATTCATAATAAATCATAACGTTCATTTTTAACGGTTCAAATTTGTGGCATATATCTCAACTTATATATGTATAACATATCCAAAAATTACCACGATCCAACGGTCGGATTAAAAATTATAACCCCTCAAAATATCTCAAAAACCCTGATTTTTAATACCTCCATTCCGACAAAAATACTGATAAAAACCTCAATATTAACTCCTTCATTTTTAACCACAAAAATATATCCCTCATTTATATCCACATAAAATAAATATTTCCTTATCATATGAATCAATAATTAATTATTCACAAATAATATTACAGAATCACATTTATGACAACCAGGCCGTTCCCAGGAAAGAGGGGGCTTTCCAATAAGGATTTCTCCTTACTGGCGCGCAATTAGATGACCAAACCTCTCCTTAGACAGAACTTTCTAGACATTGCCAATAATGTTATTAATAATTTTATTCAAATAATATGAATTATTGATCTGATAATAGGAAATACTGTGCAGAAACAATTATTGAACAACAATAATACAAAATTTCAACGTAGCAATTATTGAATCAATAAAATAAAATATTGAACAGTAATTACTGTAACAATTATTGAGTTGCCTTCTTACGTAAGAATCAATAATTTCAAAAATACTGTGCAATACCGTGTGCTACTGTGCAATAACGCGTATTACTGTATTTTAACCACCGGGTATTCCAACAGTGTTAACGGTAACAACTACGCCGTTATTTGTAAAAACTCAAATTTGTCGTTTTCTTCACCCGACAGTTATTCTGTTATGGGGCCCACAAATGGCTACGCCGTCGTACGAATATTCCCCGACAGAAAGAATATTCCACGACCAAACGAATATTCCCCGACAACAATAATTATTTTATAACCACTTGCTTATTTTGAAAAAAATTCATATTTCACCCATAACTTTAAACTTTTATCAATTTAACCATTTACTGAATAGTAATTATAAGAAAAATTGAACAAATTTTATACTTTTGTCTTCTTGGATTATATCACCTTTACCTATTGGGTCAAACCACTTGGGCCTCGCTACTTGACTATAATATTGGGCTTAGTCACGGGGTTGATCCATTACGTAAGGTATTATTTATCTTATCTTTGACCAGTAATCATCACAAAGGCAGTAGTTGACTGTTACCGTCTGCCACCGGTCTGCATGACATTAATGAGGATGGGACTCCGATTGCCGGCGGGAGGTAACAGTGGTAGCAGGTAGGAAAATAAGCTGCACACTTTCGGCTGAGATGACCGGGATGGGAGAGGGTGTCAGGGTAGTGGGGGGCCACAGTAAAACGGGTCTGAGGAACGTATGAGGCAAGGTTAACAAAAGAAAAAGAGGTAACAAAACAGACATAGACATTTTTTTTTCATCTAGCTCAACACACTAGACGTTTTACACCCTCCATTGTTAAACCTTGAACACCTGTATTGACTCTCACGCCGGAGAGTATCCCCCGACGGTCCAGCCGTCAAGCTTTTGGTGTTGATCGTGTTTTCTGTGCAGGATTAGGGCGTCTTACGTGATTGGGACGTCATCAAAGATCTTGGCGTTAACATTGGCGCTAGAAGGAGGGCTGAGTTCTAGTGTTCCAGAGCTTTCAATCACAAATATTCATTTGTTCCACGCTCTCAAAGATGGGGAAGAGCAGAGCAGACACGCCTGAAGGACAACCGATGACTGTTGGTGATTCACCACCACGAGTTTCTGTTAGAGATCGTTTGGGGCCCACAATAAGTGCTCATGCTAACAAAGCCTCCAAGCGGTCACATGAAGACTCTCGTCCAAGAGCCGTGAGCAAGGCTAAGAGAAAGTTAATCTTCACGACGGATAAAGAGTCCGGTCGCGGCCGGAAACAGCTAGACCACGACGAGAAGACCTCCCGATTGGCTAAGATGGCAGAAGAGGCAGATAGGGCCATGGAGTCACTCATGAAGCAGAGGCAGGATATAGCCGAGCAGATGTCCCGATGGAAGAGTTGAGGGATGAAGCATCCAGTTATGTCCAGTCTGAAAGGCGTGTGCATCGCAGCGGGAAGGAGCCGGTTCATTCAGAACGCGGGTTTCAAAGCCAACATCGAGAGAGAGAAAGATCGAGGAGCCCTACTCCTCGAAGATCGACGAAGGAAGCACTCCGTCGTGACGACCCTACGGGGCAGATCCGAAGTGGTAGGAAAGGCCGATCCAGAGAACGAATTCCAGAGAGCATGAAAAGGGCACTCATTGTCGCACACTCCCACCACAGTCATCGGACCCAGAGGCGAAGCAGATTTGGGGGCCGTGCACCCGAAAGTCGGGTACTTTGCTCAGAAGACCGTCGTCGCGAAAGTCCTTCGAAGGTTGGGGGTATTATGATCAACGACCGACCTATTCAAAGAAAGAGAGAGTCGTCGGAGAAGGAAGTGTCGTCACAGCCGGAAGGAGTAGAGTACCTCGTAAAAGAACTGAAGGCACTCCAGAAGCAGTTGGCCGAGGTCCAGCAGGTGAAGAATACTCCGGGAAAGAAAGCATCCCCGTTTTCCTCGGATATCCTTAAGGAGAAGGCGGACACCTCTAAGAAGTTGCCTCACATGGAAAGTTACGATGGTTCGGGAGATCCTTACGACCATAGCCAAGCATTTGACCGGTTGATGGACTACTACGATTTCACTGACGCTGCTAAATGTCACATGTTTGTTACGATGTTGAGAAAGGATGCGAGGCAGTGGATGGGGAATTTACCGGCAGATTCAATTTCCTCATGGTCCGAACTCTGCGATAAGTTCCACGCTCGTTTGGGAGTAACCGAAGGAGAGGGAAGCCCACGGGCTCTTTGGCACAGGTCAGGCAGTACACCAACGAGTCTTTGGGTCAGTATGTGAAGAGGTTCCGAGAGGCCGTTGGTCAGGTGTCGGATTTGAACGATCTCCAAGCCGTGGGTTTGTTTCAGAACGGCCTGGACCTAGTAAAGTCGGAGAAGCTGGTGAAGAAGTTGATGTTCAATCACCCGAAGAGCCTGGCAGAGGCATTCGATAAGGCAGAAAGTTATATCGTTGTGGAAGAGGCTATGAGTAGCTTGAAGCGTTCCTCTACGGAACAGATGAAAGAGGCAGATGTCCCTAAAACCCGGGATGATCCGAAGAAGACTGGGGGGTACAATGATAGATCGGAGAGCCGTTCCAAGAAGTTCAACAACTCGTGGCGACAAGGAGATACTCGTCCGCCTGCTTCCGCCCCGAAGGTGAATAAGGTTTATACCAAACTGAACACAGACATATCGGTGATTCTAGACCAAATCCGGAACCAGCCGTTCTTTGAGCCACCGAGGGACAACTATAGGACCGGGCAGGGCAACCCTCGAAAATATTGTAACTATCATCAAAGCCGCAGGCCATGGCACCAATGATGTTGTAATCTGAAGGATTTTGTGAAAGAAAGATCCAGAGCGGCCTGTTAGTCCAGTATGTGGCCGAAAAAAGTCACCAAGGTACCGACCGCACCGTTCAGACAGTTCAAACGGATCCTCCTGTGCAGTCCGTCCCGAACCGCCACCAAGGCATGTCATCGACGTAATAACAGGGGGAACGTCGGGGAAATTGGTAGGAAGGAAGAGAAGGGGATATCTAGATTCGGTTATGTCCATATCAGGTGCCTCTCCAAAGATGGATAGACCATTTCCCGGAACTATTATATCCTTTACAGACGCGGACTATCCTTTGGAGCCCATTGATCCACATGAAGGAGCGTTAGTGATCACCGCGCAAGTGGGATCGGTAGACATGAAACGTATGATGATAGATAACGGGTCCTCAGTGGATATTCTGTACGCTCACGCGTACCAAAGAATGCATCTTGAAGGGCGAAAGATGGAAGTTGGGCAGGAGGCTCCTCTATATGGTTTCAGCAACGATCCGGTCAAAGTTGCAGGCACTATCGAGCTCCCAGTGGTCTTCGGCACAGCCCCTCAGCAGATAGAAATAATGTGTAAATTCTATGTTGTGCATGTAGACTCGGCTTACAACGCCATACTGGGAAGACCTACCCTGACGGCTCTCCAGGCCGTGACTTCTATCCCCCATTTCAAAATCAAGTTTCCTACAGCACACGGAGTCGGAGAGGTGGCTGGGGATTTGGATCTAGCCCGACGCTGTTATCGGAATGCGTGCATCTCTTCGGAGTAGGGGTTAGCAAACAGAAACAAACCATGGCAATCGAGATTGAGCCCTTCACTGAAAGCAGTTCCGAGCCATTGGTAACACCTGCGGGGGAGACGGAGGAGGTTGAGTTGATCCTTGGGAAGGCAGACAAGACAGTGAAAATTGGTTTGGGTCTACAGAGCCTCTCCGGACAAATCTTATGGAACTCCTCCGCTGCTATACGGACATTTTTGCATGGGAACCAAAGGACATGCCTGGGATTAGCAGAAAGGTCGCTGAGCACCGATTGAATGTAGATCCCTCGAAGAAGCCTGTTCGGCAAAAGAGACGGATATTTGCACCCGAGCGACAGAAGATAATTGACGAAGAGATCGCCAAACTGTTGGCTGCTGATTTTATTTTTGAGATCGACTACCCACAGTGGATGGCCAATGTAGTATTGGTGCAGAAGCAGAACCAGAAATGGCGAGTTTGCATTGATTACACCGACCTAAATAAAGCTTGTCCGAAGGACTTTTATCCTTTACCCCATATTGATCAACTTATTGATGCTACTTCAGGTTATGCTCTACTAAGCTTTATGGATGCTTTTTCAGGTTATCATCAAATATCCATGTGCAGGGAAGATATCCCGAAGACAGCATTCATTACACACCGTTCGGTATACGCCTATAAGAAGATGACCTTTGGCCTTATAAATGCTGGGGCAACCTACCAAAGAATGATGAATTTTATCTTCCACAAGCAGCTGGGAAAGAATATGGAGGTTTATGTGGACGACATGATCGTTAAAAGCATGCAGGTTCAGAAACATTTGGATGATCTGGAGGAATGTTTTCAAACTGTCCGACATCACAAATTGAGGCTTAATCCCGCAAAATGTACCTTCGGCCTCGGTGCGGGAAAGTTCTTGGGGTATCTGGTCAGTCAGAGGGGCATCGAAGCTAATCCAGAGAAAATTCAAGCCGTCCTTGACATGAAGACTCCTCAGTCATTTAAAGACGTCCAACGTCTGACCGGTAGGATTGCAGCTCTGAGGAGGTTCATGTCCAACTCCGCAGAGAGGTGTCTACCATTCTTCGACACACTGAAGGGGCCAAAGAATGCGAAGACTTTCCAATGGACTTCTCCCTGTGAAGAAGCCTTCCAAGGCATAAAGACCTATCTGTCCTCTGCTCCCCTATTGGTAAAACCTACCCCGAAAGAGACCTTATATCTCTACCTTGCAGCGAGCCCCTTAGCCGTTGGAGCGGTGTTGATTCGGGAGATCAGTGGAAAGCAGCACCAGGTCTATTACGTCAGTCACGTCCTACGAGACGCCGAAACCAGGTATCCCAATATTGAAAAGATTGCCTTTGCTTTAGTAATTGCTAGCCGAAAGCTTCGGCAATACTTTCAGGGTAGGCTCCTGATCATCTACACAGATCAACCGCTGAAGAAGGTAATGGGTAAGCCGGAGGCTTCGGGGAGATTGGCGGCATGGACCATGGAATTGTCCCAGTTTTTCCTCGAATACCATCCCCGAACCGCTATCAAGGGACAGGCTTTGGCCGACTTTGTGGTAGAATGTTCCTTCACCGAGGCAGATGCCGAGTCACAGGAAACGGAGACATCTGATCGAACTGTTACCCTTCTTCAGCACGGTCAGAATGCATGGACACTGTATGTAGATGGGTCTTCCACAGTAAATGTCAGTGGAGCAGGGATTATTCTGACCAGTCCGGAGGGGTTCAAGGTACAACAAGCCATTAGATTCGGGTTTAAGGCGACTAACAACGAGGCCGAGTATGAAGCCGTTCTAGCTGGGGTTCGGCTGGCGAAGAGCCTAGAAGTCCAGAAGTTGATTATTTATAGTGACTCTCAGTTGGTCGTCAAGCAGTTATCAGGAGAATATGAAGCTCGGGGGACGAGGATGATCAGGTATTTGGCAGAGTTGAAAGACAGACTCCGATACTTTGCTTTTCACGAATTTCAAGGCATAGAGCGTAACGATAATTCTATTGCCGATGCCTTATCAAAGTTGGCCACTACAGATGCTGTCGTTTTCAATGGGTCAGTCTATCTGGAGGTCTTACAGCAGCCGAGTGTTCAACATGACTCAGTGATGTGTGTCGAGCGACGTGACTGCTGGATGACTCCCTACATCAATTATTTGGCAGATGGCGTCCTTCCTTCGGATCAGATGTTAGCAAAAAAGGTCAAATACAAAAGTGTCAACTTCGTTCTTATTGACGGGGATCTTTATCGGAGGGCATTTTCGTCACCATTATTGAAATGTCTGGTCCCGTCCGAAGCAGAGTACGCCCTTCGGGAAGTTCATGAGGGTATCTGCGGTGATCACATGGCGGCTAAGTCGCTGGCATACAAAGTTCTTCGGCAGGGGTACTACTGGCCAACGATCTTCAAGGAAGCTACGGAATACGTGAAAAAATGTGATAAATGTCAGCTCAACAGTCCGATCCCACATCAGCCACCGGAAGAGCTATACTCGATTCTATCTCCTATACCCTTCGCTGTCTGAGGGGGTTGATATACTGGGTCCGTTACCGAAGGCTAAGGGGCAGGTCAGCTTCGTCATCGTCACCATTGATTATATGACCAAATGGGTCGAGGCGAAACCACTTCGGCTGATAACGGAACAGGAGTGTCTGAAATTTATGAAAGAATTCGTAGTGTTTCGCTTCGGGATCCCTCAAGTGGTAATATCAGACAACGGACGTCAGTTTGTGGGATCAAAATTTGAAGGCTTTCTGAAGGAACTGGGAGTCCAGGACAGGAAGACTTCAGTGGCTCATCCGCAATCAAATGGGCAGGTCGAAGTGACTAACAGAACACTTCTAAACGGGATCAAGCGCAGATTGGACGAAGCCAAAGGAAGATGGCCGGAAGAGCTGCTCAGCGTATTGTGGGCTTATAGGACTACGCCGAGGACAACAACAGGGGACTCGCCTTTCAGACTGGCTTACGGCACTGATGCCTTAGTCCCAGTTGAGATTGGATCTCCAAGTCTTCGAGTTAGTCAGTTCAGTGAAATCTACAATGACGAGGGACTAAAGGCCAACTTGGACCTGTTAGAGGAAGTCAGAGAAGTGGCTATGATCAAGTTAGCAGCCTACCAGAGAAGAGTCGCCAAACACTACAACAAAGGGGTAAAGCTCCGAAGACTTGAGGTGGGAGACCTCGTTCTCAGAGAGGCCGAAGCGTCTACACCGCAGAACACTGGGAAGTTGATGCCGAACTGGGAAGGACCGTATGAGGTGGCCGAAGCACCGAAGCCCGGGACGTATCGGCTGAAGGCTTTGGATGGATCCGAAATTCAGAACACATGGCACGCAGGCAGGCTCCGAAAGTACTTTCAATAGAAACTGAGTCAGTCCACTGGGAGTCTGTACATAACCGTTCATCATCAATAAAAAGTCACTTTTTTCACAACTGATCTTCGCATTTGTCCCAATGTCACAGTGGAGTAAGGAGGTATGGTAGGACTCGCTGGCCATTCGATGGCAGCCAATCTATTTGATACCCCGTGTGGTAGTCAAATCCTGGATCCTATATTGTTTTTTACCAAGGGTGGTAAAATCAATGGTCACCGAAGTAAGGAGGTATGGTAGGACTCGCTGGCCATTCGATGGCAGCCAATTTATTTGATACCCCGTGTGGTAGTCAAATCCTGGATCCTATATTATTTTTTTACCAAGGGTGGTAAAATCAATGGTCACCGAAGTAAGGAGGTATGGTAGGACTTGCTGGCCATTCGATGGCAGCCAATTTATTTGATACCCCGCGTGGTAGTCAAATCCTGGATCCTATATTATTTTTTACCAAGGGTGGTAAAATCAATGGTCACCGAAGAAAGGAGGCTCGGGCGGACTCGCTGACCATTCGATGATAGCCTCATCGGTAGGTGATCCTAAGGACCTTGTCAGGCCCTTCGGGGTAGGCAAGTATCGTCATTCAGACTTCGTCCGACCCCTCGCGACACCTACCTCACACTTCGGTAACGAATAAGTATTCCTTTACTTTGTTATTATTGCCTAAATCTTTCTAAGTGTTGGATTCGGAAGGCCATGTTATTTAGCTTCATCTTATCTGTTATACGACTTGCTTAGTTGTTAATTAACAGTTTAAAGTTAAGCCCACGGAGGAGCTTGTACATTTTTCAAATTAAATCCATATTGAAGTGTTGGTTAACAGTGAAAAAACCGAAGTCATAAAGGATGGTACTGATAATACTGATATTTTATTTACATAATGATGTTTACAAAGCGATAGAAGCTTTACAAAAATCCTACAGCTAAGGGAAAGAGAACCATCTTCAGAGATCGGCTTCGTCTTCCGAAGAGTCCAGGATGGTCGGTTCAACCTTGGCAGCGACAAGTCTTGTCTTGTCTTTGCTTCGGCATTCGTCGTATCCATCCGAGAACATCTGGATGATCTCCTCGTTCAACTCGGCAGATTTCCGGTATTCTTGTTAGATTTCCCTCCGAAGATCTCCGGTTAGAGGAGGACCCAAGTCTCTCAGAGCCCGAAGTTCGCGGAGCTCCTCTTCGAGTTTTGCCTGCTCCTTCAGATGTCTCAGATCCCTGGCCTCAAGGTCGTGTACTTGTATAGCCAAGCTCTTATTGGTCTTCACCATCGTCTCGTTCTTCCCAACAAGAACCTCATTCCGACGAACCAGGTCTATGTTCGTAGTAACGGTCAGCTGGTGGGTGGCCTCGGATGTCTCCAACTGTTCTTTCAACTTATTTAAGTCCTTCTGAAGGCCTTCTTTATTGAAGATAGTGATACCATGAGCCCTTCTCTCCCTCTCCAGAGCAGAAGTCATAGTAGCCATCTCTCGCCTGGCCGCATCTTCTTCGGCTTCAGACTCTCTGTATCGGGGAAGAAGTCTCCCGAAGACAGCATTTACCTGCAGACATTTCAAATGAATTAGTAGAAGAAACAGATGATTCCTAAATATTTCAATTGAACCAACTCACCTTAGCCTGGTAACTCATGCCCTCTTCGATCAAATCCCTGATCGAGCTGTTTCCGAACCGATGGTCATCGGTCTCCCGAACAAAGGAGTCGAACAGCTGAAAAGGAAAGTTCTCGTTAAAATCCGGCCATACAGTGGGAGAAGATGCAGCTTCTCGCCGGAAGGTGGAGGAAGAGGGTCTCGGCGGAGAAGGCACTGATGGTTCGGGAGGCGGTGCTGGTTGATCCTCGGAAGACTGCTTCCTTTTACGAGACAGAAGAGGAGACTCGTTCAGGTTTTCGAGCTCATCTTCTGAAACGTGGATCTCCACGGGGATGACGGGGGGAGGCTCAACTGCAGCAGGGCGAGGAACTCGAAGCTCATCGGCAGACAGAGGAGTCACGTGGGTCTTCCTTTTCTTAATCCGGAGAGCCTGCATTCGCTCGGTCGCCGGCAAGTCAATCAAACTCGCTGTAGAGGTTGATTGAGTTCCTTGAGGATTTGACCGGACTTTCCGAACCGCCCTCTTCTTCTGTCGAGGTCGGCTAGGCTCCTCAGCAAGTTCTGATCCGCGGAAGACCTCTGCATCCTGGGCCTCCGAGGCCGGAAATTCTTCTTGGGGAACTTCGATGGAAGGGGATGAAGGCTTGCCAGAAAGGTACCTATCCAAGTCCTTCCGATCGGTCGAAGTCGGCTTGATGAGAGACAACTTGTGGTCATACAACCAGGCTTGTTTGCCCAAGAAGCCGAAGCTCCACTCCTTCAGGGGTATCTTCTCTATGATGCGCGTCATTTCTCTTATACGCTCCTCGGATATATCTCCGAAGTCTGCAGAGACGCGATCAGAAGTGGTCCAGTCAGGGACAGAGGAGATTTCGGGCCCGTTGACGAAGAACCATTTATTATGCCATCCTCGGTTGCTCGAAGGAGTGTCCATTAGAGACCGCTTCTCGATCCTGGCATTGGGCTTGGGGGCTATCTTACTTAGCACCTTGAAGCCTTTCTCCCGAGATTTCCCCACCGAGAAGAGGGTAAAGAAGGAATCCACAGCAGGAGGAACTCCTATCTCGTAGCAGAAGGCTATGTAAGCCAGTATATGGATGTACGAGTTCGGCACCAATTGGGCGAACCCCACTCCAACAAACCCTAGGAGGGTGATCAGGAAGGCGTGAAGGGGGAACCTCACCCCCTTCTCCAGAAAAGTTGCCGGAACGGCGATCCAGCCGTCGGGACGCTGGTACATCCTTTCGTGAGGGGCCGCTATCCGTACCCTGTGGGTATCCGGTATTTGATAGCGAGCTCTAATGTTGCAGAGCTCAGCTTCATTGACGGTGGAGGGGGTGTTGGCATGAGGAAAGTCTTCCTCGTTTTGGAAAAAATCAGATGGGTTGGGAAGTGATTCCATGGGCGGAGCTTCCTTACTCGCGGCACCGACTTGGGGGTTTGAGCCCGGAACCTCTTTGTCAGGATTTGAGTGAGGGGTCACAGTGGAGATGGGGGCGACACGAAGGGGAGAACTTGTATCGGGGTTCTGGGATGCCATTGTTGAGAATTTGCAGAGAAAATGAAGAAATTTGAGGAGGAAAAGACAATAGGCTCTTATGAATTCGAAATAGCAGGGAACCCTCCAAGGAGAAGGGGCAGCGGCTTTTATAGCGAGTGATTTTTTC
This sequence comes from Panax notoginseng, assembly GCA_016801055.1. Classification (NCBI taxonomy): domain Eukaryota; kingdom Viridiplantae; phylum Streptophyta; class Magnoliopsida; order Apiales; family Araliaceae; genus Panax; species Panax notoginseng. Next base: position 173,807,464 of record CM029012.1, read on the forward strand.
AAAATTTGCACGAGAGCCAAGGGCGGCGCATTAATTGGGGATAATGATGAGGGAGAGGAAAAGGTAACGTTCGATTTTGACTTTGGTGGGTTATCCAAGGTGGGCCGGCGCTTAATGGGCCCTTTCTTCCTGTGGACTCGCGCTATTTACAGTCAGTCTTCCACTAAACATCCTGTTTAATAAAAGACTGGGGGGCAATGTTGGGCCAGAATACTTTTCCTACTAGGCCAGACCGGATGGGCTTGTCTTCTGGATTATATCACCTTTACCATATTGGGTCAAACCACTTGGGCCTCGCTACTTGACTATAATATTGGGCTTAGTCACGGGGTTGATCCATTACGTAAGGTATTATTTATCTTATCTTTGACCAGTAATCATCACAAAGGCAGTAGTTGACTGTTACGTCTGCCACCGGTCTGCATGGCATTAATGAGGATGGGACTCCGATTGCCGGCGGGAGGTAACAGTGGTAGCAGGTAGGAAAATAAGCTGCACACTTTCGGCTGAGATGACCGGGGATGGGAAGAGGTGTCAGGAGGTAGTGGGGGGCACAGTAAACCGGGTCTGAGGAACGTATGAGACAAGGTTAACAAAAGAAAAAGAGGTAACAAGACAGACAGACATTTTTTTTCATCTAGCTCAACACACTAGACGTTTTACACCCTCCATTGTTAAACCTTGAACACCTGTATTGACTCTCACGCCGGAGCTATCCCCCGACGGTCCAGCCGTCAAGCTTTTGGTGTTGATCGTGTTTTCTGTGCAGGATTAGGGCGTCTTACGTGATTGGGACGTCATCAAAGATCTTGGCGTTAACACTTATATATTTTCATTATTCAATATTGTTGAAGGTTAAGACTTGGTCCAAATTTAATAACATAACGTTTACATGATCACTTTAAAATAACCACAACATTGATTCAGACAACACATTATTCAACATAGTTTTCGTGTTGACTGAGAATTCTGAATTCATTCAAACAATTAAAATTTTTATTATATTCAAACTCTTTGTTTTGTTTTTTCATCATTTATAAATTTAGGGAAAAAATTGTATACCCAATATGTAAAATGATCTTCATCAAGTATGAACCGAGAAAAATAACGACAAATATGAATTCTAAGACGAGCTACCACAATAAATACAATTAATATTCAATTCATTTAATAGTTCGAGCAACAAAAAAGATGTTAGATGCAACTCGATTTTAAATTTAACTCGAGGTTCACAATTTTTTAGAATCAAATTCGAATCAAGCTTTGAACTTTTAAGATTGTTTTTATTTATGATTATTTTAAATTATTCTTCAAAAAAGATAAGATCGAGATATTATGTTCTTTAATATCATAAAAAAATATGACATGCATATATATATATATATATATATATATATATATATATATATATATATATATATATACTAAAGATAGGGAAATATAATGTATACTTGTATTTTTATCATGTGACCAAATAGATTTTTACAAAAAAATTCCAACGGAAGGACAATAATGTTTATAACATTTGTTTTCATGGAGAATATCAATCTATCAAAGTATGCTGAATAAATTTTATGGTTTCAGAATCAATAAAAAAAATTATTTAAAAAAGAAACAAAATGCATACAAAACTTATCATGCTTGAAGCTTAGCTGCAAGAGCTGGTAGAAAAAAGAAAATTATCCTTTATGGTCTCAGGAAAGAGCCCATGTTCTTTAGAACAAGAAATAGGATCTCATTTCAATACTACTATTCTTATTTGGGCCTGAGGAGCCCTATTAGTTTGGTTTGGGTTTCTAATAAGTTCTTACTTCTTCATCAGATGTGGCAACGTCTGATTGGACAAATGAGTTAGGAATTGTCATCGTTTTGCACACCCATCGGCTAGAAAGAAAATTAGCCGAGTCGATGAACGATTGTGTTAAAAACATCATATACATGTTACATACTTTTCTTCAGAAAAGAAAATTAGGGTTTCAAATTAAGAGGAGGGAAAATGAGAGTGATTTTATGGTGGGCTATACTTCTGTCGGTCAATCTGTTCAATCACGACGTAGTCTTGGCCGATCAGATCTTCCCAGCTCATACAGGTACGTAAATTATATGGTTATCAGTATAGAAGGGAAAAACGAAGAAACTGAAAATATTCAACCTTTGAATACAAGATTATGGCTGTAAATTGTAATACAGACCAAGCTACTTGAGCTTCGCTTTTTTAAAGTGGTTTTTAAATAATAGATGAACCAAACTTGAACAACTTTTAAGCCCAGTAAACTAATTGGGATCAGCTTGTTAAGAAATTAAATAATTTGTGATAGAGAAGATCGATTGATTATGCAAGGCTCATTCGAGATTGACTCAAGATCCAAAGAATTCAGTCTTGGTCATAATTTAAAGCTAAAGGGTATATTTGAACCAAGATTAAACAACCCACTATTTAGATTGGCTTGGCTTGTGTACCATCTTACATTAGTATTAGTGGTAAGGTTTTGTCCCCTTTCTAATTAAAATAATGTACCTGCACCATAATGTTCCAAATAATCAGCAGTCGGCTGGTTCATGGTGCTAAGGTTCAGGGAAAATGCTTATGCTGTTTCTATGTCAACTAGTTTTTCCATCTGTTCGTCAATGTAATAAGACAGATTATCACCTTGCTACCGATAATATATGCTTAATGCTTTTGTTTATTTTGCACTTCTGCTCAAAACATTGATGATCAGGTGGAACCTTTAGTCGCAGCTCTCGAGAACCAAAATACAGAATTGAGTTTCACCCTGAAGACACACCTTTTCATCCCGTAAGTGCACCTACAAATTTTTATTCATTTGAAGCTTGATTATAAGTAAAGCCATTTACCATGATATTGTAGACTCATTTCCAGCATGAAGATATGCATTATCGATACTGAATGCATATATAGTAGAAACATTAAAGAAGTTTTTCTGGTTACTACATTCATTTGATTTGGCCCATTGATATGTACTTCATCTTTTAGCATTAATGAGTGCATGGTAGTTTTTCCCACTCCTAGGTCAGGTTTGATGGAAGGAAGAGCGGGAGGGTGGAGGGTGGAGGGGGGCGGATTGTGACTGGTAGTCTTTCCTGTTCTTCATCTGGCAGTATAAGTCTTGATATGTTCTCTCAGTCTTGAATGGAAGAAACCATTTGAGACCTAGCTAGATGGTGGCTCAGATAAATTTTCTTATGACGACAAGCACAAAAAACATTTGCATTCTTTATTTCGAGAGAGAAATATTTAGATAGAATAGAAGATAGCTGCATTCTTTTGTTTATATTCATGTGCTAAGGTGGAAAAGTTGTTTGTAGTTTTCAGTCCTCATCCTAATGCTTTTAGGTATAGCAACCCTAAAATCTCTTCTGGAGGCTCCTAGTCTCCACTTTTAGTACATTCTGGTGGGCTCGTGAAAATTGGTTTACTTTAATTAGCTTGTGCTCTTTCAGTTCAATGTAGAATTCTGCCATTCTTCCATTCTCTTTTTAGTTAGCCTTTTGGTCATTTTAGGGTAAGTTAGTTTTCATTTAATTCTGTAATAGATGGATTGAGGCTATTGTTACAAATTGGTATAAGAGCTGGCATCGCTTGAACCCAAGGGGTGGAATGATGTGTTAAATTATTCCCTTTTTGTCCAGTAATTTTGGTTAAATTTATGTTTTGCAGGATGATGATCAGGAGTCTGTGGTCATGCCCAACAAAGATGGACAAAAGTTTTTATGTTTTTTGCCTAAAGTGGTGAAATTGAAGACTGGAAAGCCAGTTAATCAGCAGAACACTAGCAGCGTGATTGTGGAGACTGAGAAGCGCTTAAAACTGAAGACACCAGATGAACTGCTTGAAGTGCTAAAGGACCGATGTTTTATCAGAGTCAGGATTGATTCACTGATTCACTCTCCTTATATTTGTCTAATAAACATATTACTCCCTCCATTACACAAAAGATGCCTTGAGCTCAAAAATAAATTTGTCCACCTAAAGATGTCTCAAATATATAAATTAAATTCAAAATGTCATATAAAGACTTGTTTAACCTCAAAAGTATATTTAAGTGGGGTCCACTAGTTTTGAGAAAGAGAAAGGATCATTAGTGGGTCGACTATGGGTAAAGTCGGAACTTATTTATATTGTATTCTCTATTTTTAATTTTCTTAATTTGTGTAAAAATGTACTTAAAGACATCTCAAGCCGGAGGGAGTAATATATTTCGAGCAACCAGAAAGCGAACTGAATCCATTTTTTATGGAAAAGAAGAAAAATTAATGATAATCTGAAATCGGTAATGTTTATTTTTGATTTTCTTTTAATGCAGCAAGAGGGGTGGTGGTCCTATGAATTTTGTTATCAAAAGAAGTTGCGGCAAATTCATGTGGAGGATGAAAAGGTAACTCTTCAAGTGCCTCTGACGGGTCCCTTGATATATAGAGCCATTATTTTGCAATTGTTATTTCGTTTTGATACTTTTCTTTCAAGTGCTGTATTATCTGAGTAGAATGTCATGCTCTTGTATGGTATGGAAAGGCCAAATACTTGGTGTAGACAAAGAATTTTAATTTCTTTAATTCCTTGAAGATACCTAACATTAATTTATTTAATTTGTTAAAGATTCCTAACTAGCGCAGCTATTTCTCATATTGCATATCTATGAAAACATTTTTGAAAATTTTGGTTGATGTTTTTGTAGTTTGTAGTGTGGTTAATCCCCCATATTCTTGATCTATTCACTTATCCATTATTGTGTTATCATGCAGAGAGGTCACTGTACTATAGGTGTAGATTTCTTGTCGAACAAGCGTGTATCTGTTTCTGTTTCTCTCCATGTCTGTATGTTTTATATTTGTTTCAAATTATTTTGCAGGTGATTCAAGAGTTTATCTTGGGCGAGTATGACAATGAGGCTACAATTGCTTACAATCAGAATCTATCCGACATTTCAACACTGAAAGATCCTCGCTCCAAAGATGCATCACAAAGGCAAGGATGGCTTAATATGAGCATAGATTTGTTTGGCTTTAAAAGAATACTAGAGAGCCAGGAAGAGAAATTACCTAAAAAAATAAAACCGTATGGTACATAACTGGTGCAGGTATCATGCTCATCAATACACAAATGGAACCGTATGTGATCTTACAAGTCAACCTCGAGAAACCGAGGTATGTATATTTTGTCTCCCATCTGTATTCATTATGATTTCACATTGTGGGGGTCTACATCTCTCTTAAATATGTTTTTAGGTGAGATTTGTTTGTTCGGAGCCCAGAGCTATGATTAGTTCTATTACCGAGTTATCCACTTGCAAGTATGCACTCACAATCCAAGGCCCAATGCTTTGCAAGCACCCGTAAGTCTCTCTCTCCCTCAATCACACAACGCGCGCATTTGCATTGTTGCATTATTTACTGCTGATTAAGACTGGAACATAACCTATAATCATTTTACTTTCTAGACTGTTAAGTTTTATAACAAATATCATTTGGTGGCTTCTCTAGCGATGAACGGAAAATTTGGTCTCCAAGGTAGAATATAAGATCTATTTGAGTAAGTGACTAATATTATCAACTTGCAAGTTGACCAAAATGACTTTTTACTGAATTTCATTTTGGTCCTTAAAAATAGTATTACCTAACATTTCTGACATGTTGGTATGAATGTCCATGACTACTGTAAAACATTACCAATTCAAGTGCTCAAATTAATGCTTAAAAAATCTAATATTAATCTGGAGGCAGGTTCTCAGTGAAATGATTCAAATATTCAGAAATTAATTTTTTCAAGATACCCCCCCCCTTCTGAAAATCCTAGTGAATTCGATGGTCAACAATTGATAATAATTAAAACACATCGAAAAAGTCTATAATCTTAGAAAATGAAGCTTGATTACAAAAAGACCAATATATTCCCCCCCCCCCCACAAAAAAAAAATTAAAAAAATTAAAAATAAAACTAATACTGACAAGCCTTGAGGTACCCTGTGCCCAAGTGAAAGGAGCATACATATTGAAAAAAAGGGTATGAAAGGGGCCCAACCACTACTATCTGTTATTTACAGGACTGCTATGTAAATATTGTGTTATTTCCTTTTCCTTTTGTTTTAGGTTGCAAATTGTGAACCCTATATGGTCCTTAAAAAGGTCATAGAGGTCACTCCCTCTATTTTTAGTGCCTATGATGCAGAAGAAAATGATACCATTATGTGGTAGAACATAGCTCTCAAAATTGGGGAAACCCTTCTCTTTTCTACTCTACGTGGGTGACTATTTGTTTTTTATGTTATTATTATTTTCCGCCTAGTTTGTGTATAATTATCTGGAAACTTTTATAAAATTTACACGTGCGCAGAAACATTGCTATGATTCTTGCTTCATTGAATATTAGTGCTGTATTTATTTCTTAAGTTTCAATTTCGCATGACAAGGTCATACTTTGGGCTTAAGGAAATTCTCATCTCTCTTATTTGTGTGAAAGTTGTATTATTATCACAACAAAATTTGTTTTAATTCCGCCCTCTCCCCCTGCACTCAAGTAAATGAAAGAGAAGCTGTCATTATAAGGTACTGTACCTATTGATGGATACTTTTGACTTGCAGATTGTTCCAAGAGGAAAGACCAGTGTGGCATACCATAGACTGTAATACACTCCCAAAAGATTACAAGGAATCCAATGTGGATGAAGGTGGTTTTCAACGTGAGAAGATCACCATGGTCACCGACATTAAATATCCACCTGGCTTTGATGCCGAAGAATATGCAACCTGAAAGCGTATACACAAAAGAACATCTCAAGAAAGGCTGTAACAACTAAACTGCAAGTAAAATATGTATTTATGTGGCTTACTAATGCTCTGATATTTCCTGTAGGCTCCGTGGTGCTCAAATTAGTTGATGTAATATTCTTCTACGTCTCATTTGAGTAATTTTGCACTTTTTAGGTATAGTGAGAATTCCATCTTGGAGAAGTAATTATATTTGTGTATTTGAAAGGATATATGAGAAGAGGGAGGATAGACCGAAATTTGGTTACAGTTTTACACTTTCTTTGTGAGTTTGAGAAGAAATGAAAGGAAGGGAACTTTAGAAAAATTAAATATAAATTTTGAACGATATTTGATGTTGTATACTATTAATAATATGATTTTAGGAATAAAATTCTAAAAAAATTAATAACATTCTATTCATAACATTAAAACAAAAGATTACAACAATATTCATTAAATTGGTTATTGATTAATTTTTTATTAAAAAAAGTTTAAAAAGTAATTTGAATATAACGATATTTGTTTACAATAATAAAATTAAGATATATATTGAATGTAATCTTTAATTGTCAGCGAGGGTATGCAAGTAAACTTATCATTCAACATTACTCCTTGCCCATTCAACTAGAATAATCGTTTAAACACATTCAAAGTTTAAAAATTGCAAAACAAACGGTAAAAATGACTTATTCGATCAAATTCAGGCTCATTTGGAAGTAAACAAACAGCTCTTTAGACCCCATTTGCATGTAATATAATGAGGCCCATAATTGTGACAAATTCATTCTAATCTTTTCTAACACAATACAATGTGTTGGTTAACAGGCAGTATTAGTCCACAAGAAAGAATGGGAAAAGGGTGGAAGTTATGATGATAAATAAAGATGGTCCAAAAGATCTTTCATAAAATATTATTAAAGATACAATTTGATTTTTTGAAATTAATTCGGGAAATTCTTAAATTCAAAATCAATATAAATACAAATACCAAGAAGAAATAATGAAGCTGCTCGCAGAATCAGCCCAAACTGAATCCTTACAAGTTACACCACCACCATAGAAAGGGGACTAGGACTGTACTTGCATATAATAAGTATAGCTGCTTATTACAAGATATTTCTGTGTCAATCGGTTTGTTTATGGAAATGGAAAAAACAATAACACACATCTCATCGATTAACTTGACATTTTAATCTAGCAAAAGGGTGAACAGGCAGGGAGGATTGCACTCCTAATAATAATTCTCCAAACAGTAAAATGAATTGGATTTTATAATATACTACTATATAGCCAACTTCCCTGCTGTACAACTGTTCTAATCTAACATACAGATCAACATCTCTATTATTTTTTGTATAAAAAGTTTTCCAGCAACACTATAGGAGAATCTTGGAAGAAGAACAGTTCTTTGTACAAGCCAACCAGCAAGATACCATTCCCATAACGCCTGCTTCTCTTGGCAGCGTAACATCCCCTTCTCGTCTTTGTAAGACTCTGACGAACTCGTCTGAGCTCAAATTCCCATCGCGATTTGCATCAAACACATAAAATATCATGTCAACCACATTATCAGTGAGAGAAATGCCACACACCTAGTACAAAGTAAACAACTACGTTAGTATCCAGTTGATCCTCATTCCTTGAAGTAAATAACAAATTATACATAACATCGGAGGAGAATATACTTGATAAGCAGCTCTCTGGAAATCCCGCATTGTCAGCAGCCCATTCACTTTCCCGTAGCTGAAAATTGCCATAGACAGGGGACGTAATCTTTTACGTAGCTCTGCAAAATTCTTGAATTCTTCATATGTAATGCGGATGTCTCTGAGACGTGGCTCATCGTTTAGTTCATCAACACGACGAATAAACTTGTTTATATGCCTCATATCAGCAGAGGCAACCATTGACAGTGCAAAATCTTTAGCTGATATGGTTCCTTGTAAGTTGTAGTCATAATGGGCAAACTCTAGCCTCAATATCTGTGAAATTTATAAACATAAAGATTTTATACGATATTGACAAATTAAAGTAAAAATTCTGACTTACTTGCTAACAAATGGTACACCGTATACCGAGTAAAGATGCATTCATCACTTGGAAACAAAAAAATTAATTGAATTCAACAATGTGTCGAGAAGCAATTTCATGGACTTTAGTCGGCCACTTAAGCGTCTTAAAGCTGTAATAGTAAGGTCTTCTAAAAACTAATTTTGTGAGTTAAGGTTCCAAAACTTCTAGAGTAAAAGGGTAACGACTTTAGCAAGGAGAAGTATTGTAGGGTTAATGGGTGGAAAGATGTTAAAATTGGATCGAGTTCATAAGTGCTAAGTTTCAAACATCTAAAATCATAAAAGGTTATGTATAATGCAATAGTAATTACCTGCCTGAGGGCCAAAGCACATACTTCTAAATTTGTAGTTCCTGAGAATTACAATGAAAAATTGCCTGTTGACTGAAAGTTGGAACTCCTACTACCAACTATAAAACCTGATATTCATTCTTTGCAGAAAAAAAGGTAATATGAAACTAATTTGAATAGCACAATGCTTTTTATCTCAAACTAGTTGGGGTAGGCTTAAAATGGATTTCATATGGAAACATAATATGAAGACCTGAAGATAAAATAAATTATTTAAACTCAAACGAGTCCTTATTTTCTGGGGCCAGTCTAAGAAATTTTTGATATGAAGTCCATACAGGTGAACTTCTTCATGTCTCTGTTATTGCAATTTCTGAGATCTACGTTGTACAAGAAACTAGAGAGTATATCATAGCTAATTTTTGGGGAACTACTAAAGAAGAAGAATTTCAGCATGTTGTCTAGTAAATTGGTGTAAGGTAAACATGAATTCTTTGTGTGAGAATCTGGTGACTCTAAAAGGTATTTAACTATCAATCCTTGACTCTAGAAGTATTTGAACTTAAAAGGAACTGATAAAATTACTTCAGCCAGCTCGTTATAGCTTATCTAGAAACTCCGCCACAAAAGGGAACAATCCCTGTGAACTAGAGCCGGAATAATATTTTCCATAAAAAGAACACAATTCTAAATCAAGTAAAATTCGTTGCATACCAAAGTTTACATAAAGAAAATAGCAAGATACAGAGTTTAAAATACATACTTCACCATGCAAATCACTTAAGAATTGAACGAATTTTCCATGTTTTAGGCATGTCTTGCCATCTTTTCCAAAGAAGTACTCAAGCAGGCCTCCATTCTCCACAGAACCTGAAACTTTAAGTCCAACACGCATTCCATCCCTATGGCGAGATGCTTGTCTATTCTGAGTCCGCATCAAGGCCATCACTTTCTTGAATTCCCATTTGTCTATTTCTCTGTTTCAGATATCACCGGTTAAGGGAACACTAATATGTACAAAATACAAGTATCTTTAGTTTAATACAATTGGTACACAACATCAAATATTTCATTTTGTAGGAACTGCTTTTATATGACAGCCAACAAAATCATGAACTATTTGACAAATAGCAAAATACAGAGTAAAATGGTATAGAGAATCCCCATCTTTTTGCACACAGTATAATTTTATACATCGCATTTGCCAGAATAAAAAAGACTCATAGCCATCTATACAAGCCCAAAACAAACAAAAAAATAGAGTTGCCCTAATTTTAGATTTAACTGACCAATTCTACTCATGATCAAACGTTAAGCATGTGTATCAAGTATCAATCCATGTTGATTATAATACTTTCAGATAATTCCAGAAGAAGGTTTCACAAAACCTCTTTTTAAAACCCACAACAGTTATTAGGACGTCCGCAAACTGTTGTGCGGACGATGGTCCCGCAAGCTCCCAATCCGCATAATAACTATGCGGACGCTCAAAAAACATAATACTCCTGTCTGCATAATAGTAATGCGGATGATTTTGATATATGTATAACTATTGTGCGGATTGGATATATTAGATTTGAATGATAGGGTCACCATCCGCATAACTGTTGTGCAGATTAACTTCCTTTTATTTTGACATGGACGGTACAAGAGGCTATAGCCTTCCATCCAACTTTAGATATAGATCATTCTCCATATATATACACACACATATTGCTCCACCTGAAGCAAGTTTATCATAAATGGTTCTGAATTTTACTTTTTTTTTAAATGCATGAAAAGAAACATCTTCAAATGTTTAGATGTATACTTGATAATATTTATATACTCCATAAGACTTTTTGAAAGACTATTCTAATTAAATGTCATTCATTCCTTACGAAAAATAATTAGGAAAACACAACTGAGAATAGTTCATTCCATTCCAATAGAACAACCAAAAATAATTTTTTTTCATTCCATTCTCACCTTGATTTCTGCAATCCAAACGTACAGAAAGGTGAAAGCAGGGAACAAAAAGAAAAGAAAATGAATCGAAACAAGGATAGGTCATATGATTTTCACATCTGCAAAACTAGTTAGGTGCCCTGGTATATTACAAATACAGAGACCTACCCATTATTGTCAAGGTCAAACATTTTAAATGCCACGGAAAAGCTTGATTCTGGAATACTTAGGAGTGTAATGAAAAAGATGTACCTGTCGCCACAATAAATTGATACAAAGACATAAGTTCAAGAGCTCTACTTTGGATGACCAGAAGTTGCAAACATAACAGTTGATTCTAAAAGGTCCGAATGGTTAAGTTATACTTGTTTGGCACAGAAATTATATCTAATCTCAAAAAACAATTATCGGTACTCACTCTGCAAATGATATTAGTCCATCATTGTTAGTATCAAAAAGCATGAAAAATTCTGAAGGTGCACAGTGTAACTCTCCAGGAACCGACTCCCCTTTCAAAGATCCCTCTCTAACACGAGTTGCTTCAGATGGAGGAAATACTGGAACAACGGCCCGCATAAGGTCTTCTGGTGTCATAAATACTTCTCCATTAGGGGATCGGATTGACGCAAAGTACTCAAATACCTGCGTAAAAAAATAGAGTAAAAACTAGTGCCCAGGAACATAGCATATATGAATATCACTGTTACACAGCAACTACTATAGAGCATAGCAAATAGTCAAATAAATTTTGTGATGTATCCAGTAATTATTATTCAGACTTGAACTAAGTCAACTAGTATAGTGTGCCAAATTAATTTATGAATGCTTTGACTTGATGCACATCTGTAATATCATCATACATACTCAGTGAAGTTACCTTCTCAGGAGGACTCTGCATCCTGATGCGTTTTTCATATTTGAAGAAAACTTTTCTCCTGTATGAATCTGAAATTATAAACAGGGCAGTAATTATTCACTATTAGCCAAATCAAACATAGTGTTCCTGACATTTGGATAATTATGTATATAAACAAAGTCCAGACTTAAAATAATTTGTTGGCAAAGTTGAATCCAGAGATCCCAACTAGTTTGAATATGCAAAAATCTACAAGATTCAAAGAGTAATGTGTCCACGGCAGAAAATGACTCTTTATCCGAGTTTTCTCTCTTTCTATTTTTAAAGTGCTAACACTTTATAAATGATTCTAAGCAAGGGTAAAGAAGATCCAACCACATCACAAAATTTGTAATCAATCCAACAGTACTCATTACGACAACCACCTGAGGAAAAAATGATGCATGCAACTAGGTTTCAACCTTTTAAAGGATCCGGTTACCATAAAGTTAAATTAACTTTATGGTAAGTTGGTCAATTGACCAATACAGACATGCAGAGAGAGATCACCTCTCACCAGCGTTTGCGTGTCGATACTATATTGGTCAATTGACCAAAGTTAACTTCATGTTAACCACTCCCCTTTTTAAGTGCTCATGACAACCACCAGAGATCCATGACCATAATAACATCCAACCTCCTGAGATTTAGTGTATAATGCCTCTCAATTAACTTCTATGTTTGATAGGAAACACAAACTTGAAGGAAATATATGCTTGGGAAAAGTGAAATCTGCTACAGGTGTCATAGCATTCTAGCGTTGATTAACTTGACCTATCAACCATTTAATGGACATATTTTTCCACAAGTACAATAATAATTTCGCAAGATCAAATAATAAACGGGTTCCACAATCATACTGGTCAAAATATTTTTTTAATAAAAATAACAACTCCTAACACAAATTTGGAGGACCCCGATTCAAACATGTTTTCAAATTAAGATACAAAATTAATCCAGTAAAGCTACATGTAAAGGACCTTTTTCCTATACAATTGGTATTGCAAAGGATGTATGTTGGTTTTTGTCAAACAAAATAAATAAATTACAACATGTTATTATTTTATGTTAGCAACGACAGTGTAGAGTACCTCCAAATAAGAACTTGGGTTTCTTTTCAATGGTGTCTGTAAATTGGGCTTGAGAATCAGCGTAGGCTGAAAAAGAATTAGAATCGGTAAAAGAAGACCAATAACAAAACCCTAGGCTCGACCCAATAACGACAACACCGGAAGAGAGCGATCTCAGAAGCCATTCCACGGCTGAGTAACCCTTTCCGTTACTTTTATTATTATTATTACTAGTATTATAATAGCTAGATGTCGACCACCCACCATTTGATGATGAAGATGAAATTAATGGGTCATTACTGATTCGACGGGGAGGAGGAATTGGATTGGGGCGTTTAGGAGTAAGAAGGATTAGCGATATGGGTTTTCTCAGAACTGCTGCCTTATGATGCATACTCACATTCACTCTTTACGTTCTAATTCTTTTTCTTTATTTATTTTCACAAAGTTTACTTGCAGACAACCTTGGGAAAAATAAAGCTTGTGAAAAGAGTAATCTGCGTGTATGTATATGTAATGGGGTGTCTCTGTGTGTGTGCATTTTTTCTGGTGTGTGAGAGAGAAAATAGAAAGAGACGGAGAGGAGAGTGATGAGGGAGGGGTTGGACGGATTTGTTTGAGCGAGAAAGAGGGCGTTACACTTATACCCCATTTTGACTCAGATTTGTTCTCCATGGTAGAGTCAGAGCATACGAAGGAGAAGGAGAAGGAGAAGGAGCAATTTATATTACTCAGATGAATAATCGTATAAAAATGTGAAAATATCAATTTCTTTTTCTTTTAGACCAAAAACCCATATTTCTTTGGCAGTTTGGCTTAACTCTCCCCCCTCTCCCCTCTCCCCTCTCCCCTCTATACGAGTAGAAAACACGACCTAACGAAAATTAGATTAAAATAACGTACGATCACAAATTTAACCATCAAAACTTAAGTCAGTCGCTACTCATTTTAAAAAAATTTGATAAAATTTCTTTAAAAAATAAATATTCAAAAAAATCTAAATAACATCTACAAAATTTACAATCATTAATACATATCCAAACAATCAAAACAACCGTTATTTCATACTCAAAATCATCATAACCATGTATAATTAATTAACTTTAAAAAAGACGGAATACAAAAAATACACACGTGTAGAAAATAGAGAAACAACTTCAAAATACACACCAAGTATCTTTCAATGTATATCTGAAAATATTTAAAATATAAAAATTATAAGAATATGTGAGTCAAAATAAAATAATTATAGACTTACAATTAAATAAAAAAAATTTAGTACTATTTTAACAAACAGTTTATTTATTTAATTATTTAAATCATAAATCTATATCGGTATAATCTGTATTGGCGACCGGAACAATACTCATATATCGGAAAAAAGATGCACGCCCAGCTCAAATTGTTACAAGGTCAAATATTTTTCATTTCCTAGCTTCTTCCTCATTGTAACAAAGTTTATTGGGTTCTTGATCACTTTATAATAATCAACTTAAAGTCAAAATATCTTTCTCATGCAACGAAAACCCAAAAAATAAAAAGATATTTACATTACCTCCATGAATATAGGATATAGCAGTTATGGCCTACCATGTGGTAGCCTAGTAAGGTACCTAATTAAAAGTTATAGTAGTACCACATTACATTACATTTAATAGTAGAAGAAGATGGCATTGTTTTCAAAGCGTTAGTTAAATTCTCTAACTAATGATGAATGAGTAGTAATTATTTAGATATTAAGAAGACTTATTTCAACTGCCAAGAGCTCTTTTACGGATATAAAAATTAAATATAAATATATTTAAATTTTATCTATTTGTATTTTTATCTCTCGTTAGGATCAAAATATAAATAGATAAAATTTAAATACATTCGTGTTCAATTTTTATATTCACATAGAGTTTTTTATACATACTCTGACTCTATCAATTAAGACCTCAAAACAAAGATAATTGCTACATAAATTAATTTATATACTCACTATCTAATTCTATTACGAATGAGAGTTGCTAGGAACACTAATTAAAATGACTTGTGATTATAAACATAAATGCACTTAACATACATCGATCAGTTTCTATTCTCAACTACCATCTTCAATTTTCCATAAAGAGAGAAAGGAATTGCATATGCATACACCGAACCAAACCCCTTCCCCTTCCCCTACCCCTACCCGTACCATCCATCCATCGTTTTCAAACTTACTATTTACCAACTCCTCATCATTTCCACCACCTTAAAAATAAATTTTATGTACCTCAAATTTCCTAATTAATTAACTTACAGCAATGGACTGGTACTCCTGGTTATCCAAAACCGGCCTTGACGACCCGTTGCTCGTATACCAATACGGCCGCGCCTTGACGCACAACGAGCTTCAAGAAGAGGATGTAACCTACTTCACCCATGAATTTCTTCAGAGCATGGGCATCTCAGTTGCCAAACACAGGCTACAAATCCTCAAGCTTGCTAGAAACCAACCCCAAAAAACTCGCCGATCATCACGTCTTGTTTTGGCAATCAATAAAACCAAGAGGCTCTTCACCAACAACATTGCCAAGTTGCCTTTCTTCGACCTGAGGCCCTGGCGGTGGCACTCGTTCAGGAAGGAGACGGAGGACAATAACGGCCCAAAGGAGCATAAGAAAGACCGACTGATGTTTACAAAAAGGAGCATAATGAGATCGGGGCCTCTGGAGAGAACCGGGGAAGAGGGCTTGATGGTGAAAAGGAAGACTCTTACTATATCTGGTCCTCTGGATAGGAAGCTGCATGAAAGGTTGATGACCACAAACTGGAGCCCAACAGTATCTGGGTCCCTCTGTGGGAGACCAAAAGCTAGTCTGGTGTATCAAAATAGGATCCCAAATGTCTCTCAAGTTTTGGACCGGAGGAGTACTTCAAGCCCAATGGTTGGGAGCCATTACAAATTGAAGGAGAAGGAAAGAATGGATGCTGAATATGATGATGGGCTTCCTTCACTTTGGTCCTTAATGTTTCAAGATCTAAAACCCACTTGACAAACTGTTTTCTTTTTTCTTTTATATTTTTTTTGTTGTTGTTGTTGTGTAAACTTGTGGTTTGTGGTTTGCAGTGAGTGAGAGTTCTCGTCCATTTTTACTTTTCACCCTCATTTCAACATATGCACAAATTCAAAAATAAAAGAAAATATTCACATGAAAATCGTCGCTATAAATCTTATAGCGACGATTTTTACTGTAACATCACTTTTCATCTATAGCGTGCGTGTGAGTTCAAATCAAATCTTGATTATGTCCTCTCTCTTCCATAAAAGTGGGGTGGCCCTTGGAGCCTAAGCCCAAGAGCAACTTTATTATATTAATCCATTCAAATTTTAGTTTTTAACCGATGTGAGATCTAGCTTCTCACAAATATTTATTATCATTTAGTGATCTTTGAAAGTTAATTTTTCATTCATTATTCTATGAATTTGAGCTTCAAAATTTTTGATTTTAATTTACTCATGGAGTAGAATACATTGATATGTGAATTCATTTCAAATGATTAATGAAATCCACTTTAAATTATACTCAAATTCTAACAATTTTATATATATATATATATATCACACAAGTATGTAGGAGGAGGCACTCATAAACTATGTTCAAAGTAGTAGCTTTTCCATTCCCCAATATCATTGATTTAAGTTTTTAGCTCGCATTTAATTGAAAATATCTCAAAATGGTATTTTCTTTTCTGGGTTGTTTGTTTGAAATTTTTTTTACGGTAACCTTTATGTCATGATTATATGATCTGCTTTTGTTTTTGGGATATGTTTCATCCTAAGGCCTATGGTAGAATAGAAGGGTCAAGAGAGGGCAACCTATAAGTAGTATTTGATAAAGTTTTTATAACAACTGCCGGCCTGTGTGGGTTTGTTTCACTTTACCTAAACAATTGATAACACAGTCCAAGGCCCGCTTAAGAAATATAGACTGCACAGATTTGAAGAGGGTATGAAAATGGAGGTTCATCCACTAATTAGCATGCCCACGGGCCCATCACTAAACGATACGTGTAGTGTAGATTAAAAGAATTGAAATAAAGGAAGGAATAAAACATACTACAAGTATTTTTTTAAGTATCTTATGCGTATATTTAATTATTGACAGTAGTGGTGTTGGGTGATGTGATAGGATATCCAAATCATGACATTTATCATTTATGATAGATCCATAATTCATTCTTGATTCTTATACTCAAACGTGTAGAGGATGAAATGAATTTTCAATAATAATATTATTAATATTAATGTTAATATTAATATTTTATAATATATTATTATGTTAAAATTGTTCTAGCCGTTATAAGTTATAGTGACATTTCTCTTTTTAATTGTCTCGACCACTATAATTTGTAATAACTTATTGTGTGTTTTTGAATAATTGTAATTTTCTAATAAACAGTTACTATGAATGCATACCCCCCCTCTCTCTCTCTATATATATATATATGAAGAATGTGGGACGTCTATAACACGATAATATATTATTTATATTTAATCTTAAAAAAAGACCAACAAAAACTTTGAAATATAAATTCCTCGTTAGAAGAAACAAACTTTGATAGAATCTTAATTACGTAACAGTAGTGCCAACTGCCAACTCATTATTACAACTACAATTTTAGATAAGAAATTGTTAAATTTATAATAGAAAATATTATTGTAAAAATATTATTTTCACAATAAAATATCACTATAGATCTTATAGGGACGATTTTCATCGTATCTATACATAACATAAACCCCAAACTTAGGAAATGGTTAGCATGAAGTTTATTTTTGAGTAAGTTAGTCAATTGACCAATAGAGTACTGACACGGAGGCGAGATTCTATGTGTGTCAATATTTTATTGGCCAATTGACTAACTTTCTAACAAATAAAATTCGTACTAAACGGATCCCAAAATTATATCCTTATCCCCTATGGATTATTGAATTGGCCTCTTCTCTTCTCTTCTCTTCTCTTCTCATAAACAACAGGAATAATGTTAGATACACAAATTATTCTATAAATATTTTACAAGCGGTTGATGTGGCATACTTCACATCAGTATTTTACAAACAAATTTCTTTAATATAGTCTTTAATTCAACATAAAAAGCTGATATAAAATATGTCACATTAATAATTTATAAAATAATTTTTTCTAGTATTATTTTAAAGAGCAGACCACTTCCAGTCAAATCACAAACATAGATGACAGATAAAGGTGCCTATATTTCTGCAGTTCATGAATATCACAAACACATGGGCTGTAGGCCAGTAGCCCTGTAGCCTGACCCACTATCACAAGTACACATTTTTGTATTAGTTCTAGTTCCTTCATTTCTTTTGTTTCTCTCATGTCTGCAGGTGGAGAAACTATATACACTTTTACTAGTGAAGGAAAAAAATATTACAAATAAAACTGTTTTGATTTAATTGCTTAAATCACTAATTGCAATAGAAATCTTTTGAATTGATGTTGTGAGATAACGTCTAAGAATGCAATACACTTTTAAATGGTTTTATTTTGATTCGAAAATTAATTAAAATAATAATAATAATAATAAACGTATCGTATTTTTTAAATTTCAAATATTTGTTGGATTGTTAATATAAACAATACCTAATTACAAATAAAATTAAATTCTTAAAAGTTAATAACAAACTCCCAATTCCTCAAATTAAAAAGTTTAAATTTATGATCATAAATTTTGAAGATGCATACATTACAATAATTCAACCCCGCTTAAAAATTTAAAGGCTTAAATCGTACAAAATTACATATTTCAAAATAAACCTTATAATCATACCCAAATACAACTTAAAATAATCTAAAACACGTAAAAAAATATTAAAAAACTTGCAACTCTTAACAGATGCATATTTTTAAGGAGTGCGGTTTTTATTACTGAAAAAAAAAATACTGTCACCAGAATCATTGGTACGATTTCTTTCTTGCTCTCCCATATATTTAAATTGCTCGTTTGTGTATCATTTTCATTTAAATTATTCAGTTCATTTTGTTATTAGAACTCATCCATTCGATTCAAATTTGTTCATATAAAATTACTCAACATGAAATAAAATTTTCACATATGTTTGTAATAATAGAAAGAAACAAAATTTAAAGGTAATGGGGACCATCAAACCGACTGGAAAGATTGAGATCTTAACCCAACTCCGAATGTGATGATACAGTCACAGCTCAGCTCAGCTCAGCTCCCTCTCACTCCTTACGAATGTGATACTGATACAGCTCACAACAAGTGGGCCCACTATTATTAAGTCGACCCACACCCACTTGGGAGTTGGGAGGTCCCTCACATTCTTTAGGCTTGTGACTTCCCCTCTGATGGGATGGCCATGCCCATGGGCCATGCGCCCTTTGTTAAAGCTTTCAAATTTTTTGGGACCATGTTGCTCCAATAGGTAAAAATAGGTAACTGGATACATCGAACAATTTAATAAGCAATATTATTAAGCTTTTGATAGTGTAAAGTGCAAACGTTTGGGCCCATATTGCTCCAATACCAATAGTCAAATAGGTCACTAAATACGTTTTGAATAAGGGTTAATTACATGTTATAGTACATTTTTAAAAATAATTATAAAAATCTTACATTCATAAAATAATTACAAAAATATTACACTTTTTTAATTTTATTTACAATATTATTATAATTATGAGTCCTTAATTTAAGGGATTATTAATGGGGCATATTTTTTAAAATGCGTGATAACCGTCGTATATTGTTTGTAGGACTCTTCGCCTTCTTTACACACTAAAACCCTCTTTTCTCTTTCCTCTTTTTTCTTTCCGTTCGTCTCTTGTCGGTCTCTCGCCGTTCGTCTCTTGCCGGTCTCTCGCCGTTCGTCTTTTTCTCGAAGTTCATAGTCATTTCGTTTGTGTTTTGTTTTCTTCACCATCGTTGTTTCTTGTTATCGTGATTACATAGTGTTCTAGTTGGTTTATTCTTCTTCGCTTTCGATTCTGGTTGTGTATGTTTTCAGGTCAGTTATTTTGAAATAGTTTTACGTATTATATATTAATGTAGTTTATCAGTCGAATGTATTATTGATTGTTGTGTGGGTTTGTGTTATTTTTTATTTTTTGTATAGAATAGTTGATACAAGGAAGAAGGATGGGAAGAGGAAGAGAATATTGGAGCGTTATTCTGTCAAGGAAGTGAAGAAGTATGCTGTTGATAGGAAGGGGAAGGAAAAGGATGTAGGTCGAAAATCGAGTAAGAATGAGAATAGGCTGGTGATACACAGTGATTTGAAGTATTCTGAAGTGCAGTCAGATTCTCAGTTTGATATTCCTGTAGTTAAGACCAAAGATCAAGTGCTTATCCAGAATATAATTCCAACACAGAGAATTTTAAAGGTGTGTTAATTTAAATTTTCTTATGGTTACCATTATATAATTATTTGGTTACTTATTAGTATGTATTTGGTTACTGTAAAATCATAATTATTTGGTTACTTATTAGTATGTATTTGGTTACTGTAAACTTATAATGTTTTGGTTACTTATTAGTATGTATTTGGTTACTGTTATATTATATTAGTGTGTTACTTTTATGGGTTGGTTACTTATTAGTATATATATATATATTGGTTACTGTGATTTTTTTATTAGTATGTATTTGGTTAATGCAAAATCATAATTATTTGGATACTTGTTAGTATGTATTTGGTTACTGTAAACTTTTAATGATTTGGTTACTTATTAGTATGTATTTGGTTACTGTTATATCAGGTTTTGGTTACTACCATATTACAGTTTGGTTACTAGTTTGTATTATTTGATTTATGTTAATGTTTCATTGAAGAAAACTGTTTGTTACTTTTTATTATATTTGTTTACTACGTATTTGTTTAGTTTATTCAGTTTGCTTAAATTATTATTGATTACATTATATGGTTAGTGACGTAATGCTGACTTGATTACATTCAGTTTGCTTATGGTTATCATCATGTAATTACTTGGTTACTTGTTAGTATGTATTTTGATACTGTAAGCTTATTATTTTGATATCATTTATGTTTTCTTAAGTTGGGAATTTGGCTTCCTTTTTATGTTGTTATGTTTAATATGTTTTTGCCTAGTATACATGGTTTAATAAACTGGGTTTAGTGTATAGGTTATTTATGTATTGGTTACCATTAAAAGATTGTTTGGTTACCATTATAGAATTATTCGGTTACTTGTTTAGTATGTATTTGGTTACTGGGTTTAGTGTATATTACAATTTTTGGTATAAATTTTTTTATATTGGTTACTAATAACTGTTTAATTCTGATTTTGTGTATTTACAGTTATTGGATTTGGTTACTGTTATCTAAATATTTGGTTACTTGTTGTGTTATATTTTTGTTACTATTTTTTTGTTTTAGTTGTTTTTAATTTATGTTTTGGTTAATTTTATATATAACTGTTTGGTTACTGCATAAAATGATATGTATTATTTATAGGTTGATTCTATTTTTTTATTTTCCTTATCTTTTGTCCATTTGTACAGTGATTGCGGGATGTTCACGATTTGTTTTGCTGAGCATGTCATTTACCAGAAGTTTGATAAAATTTCTATTCCATTCCCTATTGCGAAATATCGGAAGAAGTTATGCACAAACCTATACATTCATGCGAGGAACAAACAGTTGGATGGATATGAGACTGACAGAGAATTCCCAGAAAGATTTGTTCCAGATTTTGATTAGTTCGGAACTTGTTGTTTTGCCTTTATGAATTGTTTTATGTACCAGTTTGATGAAATGTACAATTTGATAACCAAATTTGTATAAAAGGGTAACCAGCTAATGTTTTGATAGTAAACAGAGATTTATAATATTGTATCAGGACATATAACAATTGTTAAATGTATATGTGTGATTATACATTGGTTGTCTAAAGTAACAATATCACTTTAATTATATGTGAGATTTTTTATGTTTTGGTTACCATTAAATTTTGTTTTGATTACTTTATCTAATTATTTGGTTACTTGTTTGTTATATTTTGTTTACTATTATAACAAATAAGTAACCAAATAGTTTAATGTTATGGTCACCATATTGTTTATATTTAGAACAATTATCAAGTGCACAGTGTATTCTTAATGTAAATGCACTATAGGGTTTGCTGATAGTAAGTTGTGTTTGTTGCATTGTTTAAGATGTTCAATTGGTAAGCAAATATGTATTAAAAGGTAACCAACTATTGTTTTGATAGTAACCACAGAGTTACAAACTTGTTTTAGGACATATATCAATTGTGAAATATAAACAAACAACATCACTTTCAATAATATGATATATTATTAAATAATAATATATCATTAAGTTGTGTTCACAGGTTATTTTATATTAAATAATAATATGATATATTGTTAAATAATAGTATGATATATTATTAAATAATAATATAATAATATATTAAATAATAATATGATATATTATTAAATAATAGGATGTTGTGTTCACATGTTGTTTTATGTTTTTGTTACCATTAAAACATATTATGGTTACTGTTATGTAACTATTTGGTTACTGCTATATAACTATTTGGTTACTTATAATATTTAAGTTGTGGTAAACAAATTTACATAAAAATGTTTTAGAATATTTAACAATTGTACAATGTATATATATGTGTGCTTTATAATGGAAACTCATAATGAAATCATAAATCAAAATATTAATCAATAACATCAAGTTCTTTGTACACAATAAAAAATGTATATATGTGTTCTTGTATTTACACTTTTAATGTAATTGCAATATATCAGACCTTTTTTGGTCTTAAAACAAGTGGATTATTGCATGTTTTCCAGTTGTGCCCTTTTTCTTGACACCTGCTGCATTTGTTTTGAATTTTTATTTCAGATCCGTGTTTGTACCTCCCTATTTTTGGTCTTCCCGCTGGTCTTCTTGTGTTCGGTGGTTTTACACATATGTTTCTTACTTTATCTGGTATATCCCAGTTTTCTTTGTCGTCTAACGGCATGATGGAAGCTGAATATGTGTCAACCAAAGTTGTTTTATAGTAATTTTTCGAGCAAAAATCATAACAGCTCAAATTTCGTTTGTTCATAACAGCAGCAGCGTGTGGACAAGGCATCTCATAGTACTGAAATTTACGACATGTGCATGTCTTTTGTTCGATGTCCACGATATATTGTTAGGCGACATCGTAAACAGTGAAAATCACTAAGTTTGATGTCTCAACCTATAACAAAAATAAAATGTTGTTAGTAACCAGTATAATGATTCACAGTAACCAACTCAGTAGCAGTAAGTAACCAAACAAGCATCCGTTAGTAACCAAACAAGCATCAGTTAGTAACCAATATAGTGATACAGAGTAACCAAACAAGCATCAGTTAGTGACCAGTATAATGATACATAATAACAAACTCAGCAGTAGTCAGTAACCATTATAATTATATGCAGTAAGCAATTAAGTATTAGTTAGTAACCAATATAATATTTCATAGTAACCAAATTACCATTAATTAATGAACAAGTCAGTATTACTCAGTAATCATTATAATTTTGCACAGTAAACAAATAAGTATTAGTCAGTAACCAATTCATCATAAATTAGTAATATTATGCAGTAACCAAGACAGTATTAGTCAGTAACCAGTTCAATGTTACATAGTATCCAACTCAGCAGTATGAAGTAACCTTTATAATGTTATGAAATAACAATTAACTATTAGTTAGTAACCAATATAATATTACATAGTAACCAAGATAACATTAGTCAGTAAATAATTCAACATTAATTAGTAATATTATTCAGTAATCAAGGAAGCATTAGTAAGTAACTAATACAATTTAAAATATGATGCACTAATTTATAATTTGTATTAGTTACCAATTCAACATTATTTAGTAATTTTATGCAGTAACCAATGCAACATTAGTCAGTAACTAAGACAGCAATAGACAGTTTAATGTTTCGCAGTAATCATAACAGAATTGTCAGTAACCAAGACAGCATTAGACAGTAACAAATATAATGTTAATTAGTAACCAAATAAAAATTAGTAAGTAACCAAGTCATCATTTTTTAATAACCAAATAGCATTGTTAAGTAATATTATTCACTAATCATTATAATATTACACACAACCAACTCAACAATATACATTAACCATATAATGTTACACAGTAACCGAATCAGCATTAATTAGTAACCAATATATTGTTATACATAATTCAATACATCATTAGATAGTAACCAAGACAACATTAGACAGTATCCAAAAATAACATTAGAGAGTAACCAACAGTTGTATGAAGGTAATCAAATTATTTGATGAGTAACCATTAATTTTAAAAAAAATCAGTAGAACTCATTTAAAAATTATAAAGCTATCAAATAAACATTATTTAGCAAACAAATACAGAATAAACAGTAACCAATTTATATATATTTAGTAACCATAATAGAAAACATATCAATGAATGAACAAATCGTTACAGGAATGTATACGAACTTTAAACTCACATACCTCAGTGTTCAGAATTGTATCGAAGTTGCTGTGATTGTTTTTGGTTACTGAACTTGAAGTTGATGATGATTTTGTATGCTATTTCGTCTTCTCCGATCTTAGATGTTGAACTTGAAGTTGATGATGATTTTGTAAGCTATTTCGTCTTCTCCGATCTTAGATGTTTGTCTCGATCTCAGAGGCGAGTCCAAAGGCAAACGTCGACAGAAGATTTGGCTTTCTCCGATTTCAAAGTTGCATGGTGTGTTCGATTGCTTGAATTTAGGAGCGGTTAGTGTTAGATAGGACAGTCGGTAATCGACGTGTGCGTGATGTTAGCAACTTTATTATTGTGTTGTTTTATTTTTGTAATTATGTTGATTTTCAAGCTTAATTTGTTGGGCTCAAAAATGCTCGAGTTTGATATATATTCAACAAGTAAGAATATCCGAGTGTCACACAGGGCTCCAATTTTTTATATATATATATATATATATATATATATATATATATATATATAGGATTTTGAACATTTGATTGAAGATTTTGCCTCTGCAAATATATATATATATATATATATATATATATATATATATTTTAATGAATGTATTTTAAATTTTTTATATATTTTGTTGTAATTCCGAAAAAACACTTTTTTTGATATAGTTTGTAGTACTTCGTATTTATTTTTACCTCTTTTTTTGTAAAGACAATACTTCGAAAAGAATCTTGTTTTCAATTTTAGTTTTGGACCACCAAAATCTCAGAAAGGAACGTGTGTATGGAATAGCTTAAACTCGTATAGTTTTCGAGTTTGTTATCAAATTGAACTTGGTTTGTTTATTATATATACTAGTGACAGTTGCCCATGCATTGTATACGTAAATTATGTGAAATAAAATAAAAAATTTATTAAATTTAATGAAATAAATAAAAAAATATAAAAAATTAATATTAATAAAACAAAATAATAATAAATTTAAAGTTGTAAGAATACAAGAATAAAAAAAAAAGTGCAACTCAAATCCACCAAACTTGTCGAGTAAGTCTCTTGGAGAATTTATAATATTGATACAGATATAGGTAGATCCTTCTATTATGAGGAAGAAGAGGTATCATGTGATGAAGGAGAAGCATGTTTGTGTGTCTTAAATGGACTTTCAATTAATATTTTATCTAAAGAAGATAGTCTTATCTTACATATTATCGATCAATTAGAAGACTCTGAGAAGAAGAGGCAAATGATCGAGAAATATATCACACTTGCTAAAAGCAAGAAAAAATTTCTGATGATGATAATGAAAGGTTTAACCCAAGCCAATACTCTCTACAGAAGATCTTTAATAAGGTGAACGACTGTCATAACGAGCCTACTCTTAAAGAGTTACAAGGAATGATTACTAATCTGCAAGCCTTTTTCGATGATCTCTCCTTTTAGATCTCCTGTTTTCCTTATAACTAGAAGGTTCATTGGTAGACTTCCGTTTACGTTTATCCTTAGGGATTTCAGCCATACCATACTGCTCACAGAAATCTCTTAGAGCACATTTTCCTCTAGCTCTCTCTTCTGCAATTTGTTTATGGATCTTTAAGATATTACATAGATCCGCACCTTCAGCAATGACTTCTGAGGCTAATTCTTTATAGGTATATTCATCCCAGAGAATTACTCCATCATTTTTATTTTTTAAGCTCGTTATAACTCTTTGAGAGAATAAAACAGGTAAACCTTCAATGAATTTTTCTTTTCAGTAATCACTGTTGCAATCCCCTCTGTTGAACACTTTGGAGAAGAACGTATCACGGTAGAATTTAAATTCAGAGAGCGACTTGCACTTTAAGTTGCTTAGTTGGTCATATATTCTTGATACTATCAATTGATTGTTGCCCACAAAAATGGCGCATAATAGTATACAACAAAGTGTTTACTGCATCTTCTGTGACGACCCCAAAATAGGTCCATTCCACCCAACCCATTCTGAGTCGCCAAATACATGGTACAGAAAATAACTACAACTTTATTACCACAATTGTCGTGCAAAATACAACAACAGATATGCCGTGAGTTTGGATACAAATATATACCAAATGTGACATTGGACACCATCATGTGTCAGCACCTCACAAAGGTACCTTACATAAAGGTACAGTCAAAAACTGTTTTAGAAATTAGAATCTTTGGGAAGTACTCAAGAAAACCTTCGTACATGGGAGGTCACGCGTCTAGGTTATGATAGATATCATATGGCCACAGAATTATCCTTGGTTGACCCAATAGTCCCCAAAGAAAAACGAGAAGATTACTATCATATTCTTCCCAATGGTGAGTTTTTCTCTTGACTTATCATTATCTCCACTGTCTCTAATTGAGAATTATACTTCAAACAAACACCAAGATTATATAGGTAGTGCCCATAGATATACTCAGCAAGTGGATGAGCACAACCCTGTCTTATGATGACTGTAACGACCCCAAAATAGGTCCATTCCATCCAACCCATTCTGAGTCGTCAAATACATGGTACAGAAAACAACTACAACTTTATTACAACAATTGTCGTGCAAAATACAACAACACATATGCTGTGAGTTTGGATACAAATATATACCAAATGTGACATTGGACACCATCATGTATCAGCACCTCACAAAGGTACCTTACATAAAGGTATAGTCAAAAACTGTTCTAGAAATTAGAATCTTTGGGAAGTGCTCAAGAAAACCTTCGTACATGGGAGGCCATGCGTCTAGGTTATGATAGATATCATATGGCCACAGAATTATCCTTGGTTGACCCAATAGACCCCAAAGAAAAACGAGAAGATTACTATCATATTCTTCCCAATGGTGAGTCTTCTCTTGACATATCATTATCTCTACTGTCTCTAATTGAGAATTATACTTCAAACAAACACCAAGATTATATAGGTAGTGCCCATAGATATACTCAGCAAGTGGATGAGCACAACCCTGTCCTATGATGACACGAGGTTGTATGTCATTAGACATCTTGTATGATAGTGACAAAACACCCTTCCAACGTTGGGTTCGCCTCACCCTATTTTCTTCACCAAATATAACTACTAAATGATGACCACCGTTCTATTCCCTTGTTACCCCCGCTCGACCCAGCTACACTCTTATTACCTGAAAGGAATTGTGAAGCAAAAGGGTGAGCACAACTAGCTCAGTAAAGAATATCATGACTAAAGATAATTAAATTATCAATAGCCTTCATCAATAATAAATCAGAGATTTAGAACATATGGTAAATGATAAAAATTTCAACCATAGTTGCAGCGGAACGAGCAATCCATTAGAAGAGTCAAATAGACTATAAAGTCTATTATCTTCTCCATATTAAAAATCCATCAACAATGTTTTATCCCTGTAACATCAATCAACAATTCTGGTCCACAATCATATGAATAACTCATAATCATAACTGTAGTTCTAAATTCCTCTTCTCATCCAGGACGAAGATAATTTTCATCACCTATCTTTACCTGAAACATCAAAGATCATGGTTACACAAAATCACATTTCCTGTTCATAATCATACTAATAACTTCATCTTTGCACTATGGGCCAAAGATATTCATCAACAAACCATCTTTGCACTACGGGCCAAAGATATTCATCAACAAACCATCTTTGCACTACGGGCCAAAGATATTCAACAACAGTTCATCTTTGCACTACAGGCCAAAGAGAACCCTAGTCATGATCATACCAATAATCTACCCATCTTTACACTCCAGTGAAAGAGAATTTCAACATCAGGGTTATAAAAATATTATATATGATAATAAAAATAATATGATCAACAACTGCATTTATTTTCAAGAGCAACAATCATAAATCAACGATAATTTGGTCAGAAAAAAAAACTAATTTTGTCGTGAATAGTAACTCGTGAATAGTAACTCATGAATAGTAACTCATGAATAGTAAACTCGACACAAAAAGATAGAAATTCCACAATAAAATCCATACCAGTATTTCGGTATAATGATATTGAAAAAATAACATTACTTAAATTTATAAACAATTTATTTTAATTGTTTACACTTTACTAATTAATGCATTTAATCATCATAAAATGCCAACTCTTACAATTTCATCATCAATAACCAAAACCCTCATCAAAAATCTGCATATACCTCATATAGGATTCTCAAGCCATAAAATCCTATTTTTCAATTTTCTTACTTTACATAACATATTTAATTTATTTTCTCATAACTTGTCCATTTTCATGAAAAATACCAAATCAGTTTCAAAAATATTTCTTTTCTGGGATTTACCAGAATATAGTCCCATATTGAACATATATTTTTTTCAGAAATTTTAAAAGTCATTTACTATTTTTTATATGGCCAAAATAGCCAAATATTTAGACATTTATCAAAAATTATACTTTTATCTAAAAATTCTGAAATTCACAGAGTATACTCCTATCATATTCATGTACTCCCAATAAAAATTTCATCAATTTTGGAGTTAACCACAAGGAATTATAAGCTATTACTTTTAAAATAGTCTTTTCTCATAAAATTCATAACTCTTAATCTATACATCCAAAAATCACCATTTTTGGACACAATCAATAAAACTCATCAAAATATCATCTCAAATTTTTCCATAATTTTTTGAAGATCAGAAAAATTACGAAACTGAAAATCATAACAACCCTTAAAATCCCTTAATATCCCTTACTATCCCTTACCTCAAAGAGCAGCACTTCAGATTGGATATCGGATATGACGCTGAAGGAAACTCGCACTGATGAATAGCAACTCACCAAGTATCTAAATACTCACAAAATACACTCAATAATCTAGAGAGAGAAAGAGAGAAAGCTTATGTTTCTGGTGTGATTTTTAATTCTAACTTAGCCCTCTATTTATAGGAAAATTTTGGTAGGTTTGACCTGCAACCTGATGGCTTTATCTGCTACTATTCCCACCCACCACATTTGAAATATAATTCAGCACATTTCTTCACCAACCACAAGTGGGGCCCACCAATTCTAGAATTTTCCACCAAAAATGATTTATAACCTGATTTCCGAATCAGCCACCTCTTAAAATTCATAACAAATCATACGTTCATTTTTAACGGTTCAAAATTTGTGGGCATATACTCAACTTATATATGTATAACATATCCAAAAATTACCACGATCCAACGGTCGGATTAAAAATTATAACCCCCGCAAAATATCTCAAAAACCCTAATTTGATTTTCAATACCTCCGTTCCGACAAAAATATAAATAAAACACCTCAACATTAACTCCTTCATTTTTAACCACAAAAATATATCCCTCATTTATATCCACATAAAATAAATATTTTCTTATCATATGAATCAATAAATAATTATTCACAGATAATATTACAGAATCATATTTATGACAACCAGGCCGTTCCCAGGAAAGAGGGGGCTTTCCAATAAGAATTTCTCCTTACTGGCGCGCAATTAGATGACAAAACCTCTCCTTAGACAGAACTTTCTAGACATTGACAATAATGTTATCTAATAATATTATTCAAATAATATGAATTATTGATCTGATAAAGGAAAATACTGTGCAGCAACAATTATTGAAACAACAATAATATAAAATTTTAACGTAGCAATTATTGAATCAATAAAATAAAATATTGAACAGTAATTACTGTAACAATTATTGAGTAGTGCCTTCTTACGTAAGAATCAATAATTTCAAAAATACTATGCAATACCGTGTGCTACTGTGCAATAACGCGTATTACTGTATTTTAACCACCGGGTATTCTAACAGTATTAACGGTAACAACTACGCGGTTATTTGTAAAAACTCAAATTTGTCGTTTTCCTTCACCTGACAGTTATTCGTTATGGGGCCCACAAATAGTTGCGCCGTCGTACGAATATTCCCCGACAGAAAGAATATTCCACGACCAAACGAATATTCCCCGACAACAATGAATATTTTATAACCACTTGTGTATTTTGAAAAAAAATTATATTTCACTCATAACTTTAAACTTTTATCAATTTAACTATTTACTGAATAGTAATTATAAGAAAAATTGTATACTTTTATTTCATAAAATTCGGGGTCTTACAATCTCCCCTCCTTATGAAATTTCGTCCCCGAAATTTACGTACCTGGTATTTCAAAGAGTTGAGAATACCTTGCTTTCATTTCATCTTCCCTATCATCATGATTTCTCTATTGCTCATCTCCTGTATTTCAGATATCATTCTAGAATACAGCTTCAAAATAAGGGTTAATTGAACAAATTAACATATCACATAATATCCCAATATTATGACTGACCAACAAATAAGCTTAGGTAGGACACACTAGCGAAGGATTTACTCATCTCTCCCCTCCTAGTTTTATTCCCCGATCTCCGCCAGAGATCATATCCCTAAGCTCTGATACCAAATGTAACGACCCCAAAATAGATCCATTCCATCCAACCCATTCTGAGTCGTCAAATACATGGTACAAAAAACAACTACAACTTTATTACAACAATTGTCGTGCAAAATACAACAACACATATGCTGTGAGTTTGGATACAAATATATACCAAATGTGACATTGGACACCATCATGTATCAGCACCTCACAAAGGTACCTTACATAAAGGTATAGTCAAAAACTGTTCTAGAAATTAGAATCTTTGGGAAGTGCTCAAGAAAACCTTCGTACATGGGAGGCCATGCGTCTAGGTTATGATAGATATCATATGGCCACAGAATTATCCTTGGTTGACCCAATAGACCCCAAAGAAAAACGAGAAGATTACTATCATATTCTTCCCAATGGTGAGTCTTCTCTTGACATATCATTATCTCTACTGTCTCTAATTGAGAATTATACTTCAAACAAACACCAAGATTATATAGGTAGTGCCCATAGATATACTCAGCAAGTGGATGAGCACAACCCTGTCCTATGATGACACGAGGTTGTATGTCATTAGACATCTTGTATGATAGTGACAAAACACCCTTCCAACGTTGGGTTCGCCTCACCCTATTTTCTTCACAAAACATATTTAATTCATTTACTCATAACTAGACCATTTTTATGAAAAATACCAAATCAGTTCCAAAAATATTTCTTTTCTGAGATTTAGCATAATATAGTCCCATAGTGAACATATATTTTTCTCAGAATTTTTAAAAGTCATTTACTATTTTTCATATGACCAAAATAGCCAAATATTTAGACATTTATCAAAAATTGTACTTTTGTCTAAAAATTCTGAAATTTACAGAGTATACTTCTATCATATACATGTACTCCCAATAAAAATTTCATCAATTTTAGAGTTAACCACAAGGAATTATAAGCGGTTACTTTTAAAATAGTCTTTTCTCATAAAATTCATAACTCTTAATCTATACATCCAAAAATCACCATTTTTGGACACAATCAAGAAAACTCATCAAAATATCATTTCAAATTTTTCCAGAATTTTTGAAGATCAGAAAAATTACGAAACTGAAAATCATAACAACCCTTAAAATCTCTTAATATCCCTTACTATTCCTTACAATCCCTTACCTCAAAAGTGCAGTATTTCTGACTGGAATGCAAAGCCGAAGGAAACTTGCACTGAATAGCAACTCTCAAAGTATCTAAATACTCACAAAATATGCTTCATAATATAGAGAGAGAAAGAGAGAAAACTTATGTTTCTGGTGTGATTTTCAATTCTAACTTAGCCCTCTATTTATAGGAAAATTTTGGTAGGTTTGACCTGCAACCTGATGGCTTTACCTGCTACTATTCCCACCCACCACATTTGAAATATATTTCAGCACATTTCTTCACCAACCACAAGTGGGGCCCACCAATTCTAGAATTTTCCACCAAAAATGATTTATAACCTGATTTCCGAATCAGCCACCTCTTAAAATTCATAACAAATCATACGTTCATTTTTAATGGTTCAAAATTTGTGGGCATATACTCAACTTATATATGTATAACATATCCAAAAATTACCACGATCCAACGGTCGGATTAAAAATTATAACCCCCGCAAAATATCTCAAAAACCCTAATTTAATTTTCAATACCTCCGTTCCGACAAAAATATAAATAAAACACCTCAACATTAACTCCTTCATTTTTAACCACAAAAATATATCCCTCATTTATATCCACATAAAATAAATATTTTCTTATCATATGAATCAATAAATAATTATTCACAGATAATATTACAGAATCATATTTATGACAATCAGGCCGTTCCTAGGAAAGAGGGGGCTTTCCAATAAGAATTTCTCCTTACTGGCGCGCAATTAGATGACCAAACCTCTCCTTAGACAGAACTTTCTAGACATTGACAATAATGTTATCTAATAATATTATTCAAATAATATGAATTATTGATCTGATAAAGGAAAATACTGTGCAGCAACAATTATTGAAACAACAATAATATAAAATTTTAACGTAGCAATTATTGAATCAATAAAATAAAATATTGAACAGTAATTACTGTAACAATTATTGAGTAGTGCCTTCTTACGTAAGAATCAATAATTTCAAAAATACTATGCAATACCGTGTGCTACTGTGCAATAACGCGTATTACTGTATTTTAACCACCGGGTATTCTAACAGTGTTAACGGTAACAACTACGCGGTTATTTGTAAAAACTCAAATTTGTCGTTTTCCTTCACCCGACAGTTATTCGTTATGGGGCCCACAAATAGTTGCGCCGTCGTACGAATATTCCCCGACAGAAAGAATATTCCACGACCAAACGAATATTCCCCGACAACAATGAATATTTTATAACCACTTGTGTATTTTGAAAAAAAATTATATTTCACTCATAACTTTAAACTTTTATCAATTTAACTATTTACTGAATAGTAATTATAAGAAAAATTGCATACTTTTATTTCATAAAATTCGGGGTCTTACAATGACACGAGGTTGTATGTCATTAGACATCTTGTATGATAGTGACAAAACACCCTTCCAACGTTGGGTTCGCCTCACCCTATTTTCTTCACCAAATATAACTACTAAATGATGACCACCGTTCTATTCCCTTGTTACCCCCGCTCGACCCAGCTACACTCTTATTACCTGAAAGGAATTGTGAAGCAAAAGGGTGAGCACAACTAGCTCAGTAAAGAATATCATGACTAAAGATAATTAAATTATCAATAGCATTCATCAATAATAAATCAGAGATTTAGAACATATGGTAAATGATAAAAATTTCAACCATAGTTGCAGCGGAACGAGCAATCCATTAGAAGAGTCAAATAGACTATAAAGTCTATTATCTTCTCCATGTTAAAAATCCACCAACAATGTTTTATCCCTGTAACATCAATCAACAATTCTGGTTCACAATCATATGAATAACTCATAATCATAACTGTAGTTCTAAATTCCTCTTCTCATCCAGGACGATGATAATTTTCATCACCTATCTTTACCTTGAACATCAAAGATCATGGTTACACCAAATCATATTTCCTGTTCATAATCATACTAATAACTTCATCTTTGCACTACGTCCAAAGATATTCATTTGTATCACCAGTTGGTCATGTTTATCTCAACATCTGTTCATCTTTGCACTACTGGCCAAAGATATTCAACAACATGTCATCTTTGCACTACGGGCCAAAGATATTCATCAACAATTCATCTTTGTACTACAGGCCAAAGATATTCATCAATAATTCATCTTTGCACTACAGGCCAAAGATATTCATCAATAATTCATATTTGCACTACAGACCAAATATATTAATATCTCAAAGAAATATATAATCATTTCAGAATTTATATAAATAATAATTATAACCATGTTGATCAATTCACCTTTGCACTTAAGCTAAAGATATTCACTTATAAATTCAATGGTCATGATCATACCAGTCACAATTCAACTTTGCACTACAGGCCAAAGAGAACCCTAGTCATGATCATACCAATAATCTACCCATCTTTACACTCAAGTGAAAGAGAATTTCAACATCAGGGTTATAAAAATGTTATATATGATAATAAAAACAATATGATCAAAACATGGATTTAATTTCAAGAGCAATATTCATAAATCACTATAATTTGGTTAGAAAAAGAAACCAATTTTATCGTGAATAGTAACTCGTAAATAGTAACTCATGAATAGTAACTCGACACAAAAAGGTAGAAATTCTACAATAAAATCCATACCAGTATTTCGGTATAATGATATTGAAAGAATAATATTTTTAAGCTTATAAACAATTTATTTAAATTGTTTACACTTTACTAAATAATGCATTTAATCATTCTAAAATACCAAACTCATAAGATTTTATCACCAATAATCAAAACCCTCATCAAAAATCTGCATATACCTCATATAGGATTCTCAAGCCATAAAATCTTATTTTCCAATTTTCTTACTTCACATAACATATTTAATTCATTTACTCATAACTAGTCCATTTTCATGAAAAATACCAAATCAGTTCCAAAAATATTTCTTTTCTGGGATTTAGCATAATATAGTCCCATATTGAACATATATTTTCTCAGAATTTTTAAAACTCATTTACTATTTTTCATATGGCCAAAACCACCGAATATTTAGACATTTATCAAAAATTGTACTTTTGTCCAAAAATTTTGAAATTTACAGAGTATACTTCTATCATACACATGTACTCCCAATAAAAATTTCATCAATTTTGGAGTTAACCACAAGGAATTATAAGCGGTTACTTTTAAAATAGTCTTTTCTCATAAAATTCATAACTCTCAATTTATACATCCAAAAATCACCATTTTTGGACACAATCAAGAAAACTCATCAAAATATCATTTTGAATTTTTCCAGAATTTTTGAAGATCAGAAAAATTACGAAACTGAAAATCATAACAACCCTTAAAATCCATTACTATCCCTTACAATCCCTTACTATCCCTTACCTCAAAAGAGCAGTACTTCTGATCGGTATACGGCTGAAGGAAACTTGCACTGATGAATAGAAACTCACCAAGTATCTAAAAACTCACAAAATATGCTTCATAATATAGAGAGAGAAAGAGAGAAAGCTTATGTTTCTGGTGTGATTTTCAATTCTAACTTAGCCCTCTATTTATTAGAAAATTTTGGTAGGTTTGACCTGCAACCTGATGGCTTTACCTGCTACTATTCCCACCCACCACATTTGAAATATAATTCAGCACATTTTTTTACCAACCACAAGTGGGGCCCACCAATTCTAGAATTTTCCACCAAAATGATAAACTCCGAAAATTCAACAATTTCTGAACCAGTCATCTCGTAAAATTCATAATAAATCATACGTTCATTTTTAACGGTTCAAAATTTGTGGGCATATACTCAACTTATATATGTATAACATATCCAAAAATTACCACGATCCAACGGTCGGATTAAAAATTATAACCCCCGCAAAATATCTCAAAAACCCTGATTTTTAATACCTCCATTCCGACAAAAATACGGATAAAAATCTCAATATTAACTCCTTCATTTTTTAACCACAAAAATATATCCCTCATTTATATCCACATAAAATAAATATTTTCTTATCATATGAATCAATAATTAATTATTCACAAATAATATTACAGAATCACATTTATGACAACCAGACCGTTCCCAGGAAAGAGGGGGCTTTCCAATAAGGATTTCTCCTTACTGGCGCGCAATTAGATGACCAAACCTCTCCTTAGACAGAACTTTCTAGACATTGTCAATAATGTTATCTAATAATATTATTCAAATAATATGAATTATTGATCTGATAATGAAAAATACTGTGCAGTGACAATTATTAAACAACAATAATATAAAATTTCAACGTAGCAATTATTGAATCAATAAAATAAAATATTGAACAGTAATTACTGTAACAATTATTGAGTAGTGCCTTCTTACGTAAGAATCAATAATTTCAAAAATACTATGCAATACCGTGTGCTACTGTGCAATAACGCGTATTACTGTATTTTAACCACCGGGTATTTCAACAGTATTAACGGTAACAACTACGCCGTTATTTGTAAAAACTTAATTTTGTCGTTTTCTTCACCCGACAGTTATTCTGTTATGGGGCCCACAAATGTCTGCGTTATCGTACGAATATTCTCTGACAGAAAGAATATTCCACGACCAAACGAATATTCCCCGACAACAATGATTATTTTATAACCACTTGTGTATTTTAAAAAAAATTCATATATCACCCTTAACTTTAACATTTATCAATTAAACCATTTACTGAATAGCAATTATAAGAAAAATTGAATACTTTTATTTCATAAAATTCGGGGTCTTACATCTTCCACGAAGACCGGTTCGTTCATTGCATCAACACCCTTTTGAACTTGAAATTTAAAAATACTTTCCTTAGTCTCACTTGATAGGAGATTATCCCACCAAAGGCCAAGCTGACCTACGAAACCGGATCACCAAACTTGTCGAGGAAGTCTCTCGGAGAATTTATAATATAGATATAGATAGATCCGTAGATAGATATGGATATAAATGACTCGACTCGGTTTGTGAATAACTCAGTTTATTTACACCTACACTTGCACTTGACATAAATGATACTATCTCTATTTTAAAATTAAAATATAATTTAATTTTTAAAGTCAAATGACGACATAATAAATTTTAAAATTAGTACGACTCATAAAAATTTAGAAAAAAAGAAAAAAAGGGAAGTATTGTGAAAAGAGTCCTTCTAGGGGGACCGAATTTTCCGACCGGGGTAGTGACCGACCGATTTTTTTATTTTTTATTTTTACTTTTGACTACCAAATAATTAATGTAATTTATTGGAACTGAAATTTTTATAAAATGTAGTAATTTAGATGTCATTTGGATATATGTAAAAAATAGGGTTGCACAGACTGTATAACTCTATTTTTTATATGTATCCAAATGACACCTAAATCACCGCATTTTATAAAAATTTTAATTCTAATAAATCACATTAATTATTTAATAATTAAAAACAAAATAATAATAATAATAATAATAATAATTTTTGGCCGGTCGGAAAATCTCGGTCCCCTAGACTTATTGTTGTGAAAATAATATCTGCCTAAATATCTGGTAAGTACACCATATTAGACTTACAGCTTATGAGTTATGGCCCTTGGTGATAGCTATAAGCCATGATAGATATACATTGTATGCAAGGCATCTTCAACTGCAAAAAGTCATAAACGTCTTGTCCCTATCGTTGTATTCCTATCTATATCCACCATGAGAGAATAATATATGATTGGTTTGAAATTTTGTACTAGATTTTGGAAGTGGATTGGTTTTGAAATTTGAACAACTAATGTTTTCTATTGGAGTATAATAAAAACCTCTTCTCCAAAATATGAAATTTCATTAAATTTTCGACTATGTTATATAATTTATTAAAATATTTATTGGCGCATGATAATTATATATTTAATTTATTAAAATTTTTGGTGCGTGATAAATATATATTTTCGTTGCAATTAATTTCTCCCGACAGAATTATTTTCAACAAAAATTTTCATCGAAAATACATACCCGCTAACAAGAAATCTTCACGTAGCATTTTGATTTTTGACGAAATTCCGTCAATTTTAAGTTAATTTCGGTAAAATTTATACCGATTAAATTTCTAATCGAGATTTCTTTATTTTTTATGTAATTAATTTTGTCAGAATTAATTATGTTAGAAATAAAACTTTTTCTTATAGTGAATTTTATTATCATGAATTTGGCTGTCGTCAAATTTTAGCCTCATCATCACTGTTTCAATATTATCATCACACATGTATGGTCAATGTTCAATCTATACATGTATGGCCACGGGCCACCTTTCTCTTGTAGTAGTATTCTCTTCGCGGATTATTCAGTATTTTATATATAAATTATTTCAAGAGTTCTTCTATCAGAACGTGATTAATTAGATATAAAAATTAAATATGAATTTTTTATATTTTTATTCTCATTGAGAGTCAAAATATAAATAAATAAAATTATAAAATATTAATGTTTAATTTTCATATCCAATAATTATGTCTGTATAGAATCTTTCTTATTTCAAAGCAAGACTAGATTTACAATTCAACTTTATTTTTTTGCAAAAAAATGTTGATAAATTTTATGATTTATAACTAATTTTACAACTACTCAGGACAAGTATATATATATTTTCTAAAAATATCTAATTCTAATATAAATCAGTTTTAAAGATATATTTCAATTTGAGGACCTAAAAAGAATTTGAAAAAAATTGTCTTAAGAAAAATTTACTAACACAGTCAGCTTTGATTATTTATCTTTATAATTAATTTATTATTTTTATCTACACTATACTATTTATATATAGAATCCTCTATCGTGAAATCCGTTTTATTACTTATAGGATTTTTTTCTTTATTTATTGGTTGCCAGATTCAAGTATTTTTATTAGGTCCATAATCTGATCCAATGCAAAGGGCATCTCGGTCAATTGTGGTCCATATTTTGTTCTCCAATGTTTCAAGTCCAAACAAATCCAGCCTGTGCACAACAATGTACCTGATAATTAGTTTTAGTTGGACATAAAAAACAAAACAAAGAAAATACATATACATATAAATAGTAAAATTAAGATGGAAAAAATGATATTTCACCTTCAATAGACGAAAACCACGGATAGCAGAACGTATAAACGGAACGCAATAACGCTATTAACGTCTGTTAATTCAACCCTCACGGCCAACTTGACTTTAACAATTCAACCCTCACGGCGGACATGACTGTTAATTCAACCCTCACGGTGAGACACGACGGATCAACAGTCACTCATCTAGAACATGAATGACTAATTTAAAAAATTAAAATGGAGTTAAATTTGTTAAAATATATAAAATAATACTACTATTACGTAAAAAATAATATTCACATATATACATAAATACTGCAGACCTCATATATCAAGTAAAGACTTACAGTATACATGTGTATTTATATAAGTATTATATAATTTTTTTTATATTATAAAATATATGCCACTTGGTGATGTGATTAGGAGGAGCTTAGAAGTTTGAAGCTGCTTAGACTGCCTTAAATGGCTGCAACCGATTGTATTATGGATCTTATATGATATATATATA
Organism: Panax notoginseng; assembly: GCA_016801055.1. Taxonomy (NCBI): domain Eukaryota; kingdom Viridiplantae; phylum Streptophyta; class Magnoliopsida; order Apiales; family Araliaceae; genus Panax; species Panax notoginseng. The sequence continues at coordinate 173,847,180 of CM029012.1, forward strand.
CACACACAGAAAGCGTACTTAAGATCCTTTTTACTTGGATCTTAGGGTTTCGGTTCCGGAAAACTAAAAAAAGTCCGTTCCACGCCTCTATTGTTCTGATTCTTCACTGTTCTGCGGAGATCTGACGTTATCCCGCCCGAATACCAGAAATTAGGGAAAGTTATGGACACTGATCAACGTACCACAGCTATAACCATAAATAAATTACATATCCTCTGCTTTCAACATGATTGAAAGCCGACTTGGCCTCGACTGGAACGAACCTCGTCGCTTTTGGTGGTGAGATGAAGGTCGAATCAAAGCAGCCAAAGCTCTTTTCACCAAATCTCCTTCAACAGTACCAATTCGTACTAACGAATTCGTCATCGCCGACCGCCGGGCGTTCAACCTATTAGATGGAAACGACGCCGTCTGATTACCTAAATTCTTATGAAAACTACAACGGAATGAGCCAGGATGATTCGTCGGCGAACACATACAGGTACGCTTCTGATTCGTCAACGGATTGTGGCTTGGCTTCTTCACCACCTGGTTACGAGTCGATGCGGAGATTGATCGGCTAGGAGAACCTGGACGGTCGATGGAGAACCTTACGGACGGCGCCGATGATTGTGGTGAGCCGTAGAGATTCACGCGCGTTGGTGACGTCGATCTGCGGAGAAAACTGGATGAACTGGAGGAAAAGGTCGAAGTAGAAGAAGCGAAAGCCGAAGAAGAAGCCGATGGGGATGAATAGAATCTTCCGGAAGGAGAGTGAGAACGTCGGACAGGTCCAGTTGTTCTACGAGATGAAGCCGCCATTTTTGAGAGAAATTGAAGAGGTAGAGGGAATTGTAGTTCTAAAAAGCCGTGTTTGGCTGTCTAATTTTGCAAGCCCAGCTTCACTCGAGCTATGTATTTATAGGATGGAAAAAGGCGTGCATAACAAAACCAGGGTTATAAATTAACCATGGTTAGGTTTCTGAAACTGTGTGCTGTAGTAAAAGTAAAAGGACAAAAAGTGAGGCGTTTAACTAACGGCTTTTGTGGGGACTGCCACGTACTGATTGACAGACACTGTTTGTTTGGATACCAGTCATTAAAGTTTATGCCACTTGTGTTCGATGACTCGTAAATATTGAGTCACTATATTTTTAAAAATATATATAATTGACCTATTATGTTTTTAAAAAATTATTAATCAAATTATTTTGTTTAATTTTTTGGATAGACGTTAAATATTTTTAGATATGACATTAAAAAAAAAAATTATTATTTTCTTATGTGGTAACAAAAAAAATTCATTAATTATGTGGCATAAAAATGATTAAAATAATAATAAAATTAAAATAAATATTTTGATTCATTTTTTTTATAAGTTTTTCTTTTCCTTTATCTCTTTCCCTTTCTTTTAATTATTATTTTAATTTAAAAAATTAATATTAATATTAATACAATAAATGAAATTATTAAATTTAGGCTTAAACATAAAAAAAACATACTATTAAAAATATTAAAACCTATTAATAACTAAACATAAAAAAAAAAAAACAGAATTAGATCAAAATCAAAAGTGTCGCGTGCTTCTTCTTCTTCTTAAAATTTCCAAATCAAAAACTCTATTGTAAAGACTCCTCGATCGACTCCCTCCTCTTCGATCTCCCCTTTATTTCAAATTGACCCAACTTTCAAGATCTCAATTCTTGAGTTTGGATTGGACAACGGCGAGAAAGAGGTGTCCAAAGCTGGTGGTGGCGGCGCATGAGCCTGTCACGGCTGTCGGAGCTTTCGACAAGATGCTTATCACTCGCTTGATCATAAAATAGTCCACAAACCTCTCGCTAGACTCATCATCAATTTCTATTTTTTTCTCCCACTTTCTATCCTTATTTTCTCTCTCTATTCTGATCCGTGTTTTTCAAGTTTTATTTAAAAAATTTAATTTTTTCCTTACTTGCACACACTCTGTTTTGATCCATGTTTAATTTTCGGGTTTTACTCAAAAAAATTAAAATCTTACGCTACTTGTAATAAACCCAATAATAAATCATGTTTAATCTTATAGGATACAATGACTGAATATTGAATTTCCCCCATGTCAAGAGATCAGTAGCTTGTCTAAAGGTCATGGATTCTGGGGAAATAGTTCTTTCGGATGAAAATTGCCCGGTCAAATTTGAAAAAACAAAAGCCTTTGAAATGTCGGAAATTGATTTGAGCCTAGATAATAATTCTGTAATTGACGTTTATGGGAAACTCTTGAATTTTCCCACTTCGAGTAACGGTGACGATTCGATTGAGGCCTATTATGTGTATAGAAGTGTGTTTAATTTGATTCCAAGGTCGGTGGGTAGTCTTGGGAAGTTGAAGACTTCGAAGTTTTTCACGGATGAGATCAATTTGTTTCCATCGGAGTTTAGGAATTTGGCTGAGCTGGAATCTGTGCTGATATTTCGTTGTCGGGTTTGACTGGCTTGCCACATGGGAAATGACCTATTTTATTTTTTCCAAAAGTTACGTAGAAAATTTGGTCTAATTTCTTACTTTCATGATCAAAATTGGACAAAATGGCTTGATTAACAATTTTTAAAAAATACAGTGTGCCAATTGCATTTTTATAAAATATAATTACTCAATACTTACAAGTCGACGAACACAATAGGATAAAAGTACTTTTTGCTTTATTAAGAAGAAGGAGTATAATATGTTAACCTGATCAATTAAATATATTCTCAATAATAAGTTATACAAAAATGTGATAGTTATTAGTTAATCGTAAGTTTTTATTTTATTACACAAAGTGTTACATGTTTGAATTGAATCTAATCATGAGTAATGTTAGAATTAATACGAATATTATGAATTGAATAAATTTTGGGAACTACTACTTTTATAAGAAAAAAAATATTTTTGTAATGTCTCACTCACATATTAATATAAGCACAATCTTGTGAAAATATAAATTTTGTTAATCTATTAGGTTAACTCTTATCAATCTCCCTTTTGAGACTTATAACTGAAAAGTATTCTTAAAATAAAATTAAAATATTTAAATTTTTAGAACAAATATAAATAATTAATTAAACTTCAAAAAACAAAAAAGCAAGATACACACAACATAGAAATAATAAATAAATTTGTACAAATAAAAATTGAAATTAAGATCTAAAATTACATGGATCAAACTTTATGTAGAAGGAGATTATTTTTTTTATGAGTAAAATTAATAAATCTTTTATGTTTGTTAGATATGAAGACTCAACTCAATTATAATTACAATTACAATTACAATTATTTTAGTGGTAAGTAGGGTAAATATAGGTGTTGTTTTTAAGTTGATGCTCTGGGAAATAATAAAAAGATTAAAAAATATAATTAATTTTACGCCTTAAAATAAACAAATTTTACTTTCTAGAAAGATAAATAAAAATGAATTGAGAGTCTGGAATCGGGAAATTTTAAGAATTTTAAAATAATTGTCCCTATTCATGTACGTGATTGATTAATTATATCTTGTCACTATTGAATATGGTATCATGCATGTAGATCAAAAATAATAATTCAAACAAAATGGGGGGAAACAGCCTAGCCTGACTCATATCCCATCGTTGGAGGAATTAAATGGCAGACAGAAATAAGAATCTTTCATTTGATATATAAGGAGTATATAATCAGAAATGCTAGGGGATCGATTTCTAGCGATCGGCCAATTTTTTTTTTTTTTTTTATTATAACTCTCAAATAATTTATAAAATTTATTAGAATTAAAATTTTTATAGAATTTAGTGATTTAAATGTCATTTAGATATATATAAAAAACAGAACTGTACAGTCTATACAACTCTATTTTTTATATGTATCCAAATTATTAAATTATATAAAAATTTTAATTTTAATAAATCTTATAAATTATTTAAGAGTTATAAAAAAAATATAAAAAAAAATGACCGGTGGCCAACCCTGTTGCCAGTGGCCTGTCGGCCCAGAAGCACTCGTATATAATATGCTATGCCGCTCTATTAGTATTAGTCTCTATCCCACACAAATTTTATCATGCATCACACGTGTGTGGAAATAACAGTAGAGGGAGGAATGTGATTTGTTTTCCTACTACTACTAGTATATATATATATATATATATATATATAAAATTATTTTTACGATACAGAACTATGTACTCGTATTTATAATTCAAACTTACTCATTCCATTCAAGTTGGGCAACTATATATAGGGATGTAAATGATAATCAGAAAATTCGTATTCATTCACATTCGTATTTAAAAAAAACGGATATTATTTGTATTAAAAAAAAACAGATATATCTGTATTCAGTTTAAAGGTGTAAATAAACGGATACGAATACGGATATAGACGTATTTGTATTCGATTAACATCCGTCCGTAAATATATTCGACGGATACAGATATCCGAAATCCGATATCCGGAATCCGTATCCGAATAACTTTTATATATATATATATATATATATATATATATATATATATATATATATATATATATATATATATACACACACACACACACATATATAAATTAATAACTTATATTCATTATTTAATAACTTACATATATAAATTATAAATATTCATCCATAATCCAGTATTACTTAACAAATATAAAAGGGACATCTGTGACGCCTCCAAAATAGGTATACAACATCCATTCTGAGTCGCCAAATACATGGTACAAAAAGCAAACTACAACTTCAATAATACAATTGTCGTGCAAAATACGACAACACATACTGTGAGTTTAAATATAAATATTGTCTTATAGACAATATCCACACTCAAATAAGTACTCATTAAAATTATTCAAACACTATTTTACAGAAATAGTGAGGACTGCTAAAACATCTTTCTAGAACCATCATTCCATACCCCGACTAGATCCTGCTATGTTCTCACCTCTTAAGAAGAAAAATAGAACAAAAAGAAAAAGGGTGAGCTCAGTTAGCCCAGTAAAAAATATTATGACTAAGATAATATACAACAAATTATCATTAGTATTCAACAGGAAAAAATCTGATAAAATATAATCGACAACAAGTTTTAGATCAACAACTGCAGCGGAAACAGCAAACCATTAGAAGAGTCAAGTAGAGAATGAATTCTACTATCTTCTAAGATTTAAAAGTCTATCATCAATATTTTATCCCTGTAACATCAATTAATAATCATCTTTAACCAAATATTCATCTTTGCACTACAGGCCAAAGATATTCATTTGTATCACCAGTCAGTCATGTTCATCTCAACACCAGTTCATCTTTGCACTACAGGCCAAAGATATTCATCAGGTAATTATACATCTTTGCACTACAGGCCAAAGATATTCAGTAATATCATCATTTAGAACTGAGGATGATGAAAAATATCTTAAAAAAAATGAATCCAGTGAGACAGAAGGACAAATAGTAGGGATTCGTATAACAGCTTATCCAAGATCAATAATACTTCATAATAATCAAATGTGAAACAGAATTCAAAAATAAAGATCAAAACATGGATACAATCAAAGATAGTAACCATAAAAGACATCTTGGACAAAAATAAAAAATTTTATTTTTCGGTGAAATGTATCGTATTCGTGAATAGTGTCGAGTACGTGAATAGTAAACCTGACACAAAAAGTTTCAAATTTGATAAAAAATTTATATCAATATTTCAGCATAATGATATTGAAGAAAATAATATCATTTAAGAAGAAAATAATATCCTTTACCTCAAAATAACCGTACTTCTAACTGAATATCGGATATGAGGCTGAATGAAACTTGTGCTGAATAGCAACTCTCAAAATATCTAAATACTCACAAAATACCCTCAATAATCTAGAGAGAGAAATAGAGAAAACTTATGAATTCTGGTGTGATTTTCAATTATAACTTAGCCCTCTATTTATAGAAAAATGTTAGCACGCCGAAGCAGACTTAACCTGCAACCTGATGGCTTATGTGACAACCCCAAAATAGGTATACATCACCCAACCCATTCTGAGTCGCCAAATACATGGTACAGAAAATAACTACAACTCTATTACAATAATTGTCGTACAAAATACAACAACACATATGCTGTGAGTTTGAATACAAATATATACCAAATGTGACACATGTCCCAACCGTGGACAACACCTCACAGTAACACCTTACATAAAGGTATAGTCAAAAACTGTTTTAGAAATTAGAATCTTTGGGAAGTGCTCAAGGAAACCTTCGTACATGGGAGGCCACGCGTCTAGGTTATGATAGATATCATATGGCCACAGAATTATTCTTGGTTGACCCAATAGACCCCAAAGAAAAACGAGAAGATTACTATCATATTCTTCCCAATGGTGAGCCTTCTCTTGACTTATCATTATCTCCACTGCCTCTCATTGAGAATTATACTTCAAACAAACACCAAGATTATATAGGTAGTGCCCATAGATATACTCAGCAAGTGGATGAGCACAACCCTGTCCTATGATGACACGAGGTTGTATGTCATTAGACATCTTGTATGATAGTGACAAAACACCCTTCCAACGTTGGGTTCGCCTCACCCTATTTTCTTCACCAAATATAACTACTAAATGATGACCACCGTTCTATTCCCTTGTTACCCCCGCTCGACCCAGCTACACTCTTATTACCTGAAAGGAATTGTGAAGCAAAAGGGTGAGCACAACTAGCTCAGTAAAGAATATCATGACTAAAGATAATTCAATTATCAATAGCCTTCATCAACAATAAATCAGAGATTTAGAACATATGGTAAATGATAAAAATTTCAACCATAGTTGCAGCGGAACGAGCAATCCATTAGAAGAGTCAAATAGACTATAAAGTCTATTATTTTCTCCATGTTAAAAATCCACCAACAATGTTTTATCCCTGTAACATCAATCAACAATTCTGGTCCACAATCATATGAATAACTCATAATCATAACTGTAGTTCTAAATTCCTCTTCTCATCTAGGACGAAGATAATTTTCATCACCTGAAACATCAAACATCATGGTTATACCAAATCACAGTTCCTGTTCATAATCATACTAATAACTTCATCTTTGCACTACGGGGCAAAGATATTCATCAACAAGTCATCTTTGCACTACAGGCCAAAGATATTCGTCAACAGTTCATCTTTGCATTACTGGCCAAAGATATTCAACAACATGTCATCTTTGCACTACGGGCCAAAGATATTCATCAACAATTCATCTTTGCACTACAGGCCAAAGATATTCATCAATATTTCATCTTTGCACTACAGGCCAAAGATATTCATCAACAGGCCATCTTTGCACTACATGCCAAAGATATTCATCAACAATTCATATTTGCACTACAGGCCAAATATATTCATATCTCAAAGAAATATATAATCATTTCAGAATTTATATAAACAATAATTATAACCATGTTGATCAATTCACCTTTGCACTTAAGCTTAAGATATTCAATTATAAATTCAATGGTCATGATCATACCAGTCACAATTCAACTTTGCACTACAGGCCAAAGAGAACACTAGTCATGATCATACCAATAATCTACCCATCTTTACACTCTAGTGAAAGAGAATTTCAACATCAGGGTTATAAAAATGTTATATATGATAATAAAATCAATATAATCAACATATAGATTTAATCTCAAGAGTAATATTCATAAATCAACTATAATTTGGTCAGAAAAAGAAATCAATTTTCTGTGAATAGTAATTTGTGAATAGTAACTCCTACATAGTAACTCGTGAATAGTAACTCGTGAATAGTAACTCCGACATAAAAAAAATAGAAATTCCACAATAAAATCCATATCAATATTTCGGTATAATGATATTGAAATAACATTTCTTAAACTTATAAACAATTTATTTAAATTGTTTACACTTTACTAAATAATGCATTTAATCATTCAAAAATGCCAAACTCATAAGATTTCATCACCAATAACCAAAACCCTCATCAAAAATCTGCATATACCTCATATAGGATTCTCAAGCCATAAAATCCTATTTTCCAATTTTTTTACTTCACATAACATATTTAATTCATTTACTCATAACTAGTACATTTTCATGAAAAATACCAAATCAGTTCCAAAAATATTTCTTTTCTGGAATTTAGCATAATATAGTCCCATAGTGAACATATATTTTTCTCAGAATTTTTAAAAGTCATTTACTATTTTTCATATGGCCAAAATAGCCGAATATTTAAACATTTATCAAAAATTATACTTTTATCTAAAAATTCTGAAATTCACAGGGTATAATCCTATCATATACATGTACTCCCAATAAAAATTTCATCAATTTTGGAGTTAACCACAAGGAGTTATAAGCTGTTACTTTTAAAATAGTCTTTTCTCATAAAATTCATAACTCTCAATCTATACATCCAAAAATCACCATTTTTGGACACAATCAAGAAAACTCATCAAAATATCGTTTCAAATTTTTCCAAAATTTTTGAAGGTCAGAAAAATTTCGAAACTGGAAAATATAATAACCCTTAAAATCCCTTACTATCCCTTACAATCCCTTACCTCAAAAGAGCAGTACTTCTGATCGGTATAAGGCTGAAGGAAACTTGCACTGATGAATAGAAACTCACAGAGTATCTAAATACTCACAAAATATGCTTCATAATATAGAGAGAGAAAGAGAGAAAGCTTATGTTTCTGGTGTGATTTTCAATTCTAACTTAGCCCTCTATTTATAGGAAAATTTTGGTAGGTTTGACCTGCAACCTGATGGCTTTACCTGCTACTATTCCCACCCACCACATTTGAAATATAATTCAGCACATTTCTTCACCAACCACAAGTGGGGCCCACCAATTCTAGAATTTTCCACCAAAATGATAAACTCCGAAAATTCAACAATTTCTGAACCAGTCATCTCGTAAAATTCATAACAAATCATACGTTCATTTTTAACGGTTCAAAATTTGTGGACATATACTCAACTTATATATGTATAACATATCCAAAAATTACCACGATCCAACGGTCGGATTAAAAATTATAACCCCCGCAAAATATCTCAAAAACCCTAATTTTTAATACCTCCATTCCGACAAAAATACTGATAAAAACCTCAACATTAACTCCTTCATTTTTAACCACAAAAATATATCCCTCATTTATATCCACATAAAATAAATATTTCCTTATCATATGAATCAATAATTAATTATTCACAAATAATATTACAGAATCACATTTATGACAACCAGGCCGTTCCCAGGAAAGAGGGGGCTTTCCAATAAGGATTTCTCCTTACTGGCGCGCAATTAGATGACCAAACCTCTCCTTAGACAGAACTTTCTAGACATTGCCAATAATGCTATCTAATAATACTATTCAAATAATATGAATTATTGATCTGATAATGGGAAATACTGTGCAGCAACAATTATTGAACAACAATAATACAAAATTTCAACGTAGCAATTATTGAATCAATAAAATAAAATATTGAACAGTAATTACTGTAACAATTATTGAGTAGTGCCTTCTTACGTAAGAATCAATAATTTCAAAAATACTGTGCAATACCGTGTGCTACTGTGCAATAACGCGTATTACTGTATTTTAACCACCGGGTATTCCAACAGTGTTAACGGTAACAACTACGTCGTTATTTATAAAAACTCAAATTTGTCGTTTTCTTCACCCGACAGTTATTCGTTATGGGGCCCACAAATAGCTGCGCCGTCGTACGAATATTCCCCGACAGAAAGAATATTCCACGACCAAACGAATATTCCCCGACAACAATGATTATTTTATAACCACTTGTGTATTTTGAAAAAAAATCATATATCACCCTTAACTTTAACATTTATCAATTTAACCATTTACTGAATAGTAATTATAAGAAAAATTGAATACTTTTATTTCATAAAATTCGGGGTCTTACAATCTCCCCTCCTTATGAAATTTCGTCCCCGAAATTTACGTACCTGGTATTTCAAAGAGTTGAGAATACCTTCCTTTCATTTCAATTTCCATCTTCTCTGTCATCATAATTTCTCCATTGCTCATCTCCTGTATTTCAAATATCATTCTAGAATACAGCTTCAAAACAAGGGTTAATTTAACAAATTAACATATCACATAATATCCCGATATTATGACTGACCAACAAATAAGCTTAGGTAGGACACACTAGCGAAGGATTTACTCATCTCTCCCCTCCTAGTTGTATTCCCCAATCTCCGCCAGAGATCATATCCCCAAGCTCTGATACCAAATGTGACAACCCCAAAATAGGTATACATCACCCAACCCATTCTGAGTCGCCAAATACATGGTACAGAAAACAACTACAACTTTATTACAACAATTGTCGTGCAAAATACAACAACACATATGCTGTGAGTTTGAATACAAATATATATACCAAATGTGACTCATGTCCCAACCGTGGACATCACCTCACAATAACACCTTACATAAAGGTATAGTCAAAAACTGTTTTAGAAATTAGAATCTTTGGGAAGTGCTCAAGGAAACCTTCGTACATGGGAGGCCACGCGTCTAGGTTATGATAGATATCATATGGCCACAGAATTATCCTTGGTTGACCCAATAGACCCCAAAGAAAAACGAGAAGATTACTATCATATTCTTCCCAATGGTGAGTCTTCTCTTGACTTATCATTATCTCCACTGTCTCTAATTGAGAATTATACTTCAAACAAACACCAAGATTATATAGGTAGTGCCCATAGATATACTCAGCAAGTGGATGAGCACAACCCTGTCCTATGATGACACGAGGTTGTATGTCATTAGACATCTTGTATGATAGTGACAAAACACCCTTCCAACGTTGGGTTCGCCTCACCCTATTTTCTTCACCAAATATAACTACTAAATGATGACCACCGTTCTATTCCCTTGTTACCCCCGCTCGACCCAGCTACACTCTTATTACCTGAAAGGAATTGTGAAGCAAAAGGGTGAGCACAACTAGCTCAGTAAAGAATATCATGACTAAAGATAATTCAATTATCAATAGCCTTCATCAACAATAAATCAGAGATTTAGAACATATGGTAAATGATAAAAATTTCAACCATAGTTGCAGCGGAACGAGCAATCCATTAGAAGAGTCAAATAGACTATAAAGTCTATTATCTTCTCCATGTTAAAAATCCACCAACAATGTTTTATCCCTGTAACATCATTCAACAATTCTTGTCCACAATCATATGAATAACTCATAATCATAACTGTAGTTCTAAATTCCTCTTCTCATCTAGGACGAAGATAATTTTCATCACCTGAAACATCAAACATCATGGTTATACCAAATCACAGTTCCTGTTCATAATCATACTAATAACTTCATCTTTGCACTACGGGGCAAAGATATTCATCAACAAGTCATCTTTGCACTACAGGCCAAAGATATTCGTCAACAGTTCATCTTTGCATTACTGGCCAAAGATATTCAACAACATGTCATCTTTGCACTACGGGCCAAAGATATTCATCAACAATTCATCTTTGCACTACAGGCCAAAGATATTCATCAATATTTCATCTTTGCACTACAGGCCAAAGATATTCATCAACAGGCCATCTTTGCACTACATGCCAAATATATTCATCAACAATTCATATTTGCACTACAGGCCAAATATATTCATATCTCAAAGAAATATATAATCATTTCAGAATTTATATAAACAATAATTATAACCATGTTGATCAATTCACCTTTGCACTTAAGCTTAAGATATTCAATTATAAATTCAATGGTCATGATCATACCAGTCACAATTCAACTTTGCACTACAGGCCAAAGAGAACCCTAGTCATGATCATACCAATAATCTACCCATCTTTACACTCTAGTGAAAGAGAATTTCAACATCAGGGTTATAAAAATGTTATATATGATAATAAAATCAATATAATCAACATATAGATTTAATCTCAAGAGTAATATTCATAAATCAACTATAATTTGGTCAGAAAAAGAAATCAATTTTTCGTGAATAGTAATTTGTGAATAGTAACTCCTGAATAGTAACTCGTGAATAGTAACTCGTGAATAGTAACTCCGACATAAAAAAAATAGAAATTCCACAATAAAATCCATACCAATATTTCGGTATAATGATATTGAAATAACATTTCTTAAACTTATAAACAATTTATTTAAATTGTTTACACTTTACTAAATAATGCATTTAATCATTCAAAAATGCCAACTCATAAGATTTCATCATCAATAACCAAAACCCTCATCAAAAATCTGCATATACCTCATATAGGATTCTCAAGCCATAAAATCCTATTTTCCAATTTTTTTACTTCACATAACATATTTAATTCATTTACTCATAACTAGACATTTTCATGAAAAATACCAAATCAGTTCCAAAAATATTTCTTTTCTGGAATTTAGCATAATATAGTCCCATATTGAACATATATTTTTCTCAGAATTTTTAAAAGTCATTTACTATTTTTCATATGGCCAAAATAGCCGAATATTTAGACATTTATCAAAAATTATACTTTTGTCTAAAAATTCTGAAATTCACAGAGTATACTCCTATCATATACATGTACTCCCAATAAAAATTTCATCAATTTTGGAGTTAACCACAAGGAATTATAAGCTGTTACTTTTAAAATAGTCTTTTCTCATAAAATTCATAACTCTCAATCTATACATCCAAAAATCACCATTTTTGGACACAATCAAGAAAACTCATCAAAATATCATTTCAAATTTTTCCAGAATTTTTGAAGGTCAGAAAAATTACGAAACTGAAAATATAACAACCCTTAAAATCCCTTACTATCCCTTACAATCCCTTACCTCAAAAGAGCAGTACTTCTGATCGGTATAAGGCTGAAGGAAACTTGCACTGATGAATAGAAACTCACAAGTATCTAAATACTCACAAAATATGCTTCATAATATAGAGAGAGAAAGAGAGAAAGCTTATGTTTCTGGTGTGATTTTCAATTCTAACTTAGCCCTCTATTTATAGGAAAATTTTGGTAGGTTTGACCTGCAACCTGATGGCTTTACCTGCTACTATTCCCACCCACCACATTTGAAATATAATTCAGCACATTTCTTCACCAACCACAAGTGGGGCCCACCAATTCTAGAATTTTCCACCAAAATGATAAACTCCGAAAATTCAACAATTTCTGAACCAGTCATCTCGTAAAATTCATAACAAATCATACGTTCATTTTTAACGGTTCAAAATTTGTGGACATATACTCAACTTATATATGTATAACATATCCAAAAATTACCACGATCCAACGGTCGGATTAAAAATTATAACCCCCGCAAAATATCTCAAAAACCCTAATTTTTAATACCTCCATTCCGACAAAAATACTGATAAAAACCTCAACATTAACTCCTTCATTTTTAACCACAAAAATATATCCCTCATTTATATCCACATAAAATAAATATTTCCTTATCATATGAATCAATAATTAATTATTCACAAATAATATTACAGAATCACATTTATGACAACCAGGCCGTTCCCAGGAAAGAGGGGGCTTTCCAATAAGGATTTCTCCTTACTGGCGCGCAATTAGATGACCAAACCTCTCCTTAGACAGAACTTTCTAGACATTGCCAATAATGCTATCTAATAATACTATTCAAATAATATGAATTATTGATCTGATAATGGGAAATACTGTGCAGCAACAATTATTGAACAACAATAATACAAAATTTCAACGTAGCAATTATTGAATCAATAAAATAAAATATTGAACAGTAATTACTGTAACAATTATTGAGTAGTGCCTTCTTACGTAAGAATCAATAATTTCAAAAATACTGTGCAATACCGTGTGCTACTGTGCAATAACGCGTATTACTGTATTTTAACCACCGGGTATTCCAACAGTGTTAACGGTAACAACTACGCCGTTATTTATAAAAACTCAAATTTGTCGTTTTCTTCACCCGACAGTTATTCGTTATGGGGCCCACAAATAGCTGCGCCGTCGTACGAATATTCCCCGACAGAAAGAATATTCTACGACCAAACGAATATTCCCCGACAACAATGATTATTTTATAACCACTTGTGTATTTTGAAAAAAAATCATATATCACCCTTAACTTTAACATTTATCAATTTAACCATTTACTGAATAGTAATTATAAGAAAAATTGAATACTTTTATTTCATAAAATTCGGGGTCTTACAATCTCCCCTCCTTATGAAATTTCGTCCCCGAAATTTACGTACCTGGTATTTCAAAGAGTTGAGAATACCTTCCTTTCATTTCAATTTCCATCTTCTCTGTCATCATAATTTCTCCATTGCTCATCTCCTGTATTTCAAATATCATTCTAGAATACAGCTTCAAAACAAGGGTTAATTTAACAAATTAACATATCACATAATATCCCGATATTATGACTGACCAACAAACAAGCTTAGGTAGGACACACTAGCGAAGGATTTACTCATCTCTCCCCTCCTAGTTGTATTCCCCAATCTCCGCCAGAGATCATATCCCCAAGCTCTGATACCAAATGTGACAACCCCAAAATAGGTATACATCACCCAACCCATTCTGAGTCGCCAAATACATGGTACAGAAAACAACTACAACTCTATTACAACAATTGTCGTACAAAATACAACAACACATATGCTGTGAGTTTGAATACAAATATATATACCAAATGTGACACATGTCCCAACCGTGGACAACACCTCACAGTAACACCTTACATAAAGGTATAGTCAAAAACTGTTTTAGAAATTAGAATCTTTGGGAAGTGCTCAAGGAAACCTTCGTACATGGGAGGCCACGCGTCTAGGTTATGATAGATATCATATGGCCACAGAATTATTCTTGGTTGACCCAATAGACCCCAAAGAAAAACGAGAAGATTACTATCATATTCTTCCCAATGGTGAGTCTTCTCTTGACTTATCATTATCTCCACTGCCTCTCATTGAGAATTATACTTCAAACAAACACCAAGATTATATAGGTAGTGCCCATAGATATACTCAGCAAGTGGATGAGCACAACCCTGTCCTATGATGACACGAGGTTGTATGTTATTAGACATCTTGTATGATAGTGACAAAACACCCTTCCAACGTTGGGTTCGCCTCACCCTATTTTCTTCACCAAATATAACTACTAAATGATGACCACCGTTCTATTCCCTTGTTACCCCCGCTCGACCCAGCTACACTCTTATTACCTGAAAGGAATTGTGAAGCAAAAGGGTGAGCACAACTAGCTCAGTAAAGAATATCATGACTAAAGATAATTCAATTATCAATAGCCTTCATCAACAATAAATCAGAGATTTAGAACATATGGTAAATGATAAAAATTTCAACCATAGTTGCAGCGGAACGAGCAATCCATTAGAAGAGTCAAATAGACTATAAAGTCTATTATTTTCTCCATGTTAAAAATCCACCAACAATGTTTTATCCCTGTAACATCATTCAACAATTCTTGTCCACAATCATATGAATAACTCATAATCATAACTGTAGTTCTAAATTCCTCTTCTCATCTAGGACGAAGATAATTTTCATCACCTGAAACATCAAACATCATGGTTATACCAAATCACAGTTCCTGTTCATAATCATACTAATAACTTCATCTTTGCACTACGGGGCAAAGATATTCATCAACAAGTCATCTTTGCACTACAGGCCAAAGATATTCGTCAACAGTTCATCTTTGCATTACTGGCCAAAGATATTCAACAACATGTCATCTTTGCACTACGGGCCAAAGATATTCATCAACAATTCATCTTTGCACTACAGGCCAAAGATATTCATCAATATTTCATCTTTGCACTACAGGCCAAAGATATTCATCAACAGGCCATCTTTGCACTACATGCCAAATATATTCATCAACAATTCATATTTGCACTACAGGCCAAATATATTCATATCTCAAAGAAATATATAATCATTTCAGAATTTATATAAACAATAATTATAACCATGTTGATCAATTCACCTTTGCACTTAAGCTTAAGATATTCAATTATAAATTCAATGGTCATGATCATACCAGTCACAATTCAACTTTGCACTACAGGCCAAAGAGAACACTAGTCATGATCATACCAATAATCTACCCATCTTTACACTCTAGTGAAAGAGAATTTCAACATCAGGGTTATACAAATGTTATATATGATAATAAAATCAATATAATCAACATATAGATTTAATCTCAAGAGTAATATTCATAAATCAACTATAATTTGGTCAGAAAAAGAAATCAATTTTTCTGTGAATAGTAATTTGTGAATAGTAACTCCTGAATAGTAACTCGTGAATAGTAACTCGTGAATAGTAACTCCGACATAAAAAAAATAGAAATTCCACAATAAAATCCATATCAATATTTCGGTATAATGATATTGAAATAACATTTCTTAAACTTATAAACAATTTATTTAAATTGTTTACACTTTACTAAATAATGCATTTAATCATTCAAAAATGCCAAACTCATAAGATTTCATCACCAATAACCAAAACCCTCATCAAAAATCTGCATATACCTCATATAGGATTCTCAAGCCATAAAATCCTATTTTCCAATTTTTTTACTTCACATAACATATTTAATTCATTTACTCATAACTAGTACATTTTCATGAAAAATACCAAATCAGTTCCAAAAATATTTCTTTTCTGGAATTTAGCAGAATATAGTCCCATATTGAACATATATTTTTCTCAGAATTTTTAAAAGTCATTTACTATTTTTCATATGGCCAAAATAGCCGAATATTTAAACATTTATCAAAAATTATACTTTTATCTAAAAATTTTGAAATTCACAGGGTATAATCCTATCATATACATGTACTCCCAATAAAAATTTCATCAATTTTGGAGTTAACCACAAGGAGTTATAAGCTGTTACTTTTAAAATAGTCTTTTCTCATAAAATTCATAACACTCAATCTATACATCCAAAAATCACCATTTTTGGACACAATCAAGAAAACTCATCAAAATATCGTTTCAAATTTTTCCAAAATTTTTGAAGGTCAGAAAAATTTCGAAACTGGAAAATATAATAACCCTTAAAATCCCTTACTATCCCTCACAATCCCTTACCTCAAAAGAGCAGTACTTCTGATCGGTATAAGGCTGAAGGAAACTTGCACTGATGAATAGAAACTCACAGAGTATCTAAATACTCACAAAATATGCTTCATAATATAGAGAGAGAAAGAGAGAAAGCTTATGTTTCTGGTGTGATTTTCAATTCTAACTTAGCCCTCTATTTATAGGAAAATTTTGGTAGGTTTGACCTGCAACCTGATGGCTTTACCAGCTACTATTCTCACCCACTACATTTGAAATATAATTCAGCACATTTCTTCACCAACCACAAGTGGGGCCCACCAATTCTAGAATTTTCCACCAAAATGATAAACTCCGAAAATTCAACAATTTCTGAACCAGTCATCTCGTAAAATTCATAACAAATCATACGTTCATTTTTAACGGTTCAAAATTCGTGGACATATACTCAACTTATATATGTATAACATATCCAAAAATTACCACGATTCAACGGTCGGATTAAAAATTATAACCCCCGCAAAATATCTCAAAAACCCTAATTTTTAATACCTCCATTCTGACAAAAATACTGATAAAAACCTCAACATTAACTCCTTCATTTTTAACCACAAAAATATATCCCTCGTTTATATCCACATAAAATAAATATTTCCTTATCATATGAATCAATAATTAATTATTCACAAATAATATTACAGAATCACATTTATGACAACCAGGCCGTTCCCAGGAAAGAGGGGGCTTTTCAATAAGGATTTCTCCTTACTGGCGCGCAATTAGATGACCAAACCTCTCCTTAGACAGAACTTTCTAGACATTGCCAATAATGCTATCTAATAATACTATTCAAATAATATGAATTATTGATCTGATAATGGGAAATACTGTGCAGCAACAATTATTGAACAACAATAATACAAAATTTCAACGTAGCAATTATTGAATCAATAAAATAAAATATTGAACAGTAATTACTGTAACAATTATTGAGTAGTGCCTTCTTACGTAAGAATCAATAATTTCAAAAATACTGTGCAATACCGTGTGCTACTGTGCAATAACGCGTATTACTGTATTTTAACCACCGGGTATTCCAACAGTGTTAACAGTAACAACTACGTCGTTATTTGTAAAAACTTAAATTTGTCGTTTTCTTCACCCGACAGTTATTCGTTATGGGGCCCACAAATAGCTGCGCCGTCGTACGAATATTCCCCGACAGAAAGAATATTCCACGACCAAACGAATATTCCCCGACAACAATGATTATTTTATAACCACTTGTGTATTTTAAAAAAAAATCATATATCACCCTTAACTTTAACATTTATCAATTTAACCATTTACTGAATAGTAATTATAAGAAAAATTGAATACTTTTATTTCATAAAATTCGGGGTCTTACTGCTTAAACTGCTACTATTCTCACCCACCATATTTGAATAAAAATTTCAGCACATTTCTTCACCAACCAAGAGTGGGGCCCACCAATTATAGAATTTTTCACCAAAATGATTAACTCCGAAAATTCAATAATTTCTGAACCAGTCATCTCGTAAAATTCATAACAAATCATACGTTCATTTTTAACGGTTCAAAATTTGTGGACATATACTCAACTTATATATGTATAACATATCCAAATATTACCACGATCCAATGGTCGGATTAAAAATTATAACCACCGCAAAATATCTCAAAAATCCTGATTGATTTTTAATACCTTCATTCTGACAAAAATACTGATAAAACTTCTCAGCATTAATTCCTTCATTTATAACCACAAAATTATATCCCTCATTTATATCCACAAAAAAAAAATATTTTCTTATCATATAAACCAATAATTAATTATTCATAAATAATATCACAGAATCACAATTATGACAACCAGACCGTTCCCAGGAAAGAGAGGACTTTCCAATAAGGATTTCTCCTTACTGGCGCGTAATTAGATGACCAAACCTCTCCTTAGATAAAATTTTCTAGACATTGCCAGTAATGTTATCTAATAATATTATTCAAATAATATGAATTATTGATCTGATAATAAAAAATACTGTGCATCAACAATTATTGAAACAACAATAATATAAAATATCAACGCAACAATTATTGAATCAATAAAATAAAATATTGAACAATAACTACTGTAACAATTATTGAGTAGTGCCTTCTTACGTAAGAATCAATAATTGGTGCAATACCGTGTGCTACTGTATTTTAACCACCGGGTATTCTAACAGTATTAACGGTATCAATTACGCCGTTACTTATAAATAACTTATACTTGTCGTTTTTTTCATCCAATCGCTTTCCGTTATGAGGCCTACACAAGGCTTCGCCGTCGTACGAATATTTTCCGACAGCAAGAATATTCCACGACCAAACGAATATTCACCGACCAAAAATGAATATTTTATAACCACTTGCTTATTTGAAATATTTGTGCATTTTACCCATAACTAACCACATTAATCAAATCAACCCTTTCTATTTCAAAATAATAAATAGAGGAAATTTAATTTCATTTATTAATAAGTTGGGGTCTTACAACTTACTCTCCTTATGAAATCTCGTCGTCAAAATTGACGTACGTACCTGGTGTTTCGAAAAGGTGAGGATACCTCGCTTTCATTTCTGATTCCAACTCCCAGGTCATTTCTTCAATAGCATGGTTTCTCCATAAAACCTTAACTTGTGGTAGACCTGGCAACATTGCAAATCATACAAAATGGGCCTTTGTGTTAACAACATTGCACTCGTACCCGCGTATGATCTTCTACTCAATGCGTCAGCTACTATGTTCGCTTTTCCAAGATGATATTAGATGGTATGATCGTAATCTTTCAACAGCTCAAGCCAACATCGTATAGCAATACTCGAAGTACTAAAATACTCACAAAAAATACGCTCGATATTATAGAGAGAAAACTTAAGTTTCTGGTGTGATTTTCAATTCTAACCTAAGCACCCTATTTATAGGAGATTGCTTAGAACACCAAAGCAGAAAATTTAATATAATATTAATAAATATATTAAAATTCTTACGCACACTTTTTATCAACTGAATTCAGCATTCAACACAAGTAGCCCACCTCACAAAACTTTTAAAAAATGTTTTTCTTATTTAACATAATTAAAACTTTCAAAAATAAATTATTTCAGAATTTCAGAACTTCAATAATTCATAATAAATAGCCCTTTTATCAGAAAATTCAAATCTTGCGAATTTTTATAGAAAATTCAATTCTCTACAACTTTGTAGAAGAAATTTTTTCCAAATTCTAAACAGAAGTTGACCGAAATTTATAAACGGACGATTTTACAGCCTATAATCAAATTTCAATTAAGAAACGGGGTCCACCGACACACAAAACATGTTTTAAACATCTTTTTTAACAAAAATACTCTTCCTCCTCATATACTCATATATCCCACATTCATTGTAAAAATATCACCATTATTATATTATTAAAATATAATAATATATTAAAATGAATTATTTTATCAGAAAAAGATAAAATATTAATTTTCAACAAATGTCACATTAAAAATTTTCTCCATCTATATCCACATAAAATTAATATTTTCCTCATCATATAAATCAATAATTAATTATTCACAAATAATATTACAGAATCACAATAATGACAACCAGGCCGTTCCTAGGAAAGAGGAGGCTTTCCAATAAGGATCTCTCCTTATTGGCGCGCAATTAGATGATCAAACCTCTCCTTAGACAGAAATTTCTAGACATTACCAATAATGTTATCTAATAATATTATTCAGATAATATGAATTATTACTTCGATAATAGAAAATACTGTGTAGTGACAATTATTAAAACAACAGTAATATAAAATATCAACGCAGCAATTATTGAATCAATAAAATAAAATACTGAACAGTAATTACTGTAATAATTATTGAGTAATGCCTTCTTACGTAAAAATTAATAATTGGTGCAATACCGTGTGCTACTGTGCAACAATGCGTATTACTGTGTTTTAACCACCGGGTATTCCAACAGTATTAACGGTAACAACTACGCCGTTATTTATAAACAACTTATACTTGTCGTTTTCTTCATCCAATCGCTTTCCGTTATGGGGCCCACACAAGGCTGCGCCGTCGTACGAATATTCCCCGACAGCAAGAATATTCCACGACTAAACGAATATTCCCAGACAACAATGAATATTTTATAACCACCTGCTTATTTAAAAAAATATTTGCGCATTTTACCCATAACTAACCACATTAATCAAATAAACCCTTACTATTTTAAAATAATAAATAAAGGAAATTCTATTTTATTCAAAAAAAATTCGGGGTCTTACATTGTATGTCATTAGACATCCTGTATGATAGTGACAAAATACCCTTCCAACGTTGGGTTCGCTTTACCCTAGATGATTCACCAAATATAACTACTTAATGATGACCACCGTTCTATTCCCCTGTTACCCCCGCTCGACCCAGCTACACTCTTATTACCTGAAAGAAATTGTGAAACAGAAGGGTGAGCACAACTAGCCCAGTTAAGAATATCATGACTAAAGATAAATAAATTATCAATAGTCTTCATCAGTAATAAATCAGAGATTTAGAACATATGGTAGATGATAAAAAATTTCAACCATAGTTACAGCGGAACGAGTAATCCATTAGAAGAGTCAAATAGACTACAAAGTCTATTATCTTCTCCATGTTAAAAATCCACCAACAATATTTTATCCTTGTAACATCAATCAACAATTATGGTCCACAATCATATGAATAACTCATAATCATAATTGTAGTTCTAAATTCCTCTTCTCATCTAGGACGAAGATAATTTTCATCACCTATCTTTACCTGAAACATCAAAGATCATGGTTATACCAAATCACAATTCATGTTCATAATCATACTAATAAATTCATCTTTGCACTACGGGCCAAAGATATTCGTCAACAGTTCATCTTTGCACTACTGGCCAAAGATATTCAACAACAGGTCATCTTTGCACTACGGGCCAAAGATATTCATCAACAATTCATATTTGCACTACAGGCCAAATATATTCATATCTCAAAGAAATATATAATCCTTTCAGAATTTATATAAACAATAATTATAACCATGTTAATCAATTCATCTTTACACTTAAGCTAAAGATATTCAATTATAAATTCAATGGTCATGATCATACCAGTTAACAATTCATCTTTGCATTACAGGCCAAAGATATTCCTCAGTCACGATCATACCAATAATTTACCCATCTTTACACTCAAGTGAAAGAGAAATTCAACATCTGGGTTATAAAAATATTATATATGATGATAAAAATAATATGATCAACAACTGCATTTATTTTCAAGAGCAACAATCATAAATCAACGATAATTTGGACAGAAAAAGAAACTAAATTTTGTCGTGAATAGAACTCGTGAATAGTAACTCGTGAATAGTAACTCATAAATAGTAACTCGTGAATAGTAACTCGTGAATAGTACTCCGTATTCGTACAAAGTACTGTATACGTAAATAGTGTCATATACATGAATAGTGCCGTATACGTGAATAGTAATCCCGACTCAAAAAGGTAAAAATTCTATAATAAAATTCATACCAATATTTCAGTATAATGATATTGACAGAATAACATCATTATGAAGAATATAGCATCCCTTAATATCCCTTACTATCATTTACCTCAAAAGAGCAGCACTTCTGACTGGATATCGGATATGACGCTGAAGGAAACTTGCACTGATGAATAGCAACTCACCAAGTATCTAAATACTCACAAAATACACTCGATAATCTAGTGAGAAAAAGAGAGAAAACTTATAAATTCTGATGTGATTTTCAATTCTAACTTAGCCCTCTATTTATAGGAAAATTTTAGCACGCCGAAGTAGACTTAACCTGCAACCTGATGGCTTTACCTGCTACTATTCAATCCTACCACATTTGAATAAAAATCTCAGCACATTTCTTTACCAACCAAGAGTGGGGCCCACCAATTCTAGAATTTTCTACCAAAATGATTAACTCCGAAAATTCAACAATTTCTGAACCAGTCATCTCGTAAAATTCATAACAAATCATACGTTCATTTTTAACGGTTCAAAATTTGTGGACATATACTCAACTTATATATGTATAACATATCCAAAAATTACCACTATCCAACGGTCGGATTAAAAATTATTACCCCCACAAAATATCTCAAAAATCCTAATTTGATTTTCAATACCTCCGTTCCGACAAAAATACAGATAAAATACCTCAACATCAACTCCTTCTTTTTTAACCACAAAAATATATCCCTCATTTATATCCACATAAAATAAATATTTCCTTATCATATGAATCAATAATTAATTATTCACAAATAATATTACAGAATCACATTTATGACAACCAGGCCGTTCCCAGGAAAGAGGGGGCTTTCTAATAAGAAATTCTCCTTACTAGCGCGCAATTAGGTGACCAAACCTCTCCTTAGACAGAACTTTCTAGACATTGCCAATAATGTTATCTAATAATATTATTCAAATAATATGAATTATTGATCTGATAATGGAAAACACTGTGCAGTGATAATTATTGAACAACAATAATATAAAATTTTAACGTAGCAATTATTGAATCAATAAAATAAAATATTGAACAGTAATTACTGTAATAAATATTGAGTAGTGCCTTTTTTACGTAAGGATCAATAATTCAACATTACTGTGCAATACCCTGTGCTACTGTGCAACCACGCGTATTACTGTATTTTAACCACCGGGTATTCCAACAGTGTTAGCGGTAATAACTACGCCGTTAATTATAAAAATTCAATTTTGTCGTTATCTTTATCCGATAATTTTTCGTTATGGGGCCCACAAATAGCTGAGTCGTCGTACGAATATTTCCCGACAGAAAGAATATTCCACGACCAACGAATATTCCCCGACAACAATGATTATTTTATAACCACTTGTTTATTATGAAAAATTTTTACATTTCACCCATAACTTTAATTTTTTATCAATTTAACCATTTACTGAATTGTAATTATAAGAAAAATTGAATACTTTTATTTCAAAAAATTCAGGATCTTACAATAAACTTCGCAAGAGTTTATGATTAGCTTACCCGTGATCACCTCGTTTGGGTTCCTTATGTTTTGGGCAGTCACGACAAACGCCCTTCCAGGAACCACCGACTTTGACTTGTCCGGAACAGCCTTCGGAGTCACTATCCCCGTTGAACTTGGTTTCGCAACAAGACAATCTTTAGCTATATGACCTTCCTTTCCACAGTTATAACATATCTTGAACTGTTGTGGGCAGTTTGGGCTGATGTGTCCCTCCTTCCCGCATTTATAACAAACGACCGGTGCTCGTTCTCCTCCCCTAAAAGTAGTTGATGTTTGTCCTGACGTTTTCACGTTATTATTGTTGTACCTTCTCTTCTTAAAATCTCCTCCCGACTCGCTCCTTCTATTATCACGGCCACGATTATCACCAGAGTGGTTACCGCTTTTGTCCGAATGTTTTCCTCCCTGCTGGTTTTTATTGCTTTGATGACTACCGTCACCGGTATGACCCTAGTTGTGGTCCCTAGGTTGAACATACTCACTATCTCGCTCTAATAATTGAGCCATGTTTACTACATCTGAATATAAAGAAAATTTATGAGAGATAATATATTGTCGAATCTCGGGTTTTAGACCTCTCAGAAACATCCTTGTCATTCGTTTCTCATTTTTGATCAAATGAGGTACAAACCTGGATAACTCTGCAAACTTCGCCACGTACTAGGACACCGTCATGTTATTTTTGTGACAAACGAGAATTCTGTAATTAATTAGAGAATTAATAAATTGACATTATTTATTAATGAGATAATTGAATATATGATTATGTGATATTATGAGTAATTATTATATTTTATTTAAAGTAAATTAAGTAAAATATGGGATTTATTTTATAAGAGTGTGACATGAATTAAACTATATTATAAAGGTTTTATTAAATTAAATGGTTTTGAATTATTCTCTTGCTAACCAAACATGGCACTATGGGAAGTTGAGGGCAGTTACCTATGACTGGGTAACTGACCACCAACGCGCGTCAGACCTTTTCCTTTTTACGACGTTCTCTTTTCTTTTCATTATTTTGCCTAAGTCTAGAAAGCTATCAGAGAGAATTACAGAGAAAGAATTGAGAAGTCTGAGAGATAAATTGAGAGTGTAATCAACAGGTTGTTGTGAAAGAATCACCACTAATCATCCCATTCATTAATTATACTCTGGGTAATTCTCCTTCCCAAATTCTAAATTACGTCTTTTAGTTTTCATAAAATGGCTTTCACATTCTTCTGTTAATCTCTGTGATTTGGGAATTGTGCTATTATATGGATTTATGTGATAGTAAGAATAGCATAACATGTTTTATATATATATTACATGATTTCATATCATCAAGTTCATGAAAACATGTAGTAATCTGATGACTTGTTATTTCAAAATAAACAGAGTACGTGATATGGCCATATGGTCTTATATGTGATAATTGATGTATTGATTATATATTATCCCTAAATTTTACACCTTTATATTATTGAGCATGTTAATACGAAGTGATCAAGCTTTAAACGAACGGATTTGGCCTTATAACGAATCCGTAGTGTTAAATTATAAGTTTTGTTCAAAATCCTCAAGAACTTCAAGAACAGTCTAAATTTTTTATGATTTAAATATGTGATTGTATGTTTTAATAGGTTAAAATCACTTTATAGATGTTGTATTATGATTATGCATGAATTATAACATGTGGGTATATGTGATTTGGTAAAATTAGTGTTAAAAATGTGTTAATTTCGCTGAACTCTGTGTTCTTCGCGAACTGAGATTCAGTTTCTGGGGTCTCGCGCCGCGGCGCCAGCTCTAGAACTGATTTCTCGCGCCGCAGCGCCACAGCGCTTGCAGCGCCAAGACTCGAGCCACGGCGCCACAGCGCCGCAGCGCCAAGGGCCCGGCCACAGCGCCACCGCGCCGCAGCGCGGTTCCTTAGCACATTAGTGGCGCCGCAGCGCCACTCTCCAGAAAATGTCAGAAATATATTTTTAAAATGTTAAAGTCTAACAAGTGTTAATGGATTGATGTAATGAACATGTAATCATGTTAGAGGTATTATGAGATGATAAAATAGTTGTTTAACATGTAATAAAATATTATATGTGAATTAAATTATTAAATACATAATTAGTTTGATAATTCATGAAGTATAAATTATGTGACAACGTGATAATTTGACTAAGTTTAGTCAATAATTAAAGTAGACAACGAGAATGAGTTTATATTGATTAGTTAATTTATAATTAACTGGTATTGTGTATATGAATGGTATGTAGGTTTTAATTCAAAGAACGTGCTTAGTTAAAGAGTAATCTACGCACGAGGCAAGTATCTTATCCCTAACTCCATTCTATTGAGCAAGTTTATTTAAACTTAAACGTTACTTTTATGTCGAGCAAGTTTCCCTAACCCCACTTGTCATTATTGTTCAATTTTATTATTTACCTTGAATAAATTATCCTTGTTATTATTCAAGTTCAAGCATGATATTAAAGATTAATTATCTTTCCAAAACATGATTTAGTTATAAAATAATTGTCCTATTGTATACTTTTGAGATTATTATTCTAATCAAATATCAATTATTGTTGAACCTTATTAGACTAGGGAACCTTATTGATTCAACTAGTCCATAGTTGATGAGCGTTCTAAATTTCAGAACCCTTGATGAAAGTATCCAAACCAAACTTCCTTTGGTGCGGACTCGAATGTCAAACTGAGATGAACAACCCTGTATAGGGGATTAATTACGCTTTAGCGTTAAGATATTGTGCACAGTATGGTACTAAGGGTTGATCCCCCTAAGTACGAGAAGAAGGTCCATAGTCTTATGACTGTTAAAGGTTTCAAGTATATTTCTTGTTAACCTAAGACATAGTTCAAGGTCTTATGACCCTCAGAATTCTTTTGATTCATGTTATTTATTCTTGATTCAAAAGTTGAGCTTTATTCAGATGTCTTTGATTATTCGCATGTTATTATACTGTTGTTTCATTTTTTTATACTCGTGGGCATTGTGCTCACTCTTGCTTAATAATAACATTACAGTTAAGAATGAAAAAAGCAATGAACCCTCCACTAGTAAGGGCAAGGGCAAAGTTAGCAAGTGATGAAGACTTGTTATTTTAATTGATGATGTATTTATGTTTAAGACTTATGTTGTTTAGAATTCCGCACAGATGTTTTAAGGTTAGAGTAACCTGGGATTTATTTATGATTCAGTTGATGTAACCCTTAAGGGAAGAGATTTTATTATGATTTCTATCTATTGTATGGTTTGATATTATTTATGGGTAGATAGATAGATGATGCTTGTATAGTTGTGACGCCCCCAAAATTAGGTATACATCACCCATCTTGGGTCGTCAGATACATAGTACAGAATATAAATACAACTTAATAAACTCTACTATCTTTTATGATTTAAAAAGAGTCAAGTAGAAAATAAACTCTACTATCTTTTATGATTTAAAAAGTTTTTCAACACTGTGATCGCTGGGACTCAGCTTAATAAAATAATCCACATCATCGAATCACCCCTGCACTACGACCAAGGATATTCGTATATTCATTAATGGTCATGATCATGCCAACAACTGTCCATCAATGCACTACGGGCCAATGAGGACTTTTACCACATCATTTGTAACATTACGGTCATGATTATTGTGACTCCCCCAGAATAGGTATACAACACCCATTCTGAGTCGCCAAATACATGGTACAGAAAGCAAACTACAACTTCAATAATACAATTGTCGTGCAAAATACGACAACACATACTGTGAGTTTAAATACAAATATTGTCTTCTAGACAATATCCACACTCAAATAAATCCTCATTACAATTATTCAAACACTATTTTACAGAAATAGTGAGGACTGCTAATACATCTTTCTAGAACCATCACTCCATACCCCGACTAGATCCTGCTATGTTCTCACCTCCTGAGAAGAAAAATGGAACAAAAAGGAAAAGGGTGAGCTCAACTAGCCCAGTAAAGAATATTATGACTAAGATAATATACAACAAATTATCGTTAGTCTTCAACAGGGAAAAATCTGATAAAATATAATCGACAACAAGTTTTAGATCAACAACTGCAGCGGAAACAACAAACCATTAGAAGAGTCAAGTAGAGAAAGAATTCTACTATCTTCTAAGATTTAAAAGTCCATCATCAATATTTTATCCCTGTAACATCAATTGATAATCATCTTTAACCAAATATTCATCTTTGCACTACAGGCCAAATATATTCATTTGTATCATCAGTCGGTCATGTTCATCTCAACACCTGTTCATCTTTGCACTACAGGCCAAAGATATTCATCAAGTAATTATACATCTTTGCACTACAGGCCAAAGATATTCAGTAATATCATCATTTAGGACTGAGGATGATGAAAAATATCTTAAAGAGAACGAATCCAATGAGACAGAAGGACAAATAGTAGGGATTCGTATAACAGTTTATCCAAGATCAATAATACTTCATAATAATCAATTGTGAAGCAGAATTCAAAAATAAAGATCAAAACATGGATACAATCAAAGATAGTAACCATAATAGACATCTTGGACAAAAAGGAAAAATTTTATTTTTCGGTGAATAGTGCCGTATTCGTGAATAGTGCCGTATACGTGAATAGTGCCGTATACGTGAATAGTAACCCCCGACACAAAGAGTTCCAAATTTGATAAAAACTCATATCAATATTTCAGCATAATGATATTGAAGAAAATAATATCATTAAGAAGAAAATAATATCCCTTACCTCAAAATATCAGTACTTCTGGTCGGAATACCGGTATAAGGCTGAAAGAAACTTGCTCTGATGAATAGAAACTCTCAAAGTATCTAAATACTCACAAAATACACTCAATAATCTAGAGAGAGAAAGAGAGAAAACTTGTTTCTGGTGTGATTTTCAATTCTAACTTAGCCCTCTATTTATAGGAAAATTTTGGTAGGTTTGACCTGCAACCTGATGGCTTTACCTGCTACTATTCCCACCCACCACATTTGAAATATAATTCAGCACATTTCTTCACCAACCACAAGTGGGGCCCACCAATTCTAGAATTTTCCACCAAAATGATAAACTCCGAAAATTCAACAATTTCTGAACCAGTCATCTTGTAAAATTCGTAATAAATCATACGTTCATTTTTAACGGTTCAAAATTTGTGGACATATACTCAACTTATATATGTATAACATATCCAAAAATTACCACGATCCAACGGTCGGATTAAAAATTATAACCCCCGCAAACTATCTCAAAAACCCTGATTTTTAATACCTCCATTCCGACAAAAATACTGACAAAAACCTCAACATTAACTCCTTCATTTTTAACCACAAAAATATATCCCTCATTTATATCCACATAAAATAAATATTTCCTTATCATATGAATCAATAATTAATTATTCACAAATAATATTACAGAATCACATTTATGACAACCAGGCCGTTCCCAGGAAAGAGGGGGCTTTCCAATAAGGATTTCTCCTTACTGGCGCGCAATTAGATGACCAAACCTCTCCTTAGACAGAACTTTCTAGATATTGCCAATAATGTTATCTAATAATATTATTCAAATAATATGAATTATTGATCTGATAAATGAAAATACTGTGCAGCAACAATTATTGAAACAACAATAATATAAAATATCAACGCAGCAATTATTGAATCAATAAAATAAAATATTGAATAATAACTACTGTAACAATTATTGAGTAGTGCCTTCTTACGTAAGAATCAATAATTGGTGCAATACCGTGTGCTACTGTATTTTAACCACCGGGTATTCCAACAGTATTAACGGTAACAACAACTTATACTTGTCGTTTTCTTCATCCAATCGCTTTCCGTTATGGGGTCCACATAAGGCTGCGTCGTCGTACGAATATTCCCCGACAGCAAGAATATTCCACGACCAACCGAATATTCACCGACCAAAAATAAATATTTTATAACCACTTGCTTATTTTGCAAAATTTGCACATTTCACCCATAACCAAAGTATTATATCAAATTAACCCCTTATTATTCACAATAATATTTAGAAAAAATTTAATTTTATTCATTAATAAGTTGGGGTCTTACAATTATACCGAATAATCCCTGGTCATAATCATACCAAGCCCATCTATGCACTACATGCCACAGATGACTTTCAACATTTTATAAACATGAGGATGATGACAATGATATAAGAATTCAATAAAACAAGTTCAAGAATTAATTTATCCAGGAATTAACAACGTCCAAATTGTCAACATGATACTGCATTGTGGAGTAAAATTCAAGAATGCTTAGAAGAATATTTTCTTGAAAAGATACTGGATGAAACGCAACTATCAAGGATATTCCACAACTTTCATGGAGTATAGAAGTCAAAACTTAACCAACTGAGTACAATAAAGAATGGAATAACAAAAGAAATCACCATGCATGCGATAGACCGCACAGACAGGTTATTCCAATAGAATAATAAATAATGGAACCAGGTCCGGCGTAAACGCACAGACAGGATATTCCGACAGAATAATAAATAATGGAACCAGGTCCGGTGTAAAACACACAGACAGGATATTCCAACAGAATAATAATAAAACGGAACCAGGTCCGGTGTAAAACACACAGACAGGATGTTCCAACAGAAAAATAAACGGAACCAGGTCCGGTGTAAAACACACAGACAGGATGTTCCAACAGAATAATAAACGGAACCAGGTCCGGTGTAAAACACACAGACAGGATGTTCCAACAGAATAATAAACGGAACCAGGTCCGGTGTAAAACACACAGACAGGATGTTCCAACAGAATAATAGAAGAATGTCACCAAGTATAGGGTAGACCGCGTATACTGGTTATTCCAACAGAATAATAACGAATGGAATAACAGAAGTTCTCTTCATGAATATAAAAGAAATAATATTCCCTACCTTAAAAGAACTGGATATTGGAAAAGTGATGTAGCAGAATACTTTTATTCTCTCTCTCTTATTCTCTCTATACTTTCTCTCTCTATAGCTTGAATAAATTCGTGAAAAATAATAAAACCCTAGGCCTCTATTTATAGAAAAACCGAGGGTGGCTCTTGGTCTTAACGAAGGGTCAAATGACTCTTGGTCTTAACGAATGGTCAAATGACTCTTGGTAATATTGAAGGGACAACTACTATTGACGAAAGTAATTACTATTGACCAAGGTAAATACTATTGACGAAGGTAATTACTATTGACCAAGGTAAATACTATTGACCAAGGTAATTACTATTGACCAAGGTAAATACTATTGACGACGGTAATTACTATTGACGACGGTAATTACTATTGACGAAGGTAAATACTATTGACGAAGGTAATTACTATTGACAAAGGTAAATACTATTGACGACGGTAATTACTATTGACGACGGTAATTACTATTGACGAAGAAACTCTTAGATGATGACATATGGCCCCCTATAAAATAACCAAACTTACCACAACGTCTCAATAATATAACATATTATACAGATGATACTATGACAATAATTTAAGAAATATGATGCAGCAATTACTGTAGTAATAATTGAGTATAGCTGAGTGACTTCTCACGTAAGCATCAATAATCAATACCGTGTGCTACTATGCAACCACGCGTATTACTGTACTTTTACTACCGAGTAGTTCAACAGTTTTAACGGTTTTAACGGTAACACCTCAGCCGTTATTTTTATAGAAAGATAATTCTGTCATTTTCTCAATCCGACAATAATTCCGTTGTGGGGTCCACCAATGATTGTGCCGTCGTACGAATATTCCCCGACAAAAAGAATATTCTCCGACCAAACGAATATTTTATAACAACTTGCTTACTTTGCAAAATTTATAAATATTACCCACAACTATAACATTATATCAAATTAACTCCATAATATTCAAAAATGATATTTATAGAAAATTCATCTTTATTTATAAAAATTGGGGTCTTACAATAGTGAACACCAAATTCTGTGGAATCGAAGTACCCGGATTTGGGGTGTTACAATTTTGTTCCAATCTAATAAACTTTACCTCCTTCATATGACGAATACTTTCAGGAAAGTACTTATCATTAAATAGTTTTTGAAATGTTTCCCAGGACATGTTGAGTGCGTCAGGCTGGGTACGCTTCACAGACTCCCACCAGTAGTCTGCCTCACCGCGGAACATAAAGGTGGCGAATGGAACCTTCTGTTCTTTCGTGCATCCCAAGACATCGAATATCTTGGTAATTTGCTTGACCCACATTTTCGCTATGATCGGATCCGGCTTTCCCTTAAATTCTGGTGGTCCCAATTCTTTGAACTGCTTGGTTGTGACAAACCGCGCGTTGTTATCATTTCCACCCGTATTCCGCACATGAGTCTCCCTCGTCTGATTTTGCATGAACTGCAAAAAACTCCTAAACATTCCATCATTCATCGTATGCTCGGTAATGTTGTTTACATGAGGAATATTGCCTTCCTGTTGCACGTTCCCCTGGGTGGTGATCAAAGGTGTCTCCACGGTCTGATTTACTCCATTATTAACGTTCTCAGCTGCCAGTCTTAAATACTACTATAAAACAAGGGTTAATAGTCATGTCATATATTATCTCTATACTCTGACCGACCAAATAAACACCAAATAAACTTAGTCAGGTCATACTAGCGAAGGAATTCCCAGTCTCTCCCCTCCTAGTTCTTGTCTCACATCTCAGCCAGAGATCATATCCCTAAGCTCTGATACCAACTGTGACGCCCTCAAAATAGGTATACAACACCCATTTTGAGTCGCCAAATACATGGTACAAAAAGTAAACTACAACTTCAATAATACAATTGTCGTGCAAAATATGACAACACATACTGTGAGTTTAAATATAAATATTGTCTTCTAGACAATATCCACACTCAAATAAGTACTCATTACAATTATTCAAACACTATTTTACAGAAATAGTGAGGACTGCTAAAATATCTTTCTAGAACCATCACTCGATACCCCGACTAGATCCTGCTATGTTTTCACCTCCTGAGAAGAAAAATAGAACAAAAAGAAAAAAGGGTGAGCTCAGCTAGCCCAGTAAAGAATATTATGACTAAGATAATATACAACAAATTATCATTAGTATTCAACAGGAAAAAATCTGATAAAATATAATCGACAACAAGTTTTAGATCAACAACAAACCATTAGAAGAGTCAAGTAGAGAATGAATTCTACTATCTTCTAAGATTTAAAATTTCATCATCAATATTTTATCCCTGTAACATCAATTAATAATCATCTTTAACCAAATATTCATCTTTGCACTACAGGCCAAAGATATTCATTTGTATCACCAGTCAGTCATGTTCATCTCAACACCAGTTCATCTCAACACCACTGGCCAAAGATATTCATCAGGTAATCATACATCTTTGCACTACAAGCCAAAGATATTCAGTAAGATCATCATTTAGAACTGAGGATGATGAAAAATATCTTAAAGAAAACGAATCCAGTGAGACAGAGGGACAAATAGTAGGGATTCGTATAACAACTTATCCAAGATCAATAATACTTCATAATAATCAATTGTGAAGCAAAATTCAAAAATAAAGATCAAAACATGGATACAATCAAAGATAGTAACCATAATAGACATCTTGAACAAAAAAAAAATTTTATTTTTCGGTGAAATGTGCCGTATTCATGAATAGTGCCGTATACGTGAATAGTGTCGTATACGTGAATAGCAACCCCGACACAAAAAGTTCTAAATTTGATAAAAAGTTTATATCAATATTTCAGCATAATGATATTGAAGAAAATAATGTCATTTAAGAAGAAAATAATATCCCTTACCTCAAAATAACCGTATTTCTGACTGAATATCGGATATGAGGCTGAATGAAACTTGTGCTGAATAGCAACTCACAAAATACCCTCAATAATTTAGAGAGAGAAATAGAGAAAACTTATGAATTCTGGTGTGATTTTCAATTCTAACTTAGCCCTCTATTTATAGAAAAATGTTAACACACCGAAGCAGACTTAACCTGCAATGTGACGCCCCCAAAATTAGGTATACATCACCCATCTTGGGTCGTCAGATACATAGTACAGAATACAAATACAACTTAATAATACAACTGTCGTGTACAATACGACAAAACATAAACTGTGAGTTTGAATACAAATATTATCTTCTAGAGAGTATTCATACTCAAAAGGAGTCCTCATTACATTTATTAACACACCATTACATAGAATAGTGAGGACTACTAACTAATACTATTCTTCGGACCATCACTCCGTTCCCCGACTTGCCCCAGCTACGTTCTCATTTCCTGAAGAG
Organism: Panax notoginseng; assembly: GCA_016801055.1. Taxonomy (NCBI): domain Eukaryota; kingdom Viridiplantae; phylum Streptophyta; class Magnoliopsida; order Apiales; family Araliaceae; genus Panax; species Panax notoginseng. Next base: position 173,881,797 of record CM029012.1, read on the forward strand.
AACAGTGAAAGAAAGGGTGAGCTCAACTAGCCCAGTAAGAAATATTATGACTAAGATAATGCAGAATAAATTATCATTAGCCTTCAACAATGTTAAACTGATAAAATATAATAGATATCAAGTTTAACTGTAACGGAACAAGCAATCCATTAAAAGAGTCAAGTAGAAAATAAACTCTACTATCTTTTATGATTTAAAAAGTTTTTCAACACTGTGATCGCTGGGACTCAGCTTAATAAAATAATCCACATCATCGAATCACCCCTGCACTACGGCCAAGGATATTCGTATATTCATTAATGGTCATGATCATGCCAACAACTGTCCATCAATGCACTACGGGTCAATGAGGACTTTTACCACATCATTTGTAACATTACGGTCATGATTATACCGAATAATCCCTGGTCATAATCATACCAAGTCCATCTATGCACTACATGCCACAGATGACTTTCAACATTTTATAAACATGAGGATGATGACAATGATATAAGAATTCAATAAAACAAGTTCAAGAATTAATTTATCCAGGAATTAACAACGTCCAAATTGTCCACGTGATACTGCATTGTGGAGTAAAATTCAAGAATGCTTAGAAGAATATTTTCTTGAAAAGATACTGGATGAAACGCAACTATCAAGGATATTCCACAACTTTCATGGAGTATAGAAGTCAAAACTTAACCAACTGAGTACAATAAAGAATGGAATAACAAAAGAAATCACCATGCATGCGATAGACCGCACAGACAGGTTATTCCAATAGAATAATAAATAATGGAACCAGGTCCGGCGTAAACGCACAGACAGGATATTCCGACAAAATAATAAATAATGGAACCAGGTCCGGTGTAAAACACACAGACAGGATATTCCAACAGAATAATAATAAAACGGAACCAGGTCCGGTGTAAAACACACAGACAGGATGTTCCAACAGAATAATAAACGGAACCAGGTCCGGTGTAAAACACACAGACAGGATGTTCCAACAGAATAATAGAAGAATGTTACCCAAGTATAGGGTAGACCGCGTATACTGGTTATTCCAACAGAATAATAACGAATGGAATAACAGAAGTTCTCTTCATGAATATAAAAGAAATAATATTCCCTACCTTAAAAGAACTGGATATTGGAAAAGTGATGTAGCAGAATACTTTTATTCTCACTCTCTTATTCTCTCTATACTTTCTCTCTCTATAGCTTGAATGAATTCGTGAAAAATAATGAAGCCCTAGGCCTCTATTTATAGAAAAACTGAGGGTGGCTCTTGGTCTTAACGAAGGGTCAAATGACTCTTGGTCTTAACGAAGGGTCAAATGACTCTTGGTAATATTGAAGGGACAACTACTATTGACGAAAGTAATTACTATTGACCAAGGTAAATACTATTGACGAAGGTAATTACTATTGACCAAGGTAAATACTATTGACGAAGATAATTACTATTGACCAAGGTAAATACTATTGACGAAGGTAATTACTATTGACGACGATAATTACTATTGACGACGGTAATTACTATTGACGAAGAGACTCTTAGATGATGACATATGGCCCCCCATAAAATAACCAAACTTACCACAACGTCTCAATTATTGATTTAATAATATAACATATTATACAGATGATACTATGACAATAATTTAAGAGATATAATGCAGCAATTACTGTAGCAATAATTGAGTATAGCTGAGTGACTTCTCACGTAAGCATCAATAATCAATACCGTGTGCTACTATGCAACCACGCGTATTACTGTACTTTTACTACCGAGTAGTTCAACAGTTTTAACGGTTTTAACGGTAACACCTCAGCCGTTATTTTTATAGAAAGATAATTCTGTCGTTTTCTCAATCCGACAATAATTCCGTTGTGGGATCCACCAATGATTGTGCCGTCGTACGAATATTCCTCGACAAAAAGAATATTCTCCGACCAAACGAATATTTTATAACAACTTGCTTACTTTGCAAAATTTATAAATATTACCCACAACTATAACATTATATCAAATTAACTCCATAATATTCAAAAATGATATTTATAGAAAATTCATCTTTATTTATAAAAATTGGGGTCTTACATGCAACCTGATGGCTTTACCTGCTACTATTCTCATCCACCACATTTGAATAAAAATCTCAGCATATTTCTTCACCAACCAAGAGTGGGGCCCACCAATTCTAAAATTTTCTACCAAAACGATTAACTCCAAAAATTCAACAATTTCTGAACCAGTCATCTCGTAAAATTCATAACAAATCATACGTTCATTTTTAACGGTTCAAAATTTATGGACATATACTCAACTTATATATGTATAACATATCCAAATATTACCACGATCCAACGGTCGGATTAAAAATTATAACCCCCGCAAAATATCTCAAAAATCCTGATTGATTTTTAATACCTTCATTCCGACAAAAATGCTGATAAAACATCTCAACATTAATTCCTTCATTTATAACCACAAAAATATATCCCTCATTTATATCCACAAAAAAAATATTTTCTTATCATATAAATTAATAATTAATTATTCATAAATAATATCACAAAATCATAATTATGACAACCAGGCCGTTCCCAGGAAAGAGGGGGCTTTCCAATAAGGATTTCTCCTTAATGGCGCGCAATTAGATGACCAAACCTCTCCTTAGACAGAACTTTCTAGACATTGCCAGTAATGTTATCTAATAATATTATTCAAATAATATTAATTATTGATCTGATAATAGAAAATACTGTGCAACAACAATTATTGAAACAACAATAATATAAAATATCAATGCAGCAATTATTGAATCAATAAAATAAAATATTGAACAATGACTACTGTAATAATTATTGAGTAGTGCCTTCTTACGTAAGAATCAATAATTAGTGCAATACCGTGTGCTACTATATTTTAACCACCGGGTATTCCAACAGTATTAACGGTAACAACTACGCCGTTACTTATAAACAACTTATACTTGTCGGTTTCTTCATCCAATCGCTTTCCATTATGGGCCCCACACAAGGCTGCGCCGTCGTACTAATATTCCCCGATAGCAAGAATATTCCACGACCAAACGAATATTTACCGACCAAAAATGAATATTTTATAATCACTTGCTTATTTGAAATATTTGCGCATTTTACCCATAACTAACCACATTAATTAAATCAACCCTTTCTATTTCAAAATAATAAATAGAAAAAATTTAATTTTATTTATTAATAAGTTGGGGTCTTACAACATCTACTTATTAATGGGTATCTAAACATCAATAAGTAGAGTATTCATTCATTAATGAACTATACTTTAATTAAATTTGACAAAGCTCTAAATTAAAACTATATGTAAGACCCCGAATTTTATGAAATAAAAGTATGCAATTTTTCTTATAATTACTATTCAGTAAATAGTTAAATTGATAAAAGTTTACAGTTATGGGTGAAATATGAATTTTTTTTAAAATAAGCAAGTGGTTATAAAATAATCATTGTTGTCGGGGAATATTCGTTTGGTCGTGGAATATTCTTTCTGTCGGAGAATATTCGTACGACGGCGCAGCTATTTGTGGGCCCCATAACGAATAACTATCGGGTGAAGGAAAAACGATAAATTTGAGTTTTTACAAATAACGGCGTAGTTGTTACCGTTAACACTGTTGGAATACCCGGTGGTTAAAATACAGTAATACGCGTTATTGCACAGTAGCACACGGTATTGCATAGTATTTTTGAAATTATTGATTCTTACGTAAGAAGGCACTACTCAATAATTGTTACAGTAATTACTGTTCAATATTTTATTTTATTGATTCAATAATTGCTACGTTGAAATTTTGTATTATTGTTGTTCAATAATTGTTGCTGCACAGTATTTTTTATTATCAGATCAATAATTCATATTATTTGAATAGTATTATTAGATAACATTATTGACAATGTCTAGAAAGTTCTGTCTAAGGAGAGGTTTGGTCATTTAATTACGCGCCAGTAAGGAAAAATTCTTATTGAAAAACCCCCTCTTTCCTGGGAACGGCCTGGTTGTCATAAATGTGATTCTGTAATATTATTTGTGAATAATTAATTATTGATTCATATGATAAGAAAATATTTATTTTATGTGGATATAAATGAGGGATATATTTTTGTGGTTAAAAAATGAAGGAGTTAATGTTGAGATTTTTATCCGTATTTTTGTCGGAATGGAGGTATTAAAAATCAGGGTTTTTGAGATATTTTGCGGGGGTTATAATTTTTAATCCGACCGTTGGATCGTGGTAATTTTTGGATATGTTATACATATATAAGTTGAGTATATGCCCACAAATTTTGAACCGTTAAAAATGAACGTATGATTTATTATGAATTTTACGAGATGATTGGTTCAGAAATTGTTGAATTTTCGGAGTTTATCATTTTGGTGGAAAATTCTAGAATTGGTGGGCCCCACTTGTGGTTGGTGAAGAAATGTGTTGAATTATATTTTAAATGTGGTGGGTGGGAATAGTAGCAGGTAAAGCCATCAGGTTGCAGGTCAAACCTACCAAAATTTTCCTATAAATAGAGGGCTAAGTTAGAATTGAAAATCACACCAGAAACATAAGTTTTCTCTCTTTCTCTCTCTATATTATGAAGCATATTTTGTGAGTTTTTAGATACTTGGTGAGTTGCTATTCATCAGTGCAAGTTTCCTTCAGCATCATATCCGATATCCAGTCAGAAGTACTGCTCTTTTGAGGTAAGGGATAGTAAGGGATTGTAAGAGATAGTAAGGGATTTTAAGGGTTGTTATGATCTTTAATTTCGTAATTTTTCTGACCTTCAAAAATTCTGGAAAAATTTGAAATAATATTTTGATGAGTTTTATTGATTGTGTCCAAAAATGGTGATTTTTGGATGTATAGATTAAGAGTTATGAATTTTACGGGAAAAGACTATTTTAAAAGTAACCGCTTATAATTCCTTGTGGTTAACTCCAAAATTGATGAAATTTTTATTGGGAGTACATGTATATGATAGAAGTATACTCTGTAAATTTCAGAATTTTTAGACAAAAGTATAATTTTTGATAAATGTCTAAATATTCGGCTATTTTGGCCATATGAAAAATAGTAAATGACTTTTAAAAATTCTGAGAAAAATATATGTTCACTATGGGACTATATTATGCTAAATCCCAGAAAAGAAATATTTTTGGAACTGATTTGGTATTTTTCATGAAAATGGTCTAGTTATGAGTAAATGAATTAAATATGTTTTGTGAAGAAAGAAAATTGGAAAATAGGATTTTATGGCTTGAGAATCCTATATGAGGTATATGCAGATTTTTGATGAGAGTTTTGGTTATTGATGATGAAATTGTAAGAGTTGGCATTTTATGATGATTAAATGCATTAATTAGTAAAGTGTAAACAATTAAAATAAATTGTTTATAAATTTAAGTAATGTTATTCTTTCAATATCATTATACCGAAATATTGGTATGAATTTTATTGTAGAATTTCTATCTTTTGTGTCGGGGTTACTATTCATGAGTTACGAATATTACTCTTGAGATTAAAACTATATGTTGATCATATTATTTTTATCATCATATATAACATTTTTATAACCCTGATGTTGAAATTCTCTTTCACTGGAGTGTAAAGATGGGTAGATTATTGGTATGATCATGACTAGGGTTCTCTTTGGCCTGTAGTGCAAAGTTGAATTGTGACTGGTATGATCATGACCATTGAATTTATAATTGAATATCTTAAGCTTAAGTGCAAAGGTGAATTGATCAACATGGTTATAATTATTGTTTATATAAATTCTGAAATGATTATATATTTCTTTGAGATATGAATATATTTGGCCTGTAGTGCAAATATGAATTGTTGATGAATATCTTTGGCCTGTAGTGCAAAGATGAACTGTTGTTGAATATCTTTGGCCTGTAGTGCAAAGATGAACTGTTGTTGAATATCTTTGGCCCGTAGTGCAAAGATGGTTTGTTGATGAATATCTTTGGCCCGTAGTGCAAAGATGGATTTGTTAGTATGATTATAAACAGGAATTGTGATTTGGTATAACCATGATCTTTGATGTTTCAGGTAAAGACAGGTGATGAAAATATTCTTCGTCCTGGGTGCGAAGAAAAATTTATAGTCACAATTATGATTATGAGTTATTCATATGATTGTGGAAAGGAACTGTTGAGTGATGTTACATGGATAAAATATTGTTGGTGGATTTTTAACATGGAGAAGATAATAGACTTTATAGTCTATTTGACTCTTCTAATGGATTGCTCGTTCCGCTGCAACTATGGTTGAAATTTTTATCATTTACCATATGTTCTAAATCTCTGATTTATTGTTGATGAAGGCTATTGATAATTGAATTATCTTTAGTCATGATATTCTTTACTGAGCTAGTTGTGCTCACCCTTTTGCTTCACAATTCCTTTCAGGTAATAAGAGTGTAGCTGGGTCGAGCGAGGGTAACGGGGAAATAGAACGGTGGTCTCTAGCTGTGGATGTTCTCCCGAAGCAGTATAGAAAAGTTCATTTAGTAGTTATATTTAGTGAATCCAATAGGGTAAGGTGTACCCAACGTTGGAAGGGTGGTTTGCCACTATCATACAAGATGTCTAACGACATACAACCTCGTGTCATCATAAGACAGGGATGTGCTCATCCACTTGCTGAGTATATATACGAGCACTACCTATATAATCTTGGTGTTTGTTTAAAGTATAATTCTCAATTAGAGATAGTAGAGATAATGATATGTCAAGAGAAGACTCACCATTGGGAAGAATATGATAGTAATCTTCTCGTTTTTTCTTTGGGGTCTATTGGGTAAACCAAGGATAATTCTGTGGCCATATGATATCTATCATAACCTAGATGCATGGCCTCCCATGTACGAAGGTTTCCTTGAGCACTTCTCAAAGATTCTAATTTCTAAAATAATTTTTGACTATACCTTTATGTAAGGTGTCATTGTGAGGTGATGTCCACGGTTGGAACATGAGTCACATTTGGTATATATTTGTATCCAAACTCACAGCATATGTGTTGTTGTATTTTGCACGACAATTGTTGTAATAAAGTTATAGTTATTTTCTGTACCATGTATTTGGCGACTCAGAATAGGTTGGATGGAATGGATCTATTTTGGGGTTGTTACATTTGGTATCAGAGCTTAGGGATATGATCTCTGACGGAGATCGGGGAATACAACTAGGAGGGGAGAGATGCGTAAATCCTTCGCTAGTGTGTCCTACCTAAGCTTATTTGTTGGTTAGTCATAATATTGTGATATTATGTGATATGTTAATTTGTTTAATTAACCCTTATTTTATGGCAGTATTTGAGAATGGCAGCTGAGAATGCTAACAATGGAGTGAATGAGACTGTGGGGATACCTCTAATCACTAACCATGATAATGTGATGTCAGACGAAGAAGGAATTAGAGATATCTATGTGGTGAGTGAAGAATTGATAGTTGCACCCGAGATAGTCGCAGAGGTAACAGCTGAGACTGAGGAAGAAGAGGAAGAAGAAGTACCAGAGGAGAGTTTATTAGAGGTATTATATGATCAAAATGTAGAATTTCAAAATCGTATTCATGAGTTAGAAGAGCAGACAGAAGAACGACAGGCGGTCGTGGAACAAAAAGATGCAACAATTCAAGCTTGTGTTACCCGATATGTGATGCTTGAACAGAAGCATTCTTTGGCAGAGTATAAGATGATAAAAATGGAATCTGAGCTGAAAGAAGAAAAAATTGAACGAGTGAGAATAAGTGATGCATGGGCAAAAGTCGCACGACACGTGGATATTGTGGAAAGAGATGTTCGATCTAAGAAGGCTAAAATAGATGATATGACTTTCTCTTTTTGGAAAGCAATTGGGAGAACCCAACATCGAGTTTTGAATTACCCTGTACATAGCGGTCAACCTGAATCCGATATGGATCGAAGATTGATGATTCAGATCATGAATGAGGAGTACGAAGAGGCAGTTAAGGGAGGAATATGTCCTATAGAAAGGTATATTCCAACGGTAATGATGACGCCAAATGCTGCTCCAGACAAGTTAAAGCCGAGTAGTTCGAGGGATGGCGGTTGTCATGACTTCCCAACAAATGAGGAACCCAAATGAAGTTATCATGGGAGAAGAACAATGGAGAAATCATGATGATCTGAGAGATAGAATCTGAAATGGAAGCAAGGTATTCTCAACTCTTCGAAATACCAGGTACGTAAATAATTTCACAGCCACGTTGCCTAAAACAGTGTAGGGGGGGCGGGGTCAATAATTTCACAGCCACGTTGCCTAAAACAGTGTTTTTTAAATGCAAATAAAATAATTAATTGATCGACATTGCTTTGCCGCTGGGAATGCCAAACACATAGCTTGTGGGTACCCAACTTTAAATTAATTAACAAAGTCTACTCATGTCTTCATTTAACTAATGATGATTCTCTATTAATAATCAATTTTAGAGGTACTCGTTATTAAAAAACACTATTTTTAGTTAATTAATTAGTATATTATATGCCAACTTGCTTCATCAGACACACACACAGATAGAGATTCTGAGATTCATACTTCAAGTTAGTTGGCCAAATTAATATTGATCGAGGACGGACGGTTTGTTATGGGTATAAATGGACTGAGTCGAGTCGAGTAGTGAATTGTTCAGATTTGATTTATAAAATTTGTCAATTATGAAATAAAATTTGATTTAGGCGAAATCGAGCTCGAGTAATTTGAATTTTTCTAACGAATTTGATTCGATAATCAATACAAAATTACAATTTAAAGATATTTGAATAATTAATTGAATTTAAAAATTTGCTCATATTTAAATTATTTATGTTTCGAGTCGAACTCGAATTAAATTTTTAGTCGAACGATTACGAATCGAGCTCAAAGTGTTTGGTTTATTTAACGGTTTAACTGTTAGCTACATTTGGCGTTAATTGCTTGACAAATTGTTAATTACAACTAATGCCCATTTAATATTTCACTTATTCTAAATTTAATCACATTGAACAATAGGGAATCAGTAATTGGCTAAATAAGGTTCAAACTTCGTAATTACGTTTTCTGTTTGAGCCTGTAATGCGTAGATTAGGATGAAAATGGGAGTCACCGTCATTACAAGAAGAGATCCTGAAATCTGTTTTTAAATAAAATATTTGGACTAAGCTGAGTACAACCATTTCAAAGTATTCAAAGATTTAGAATTTAGAATATTTAATTGCTTAATGCCTCATTATTAAAAAGAAAATTCTTTAACTTTGGGGGTGGGGGCACCTCATATCATTCACATTCACATATATAGAGAGAACTTATAATATTTCTCTTTATTGCAAAACTGGATATATATATATATATATATATATATATATATATATATATATATATATATATTTATATATTTTTGCCCGTGCTAAAGTGAAATTCCTACTTAGTAATTGCAAATGCTGCTGGATCAATTAATTGTGAAACATCTCGTAGTTGTTTAACATGGGTGCCCAAAAGAACGACTTTTTTTAAATATTACTTTCTTTCACGAAACCATTCTCATTTAATATTTTTCTTAATTCATTTTTCGAAATTTTAAAATTATTTTTGTGTTAGTTTATTTGATTATGATGAATGCATGAATTAGTTAATATATATTGTAAATAACTACTTAAAAAGTATCATTAAATACACAACTTTTATTTTAAAAAATAAATTAAATTCATATGGCAATTTGAATTTAAAGATTTCACAAATTAACTAGAATCAAATTTAAATGAGACAACAGAGGAAGCTAAATATGTTCAAATTCAGTGTAGAATATTTGAGCATTAAATTTCAAATTCACAAAATTATAAATATAACTGTGAACTACTAATATTTATGAATCAGGCCTCAAGATTTTTTGGTCTATATAAAAAATTGTCTCCAAGATTTTTGGGGAACCAAATAATTACAGTAGTAATCCTATTAGAAATAACAGTATAGTATTCTGCTGGAAAAGGTTCAAACAATTCCACCCTGGAGTGTACCATATCAATAACAAAATTAAGGGGACCAATTTGAAATATTACAAAAGCGTGTTGTATCTTTCAATTAGAATCTTCTAAAATAACTCGATCCTACTAGTACTAAATTACACAACTTAGTATTATTAAATTACATGAATGATATGATCCTCATTAACCTCACCTTCATATTATACTACTTTATATTCTTTTCTTCCCATCAGATAGAGATAGTGCATGTTTCCATCAGATGGATAGATAGATAGATAGATAGATAGATAGATAGAGATGGGTATTAAATACTTTATTGTTATAAATTGGATCGATCGATCATGATTTGAATGGATTTACACGATACACAAGTAGGCAGTAGCCTGCCCAAAATTCACTAAGAGTTTTGAAAGTTTAATGGCTTCAAAATCTATACATAAATTGTGTCAGTAGAATATTTTTCAAACAATTAAACTCTTTCTTTTTGTATAATGGAGGAGGAAGTAGTAACATTTATGAGCGTATCTACTATATATACAAAAATAAAATTATATTACTTTTAAAAAATTATCTTCCATCTATTAAAAAATTTGATGGCTTGATTGATTATGGAGTAGAATCTAAGATAAATATTGAATAATAATAATATTTTATTCCTCGAGTTCATAACCAAGTGTTTGGGAGAAAATTAAAGAATGAAGCTTTTGATTTTGGTGCTATCAAAAGTGACCTGCACAAGCCCTAGTCGATCCTTTTACATTGCACATCCATAACATCAAAGACAGCATTACACCAACAGAGGCTGTGACGAACCCAGCATAAGTCCATTTGCTATATCTGCTCAAACCGGGACAATACATTTTGCTGATTTTACCAAATGTTTCTTTTATGTAACTCGAGTCTATTAACTCGATCAGGAACGGACTTTCTTCATACAAACCGTAGCTAACATTTACGGACGCTGTAATATCAGTGTAACCTTTAGGGGTTAACCTCCCCGGCGTGGTACAAATTCCAGATTCCGATACTTGACAGGTATACGTCCTCCAAACCTGCATTATAACTAACACGAGCTAATTATTTAATAAAAAAACCTATGTAAATAATGTACTTGGCAACGAATACCACTAGTACATGCTCATTTCTTTTTGATTTAATGTACGTACCTCACTTGCATTCTTGAAATGGACTTCACCGGCCGCGCATTGGCGATCGGTAAGATCAGAATTATAGGGGTTACAGAGAAGAGGCATCAGGGGACCGGACTGATTGTAGTACATAGTTCCAGCATTCGGGGGAACGTTGTTGGCATTGGAGACGTTGACGATTGCTCCATCAACCACTTGAACAACTCCGAAGGTTACCCCTTTGGATACTGAGAAGATTTTTTGTGCAGTTTCGTTATCTACTTTTGGGATAATGTTTTCAAGTGCTGAATCGGCAGTTGGGTTCTGAAGCCACTCATCCATTGCGACACAGGTGTCCTCAACAGCACTAGTATGTATAGGAGAAATTGGAGATGTTAGAATAGCAGGATATGAAACTCAGTACAAAGACATAGCAAATAGTATCGTATTATTTCAATACAATGACTTGTAATTTTAGTAGAAACAACTACTTTAGCAAAAACAAACAAAATTGAATAAAACAACAAAATGTGGCAAAAGTTTACAGCTCAGGAAAAACTAGATATGCTTTTCAAAATTTTGGATTGATTAGCTAATAGCTATTTTGAAAGATTATATGCTCACAGTGGTCAAAAGTTCATACATTTGACGGGTTCTAATGGTTTTAATAAAGCGATGAATGTCAATAAAACAACAACTTCTATCATTGCGAGAGCTAGAGTACACTACAAGTCTACAACATAAAAATGTGCTGCAAACAGGAAGGAATTCTGAAGAACTTGCTATCATAGTCATATGAGGATCAGCAGACTACATAATGCACAATCACAAAGGCAAATTCATATACTGGGAAACCAAAGTTTTTAATTAGTGAATGTACACCTACATGGTGACGGTATGCACCATCGTAAAATCAGAACATGGGTAGTTATTAAATACCATAAAACGACCCTGCAACAGAACATGTGCATACATAACAGATTAATCGATACCTGTGCAAAAACCTCAATTAGTTCAACGAGACACTTATTATAAAAGGACGATTCTTGTTTTTCCACATTGCCAACTACACATCTAATTAGCTCTATCATCTTGCGAATTGAATTAAAGGTAAACTTCCAATTGTTGATATTCTCCGGACAAAGACAATACAAGGTACTTTGCCTTAACAATCCAGCGTTGGCAATAGATGTACCATTGTGTTTCCTATATCCATAACTTCAACTACTCTTCATTCTTCATTATCAGATTCATCACTAAATTAAATTTGATGGGCAATATCGGAATTTAATAATTTCACTGAAAAACCCAACGCTGGCAACAGAAATACTTTTTGCTAAAATTCTATCTCCTCAATAACTAAGGTTTGCGAAACTAATGTTGTTCTGTATCATCTGTAACGCTCTACACTTCTAATAATTTACTACGGTGTTATAATTAATCTGGTATGATGTTAGTAAGTTACTGTATTTCTAGTCAATCAAGCAATGTAAATAAATGTCTGAAGAATTTGACTATGAAATAAACCCACCAATTGGATTATCAATCGAAAATTTGTAAGCATGCCCAATGTCTTACAAGAATAACAATCAATATTAATAGAAGCAGCAAATCATTTCAACCAAATTTTTATTATCAAATTAGAACTTGTCAAGATATCTACATTCTAATTGAAAATTATACATGTAAACGTTATACTGCCATTTAAAATGCTACAGTAGAACTGGTGATGAACAAACAAATAAATTAAAAACAATAATTGCTTAACCAAACTTACTTGTGAACAAGGAGAAACATGCCGCTTATAATTAATGTTGCAGTCACAAGAATCCAACCAGTGATCACTAAGCTGCAATTGTCAGTAAATTAAGCATTTAGCAAAAGATCACAACTAAAGTCACAATTGCTCCTTTAGAAACAATTATTCAACTACTTAATAATAAATGACAAACGTACCAGTATACAAGACACTTCAATCCAATAATGGAAATTACTGCACTCAATGTCAACAAGAATGGTATTAAAATTTGAATAACCTTTTCGACAGATCAAATTACTTAAAAGAATTATTAATAATTTAATATTGTATGTACTGGACTTACCAAATCCAAGCAATGCCAAAATGAGCAATGCAGCGGCAACATAAATTAGGGAGAGCCTACTGCAGCACGAATAATGAATAAAGACGAGTACGATACATAGGTCCTATAATAATTACTTTAAGAAAAAGATATAGGATGCCGAGATTACATGGGTTTCAAGAAACTCCGTATATCTTGTGTACTATTCACAGATACGTTATGGAAGTTATCAGCAAGAGTATTAACTGTCACTCCTATTTGATCAATTTCGGCCTGCATTTCAGGAGGTAAAGTAACCTGTTCCACACCAATCATCTTAGCAGCAAAAAGATTATCTAGCAAATCCCTGAGATTACCAAATGCGGTATCTGCCTGGTGCAGAACAAAGCTTGTTACTTTTACTATGTAATTCTCAAACTTCTGCTGACCAACATACGTAAAAACGCATCCGGTTCTGAAATTTCGAAAATATTAAAACACTAATAAGATAAAAAAAAAGAAAAAGAAGAAGGTTGATACGAGACAAATCACACAAACATGTAAAGATTGAGAGACATACGTGGAAGCAATTGTGAAAAGTATGAGGAGACCAAGGGAGAGAGCATAGGCAGTCCGAGAACAGCCGATAGGCTCTCTACTGCGACAACAGCTACAGCAACAATGACGGATGAAGATAAAGATGAGGTACAGCCCAAATAAGAGGAACCATATTACAGCAACAATGAATGGGGGAGCAGAAGAAAAACCAACTGACTGCAATCAAAATCAAAATAAAAATAGTAGATTATACAAAAAAAAATTGATTATTATGTCCAACTACAATTAGTAAGAATAAATGAACAGACACTAAACGAGCTAACTATTAAGTATTGTAAGTGCACCAGATCCAGCTGAGATCCACTATTACAACTTTTTGACAACAGTTGTCTTACTCTTGAGCACTTGATGAGTTTATGCAATTCTAAAACAAATTTAGAATTGCAAGTTAGCAATTTGCAGTTCCAACTCTAGGCTACAGCATCGCAATTTCTTTTCAGGGGATTTATTTTGAAATCCTATTTTGTAGTCACACGTAATTGGACAAAGACAAAAACGTCACAAATAATGACGGTCACGTTACCTAAACCAACTTCCCACGAAATTCTTCTTCCCTCTGTATATATCTCATTTCCAATACACAAACCCAACGTAATTGAACAAGGCAAAAAATGTACCCAACGTAACAAGCCACATCAACACTCACATTATGTCACATCAATAATGTAACCACGTTGATGCGACCTAAAAGCCTCTGTATCTCATTTCCAATACAAGATTACAAACAACAGAATTCCACATGCATTGATATCTAAGGAAACCCAGATGAGATAACAGATTAAATTAGAAATAGAGGGAACTGACTCACATACAAGTAATGGGAATTGGTGATATTCCACCCGCCGGTGTAGTATTTGAAGCCATTAGAAGGGTCTTTTCTACGCGTTCTCTGTGCTGCCAATATCAGTACTGTCGACGATGACGAGTTGTTGTTTAAACTATTTTCAGCCTCAAATGCAATCCTCCTCGCATCAACAAATTCTCTCTCATCTATAATATTATATTATTAGTATGAAAGATGTATTATTATTATTATTATTATTATAAATAAATAAAACGAATATTGCAATATATTTATATAAAAGTATATATATACCTGAAATTTGTGTATGTTGGAGATGAGAATCTCCATGAGAGAAGGTAATAGAGGTTGAGGAAATGAAGGGGCATAATAATAAAAATGTAAAAAGAAGGAGATATAATAATGGGTGTGATCTAAAACTTAACATAATATTATGTAGCTAATGAATAATGGATTTGAGGGAGAATGTAGAAGAAGAAGAATATATAGATATGGAGTTGAATTTGGTAATAGTATATGTCATGTATATGTATACACCTAATAATTATTCTCCTTCTCCTACAAACTCCTCTCTTTTGTGTTACGGATAGATCTTTGTTATTCCAAATTTACCGCTCCAGAAGAAATAGGGGGCATGACTGATTCCAGACATTTACAGCTTTGTTAACCCTAATTTTTCATTTCACGACAAGGATGTTATTTATTTTAAT
This sequence comes from Panax notoginseng, assembly GCA_016801055.1. Taxonomy (NCBI): domain Eukaryota; kingdom Viridiplantae; phylum Streptophyta; class Magnoliopsida; order Apiales; family Araliaceae; genus Panax; species Panax notoginseng. The sequence goes on from CM029012.1 coordinate 173,897,148, forward strand.
TACTACGTAGTATTTTAATGAGCTTAGCCGTCACTACGGGATTTTGTTACAAAAATGAAAGTAATCACATATTTTTTTAACTTTCAAAATTTTAATAGATGAAAATTCTTTTAAATTGTTAAAGGTAAAAATATTTTATTTCTAATTTTTTGTAAGATTGATCTTAATATCATATTTTGATTATTACCAACAAAATTGAAACAATCCGGATTAAATTTTGAGTCCAAATCGAATCAAATTCATCCAAATAACCACTGATCTAATAATATTTTTTGGAGTCATCTTACTTATCCCACACTCAAAAACACATGACTGAAGTTACTATTATTAATAATTTAAAGAATTCTTTATACACACATAAATTGTTTCCATATTGAGGTGTTACAAAAATTAGTAAGATCAAATAAATAATTGATATATTAGATAGAATTGAAAGAAATATATAATGAAAGAAAGTCAAATAAGCCCAAATCCAATACCGAACAACTCGATCTTTTGCGTAATTTATAAAAAGTTTTGTGTAATTTCACTACACAAGACGTTTGTTTAAGGTTGTATCATGAAATAATATTATTGGAATAAATTTATATATAATGTATTTTTTATAATTATTTTAATGATACTTGATATTTTTGTAAAATGTCTAATTCCGCTAATTGGTTGTGGGCCTTGTCCGTATATAGACGGACTTCGGTCATCTGGAAACCATGCCATTAACGACGTCCATGCATGGCAAGTACAAAGCACGTGCATGCACAATTTGATGTTTATTCCGTCACATAATTCTTCACTAAAGCGTTACTGCTTACAATAGAAGCGACCAAGTGCCTGGTTCAAAATAGGCGCCTTTACTATTTTATTTTTGTTTTCTACGTTCGTTTACTAAAAGAGTTTTACTTTATGTTTTAAAAAAAATTCAATAAAAAATGAACCTCTAAATTTTATATTTGTTGAGGAGGGTATGAAATAACTCATCCCAATCGTAATAGAATGAATCATTTCGCTCCTGATTCTATTCTCTCATCTATTTCATTTTTTCACATATTTGATTCTTTAAATTCAAACTTAGCATAAGAGCAAGAAAAGATATTTTGTGGCCGGATTCAGAACAAATATAAGAGTTCTCTGCGTTTAATATATTTTTAGAAGAAATTTTAAAAAAAAAATTTGGGTGCAAAAAATGTAAGATTTCATCATGTTTAAAACGTTGAGTTTACGATTTGTGGCCGGATTCAAAACAGTCGAGAGCGCGACAAGTCTTATCCAAAAATTTATACCAAATTTATATGGATGGATGCAAATGCTTTTCTCCTTCACACATACTAGTACTTCATAAGCAAATGCTGGTCAGATAGAAATTTCTTGTGAATTAAAATGGCATCCCCCAACTCGATTTTTAGTTCAAGCTCTAGTGAGCAAAGATGGATCAACCAAATGAATGAAACCCTAAACCAACAAAAAGATACTATTATCGATATTGAAGTTTGCATCTTTCAATACCCAAAAACCCAAACTGCCATAAACCCTTACTTCCCTCGCCAGATAGGCCTTGGCCCGTATCATCATCTCCGTCCAGACTTCTATAAGATGCAGAACCACAAACTCGCGGCGGCCGAAAGGGTTCTCAGGGCCAGCCCAATCGTAAATTCGAAGGAGCTCTTGATTCAAAAAGTCAAAGAATCTGAGCTTGTGATTCGTGGATTTTATGATCAGTACATTGATCTTGATGGCGATACCCTGGCTTTTATCTTCGCCATTGATGGTCTCTTCTTGTTTGATCATTTGAATAATCTGTATAGCTATAAAAATCCCAAATCTGGCCTTATAGGGGAATCCGAGAGGAAGTTAGCACGGGATATAATGATATTTGAGAATCAAATCCCGTTGTTTTTGCTGTTGAAGTTGATCGGAAAGTTTCTCCTTCAATATTCCGGTAATGATGAAATTGAATTGGTAAGTGAATCTGAAATGGTAGATAAAATTGAAACATCAGTGTTTAATTTCTTGCAAGCACACTCTCCTCTTGAATTGAATCATCAAGCTCAATTCCGGCATAACACCAACAATGTACACCTGCTCGATCACCTGTACCATTTAATTGTCAATAATCGAGAAATGCGGAGGATTAACACATCAGATTTGATTGACGATGGAAAGAAAATCGAGAGTAGTGCAGCGGAAAGGGTTACTACAGATGATGATGTAACTCCGTTCCAATTAATTCTACATCTGCCATGGAAAGATATATTGGCCTCGTTGAAAAAATCTGATAAGAGCGAGTCCAGTCCGTCGGTAGAGGAGATTGCGGTTCCTTCTGCGACACAGCTTTCTAGCATTGGTAAAATTAATTTTAGCAAAACCAAGGGGGGAATTCGGGATATTAAGTTTGAGGAGGAGAAGCTTACAATGCATCTCCCTGTGAAGTTACTACCATTTTGGTATTAAAAGAGGTGACATAGTACTCACTATCTTTGGATCCAAAAAACACAAAAGGTAAGGCGATCCACTTAGTGACGAGGAAATTGCAAAGTTGTTTAATGGGATAAGTAAATCCAGTAGTGGAGGTAAGTTGAAGGAGATGATTCAGAAAATTAACGAGGATGTTGAGAGTACGGCAACGGTCAAGTCATTTCGGTCCTTGCAGAAGTATGCCTACACTTCCTTGAAGGTGCTCAAGGTCATGGCCATGGTCGGATTCGTGTTGCTGCTCGCGTTGCAGTCGATTTGCCAAATTTACGGTTGTAGTAATCGTTTTTTCGGCTATCCAAATACTCTTTCGCTGTCTTATGCTGATTCATGATTCGCAAAATGCTAATACTTTTTAATTGAGTAAATAAGGAATGAAACCATGTATCGGATAATTGTCTTTTTAAAACATTTTAATTTGTGTATTTTGTATTTTAACATTTTAAACTATTATGAATAAATTTATTATGTATTCATAAATAAATAATGTTAATAAAAAAAATGAAACATAAATTTAACATATATTGAAAAAGTCACATGCAATTTAAATTTGGGGGATATATGAGAGGTGGACCATTGCTTTAGGTTGTAGATCGGTGCGCAAGAATTAGTTTAGGGTCCCTCGCACAATAATTATATGAACAATATTAAGCTTAATATTTTTTGTCATATATTTGGTTTGTTAGATTATTTCTTTACATCCACTCAAACTAGGAAGATGGTGTTGGGTGGCTTCAAAGACTCTACTCCAATATATATATATATATATATATATATATATATATATATATATATATATATATCTCATTTTTATAATTTTAAAAAATATCACGAGGTTTTATTTGTCAAATTACAACTTTTTATAAAAAAATATTGGTTGGGCACATAATTTGAGACCATTTCAGGATGCTGCATGACAATTTTAAAATAAATACATATAACTAAAGTAAAATACAAGCAGCACAATCCTTACTGTCCAATAACAATATAAAATAATATATAATAAATTATTTAAATACACCAAGCATGGCTTCTTCTTTACTTTAAAATTCTTCTAGTAATATTTTTTTGATTGAACAAATCCTTAAATGAAAACAATATAATATAATATATGGATATTAAGGTGTAACTAAGTGTTTAAATTAGGAAGATTAGCAAAAAGTTTCTTCCCTTTAATTTGTTTACTAATTAAAAATGTTAGTTTAACAAAGAATTCGCTAAAATATTTCACATATTTTCTTGGGTTATTGGCCGAACAAAAAGAAAAGATAGACATATATGATGAGGTCCAGCATCTAGCATCCTTGATGGGCCCAGACCCTCACACCTTACCTTTTGTGTTTTTTGGATCCAAAGATAGTGAGTACTATGTTACCTCTTTTAATACCAAAATGGTAGTAACTTTAAACTGAAAATTTTGTTGGAATTTGCTAAACAAATAAAGAAGAATCATCTGGTAATCCAGTCCAATAATTGTTGGGCTTTTTTGAATTCTTTATTTTTCTTTTGGAACAATTACATATTATAATATATTTTTAAAAATAATTACATCAATAGTGCACTCATATAATATTTATAATTTAATGCATTTAATATTTTTATTTACATTAAAAGTGCATTCTTATCCTTTTAATTTAGTTGAGTGTTTTAATAGGTTACAATTTAACACTTTCTCTCTCCTCCCTTCATCATCCACACACTCTCGGCCCCCTCCATCTCTTTAATTTTCTCTCCCCCCTCTCCACTTATCACTCATATAATGGCAGACATTCACAACAACAACAACTCTATCTTCTCTTCGTCCAACATATATGTTCTCCTATAATTGCCTGTTTAATTTTGCTCTGCTTTTGATTTTATAATTTCAGTCCTATCAACTTCAACTCCTGAACAAACTCACTTATATATCATATACAAATTCATGGTAAGACGTCCTGACACCATGGTTTCACTAGAAAAGCCCGAACACCGTGCCACGGAAAGAATCCACGAGCAGCCAAATCCAAATCCCATGAGACGCAAAGAAACCTGGTCCATCATTTGGTACCGGATCTGGGTCCGGATGAGAATTCATATGATGAAAATGAGGAACAGGAGCAACTTCTTTATCGGGTTCCGGTATATTTGACTCATTTGCTGCTGAGATGTGCCTTTCGGGGACTTCCAATGTAGGTGTTAGAAATGATGGTGAGATTAATGATGAAAAGTACAAATTAGGGATGGTGAATAATGATAATGTTGGTAGCCAAACCTTCATATCAAGGTAGTCAATTCAATTTTATTGGGTTACCAATTAATTAGTGCATTCTTATCCCTTTAATATCAAACTCTTTTAACCTTCATATAACAGCTTCTGAGACTTATTTGCAAAAAACAAGTGGGCTTTGAAAAGTGTTTGATATTTTCAGTCGGCTAAAAGGCAGGTTTTGTTTGATAATTTTTTTAAAGTGCAGTTGATAGCCAAACATTCATATCAAGGTAACCAATTCAGTGTTATTATGTTACCAATTTATTTTGAATGTGATGCAATTGGTAACCAAACCTTCAAGCCGTTGGTATAAAAAGTTTGGCAACCAACAGCTTGAAGGTTTAGATACCAACTGCATCACATTCAAAATAAATTGGTAACTTAATAAAACTGAATTGGTTACCTTGGTATGAAGGTTTGGCTACCCACTGCTTGAAGGTTTGACTAGCCTCACCCAATTCTACCCAATCAATTTTCTTAACCAACAACCCCACCATTTCTCTTTCCTCAAATCCCTTCCCCACCACCCCATTCTTTCTCTCCTCCACCACCTCCACCACTCCTTCCGCCTCCCAACCCACTACCACCTTTGACCTCCTGCAAACCCACCTCGTCGCCAAAAACTTCCAGCAAGCCGACGAAGAAATCCGCCGCCTCTTCCTTGCACTCGCCGGCGACACCGCCATCAAGCGCGGCTACGTCTTCTTCTCCGATGTCTATTACTGATTATGCTTCTTCTCAATTGCTCATTTGTTACATATTACAATGATCTATGAAGTTTCATTTTTGTTCTTCGTTGGATTCTTAAATTGGCGACGTGATTTTTGAGTATTTGGGTTAGTTGGTAACTGCCAAAATAAGTGGAGTAGTTTTATCCTTGAATTAAGGGTTTTCTTTTTTTGTTAGGATATACTAACGTGTATTGCACTATTGTTGATATTATTATACAGTATTTCATTGTTAATAAAATTATTTGGTTGGTGCACTATTGTTATAATTACTTTTTATTTGTTGTATACTTATGTAAAGAACCCTTTTCTTTGTTTGTTAATATCTTAACAGCCTACTGACCCAACCTAGCAGTCCAACATGTCAACAAGTCATGGCCATATAAGGACTCTTTATTTATAATTTTTTTTTGACTAAAAGACAATTTGCACCCCAAACTTTATATCGTTGTTGACTTTTGCACCCCAAACTAAAAAATGTGTCTAAGTACACCCCAAACTTTATTATACGTAACAAAACGCACACTTTCTTCACTTAACAGGTCAAAAGTGACCGGCTAAGGCTGTAACACAAGTTTGGGGTACAAATTATCTTTTAGTCTTAAAAATTGACAAAAGTAATTAATTTTAAATAAAATAAAATAATTTTAAAATAATTAATTTAAATAAAATAATTAATTTTAAAAATAAAAATAAAATAATTAATTTTAAAATATAATTATTAGGGGTGCTCATCGGTAAAATACCGAACCGAACAGAACCGATTACCAAAATTACTGATAATTGGGTACCGATACCGGAACCGAATGAACCGGTAAACCGAACCGAATAGCCGATTCGGTACCGGACCGGTTCCGGTTTTTACCGACTTGTACCGAAATTTCAACCCAACCAATTTCAGCCCAAAAACAAGATTTTTAGCCCAAAAACTTTCAACCCAAAACTTTAAATACTGACTTAAATTTTTAAGCCCAAAATTATGCCAGCCCAAAAGCTTAGTAAGATAGACCTATTACAGCCCAAACACAAAATTATAAGCCAAAAATTGGCCCAATTAGAATTTATTGTTACATGATAATCGGTAATCATTTTATAAGGAGAATCTCCTTAAAGTTCTACCAATTTAACCAATATGGGACTTGAAGACAACTAAATAGTAAAGGCTTCACTTGGTAGTGTTTTTATAAAGAAAACTTTCTTAAATTTTTATAATCTAATCAATGTGGGACTTAGAAACAAGTTATGTAAGATGGTGCCATAAGTTCCCTTATGTGATTTTGTTGGCATTCATTAATCATTAGTGTCATTATAGTTGGTTTGATTTGATGAAAGTCTAAGTTTGTAAATTTATTTAAAGTTTTAGCAATGGTATTTTTATAAAAAAAACTTTCTTAATTTTTTATAATCTAATCATTGTGAGACTTAGAAACAAGCAATGGTGCCATAAGTTCTTCATTAGTGTCATTCATTATAAGGGTTAAGTTATTTACATTCTTATTATTAATAATGCATTGATTATTTGTTATCTTAAATTCATTATTACATGATAATCAATTTATAAGAAAAATTTCCTTAAAGTTTTACCAATTTAGCCAATATGGGATTTGGAGACAACTAAATAGTAAAGACTTCACTTGGTAGTGTTTTTATAAAGAAAATATTCTTAAATTTTTATAATCTAATCTATGTGGGACTTAGAAACAAGTTATGTAAGATGGTGTCATAAGTTCCCTTATGTGATTTTCTTGGCATTCATTAGTGTCATTATAGTTAGTTTGATTTGATGAAAGTCTAAGTTGGTAAATTTACTTCAAGTTTTAGCAAATGGTATTTTTATAAAGAAAACTTTCTAAATTTTTTATAATCTAATCAATGTGGGACTTAGAAACAAGCAATGGTGTCATAAATTCTTCATTAGTGTCATTATAAGGGTTAAGTTGTTTACATCCTTAATACTAATAATGGTTTGATTATTTGTTATCTTAAATTCATTAAGACATAATAATCAATTTATAAGGAAAATTTTCTTAAAGTTTTACCAATTTAGCCAATATGGGACTTGGAGATTCACTTGGTAGTAATGTAGTATGCCATCTCTTGTTTAATAAGTCCCACATTGAATACATCCCACATTGTCTATTATGTCATCTCTTGTCTTACCTCTATTCTATAAATAGAAGAGACTTTCAAGTTAATTTTACATGGCTAGACAACTAAACATCCCACATTGTCTAGTATGCCATCTCTTGTCATACCTCTATTCTATAAATAGAGAGACTTTCAATTAATTTTACATAGTTAGACAAAAGAGTCTTAAAACTTTTACTAGTTAGACAAATGAGTCTTAAAAAATTGGTCCTTCAAGTTATTTTTTAATTTATTATTTAAATAATCGGTACGATCGGTTCGGTTCGGTATTTACCGACCAAGCCAAACATCCAACCGAAACCGGAACCGAAAATTCGGTATGTACTGATTTTTTGTACCGGTACCGAACCGGTTCAACTTTGTACCGAACCGATCGGTTCGAACCGGTTCGGTTTCCCTAAAAACCGAAAAAACCGACCGGTTTGAACACCCCTAATAATTATTAAAATAATAAAACAGATTTTTTTTGTAAAAAGTTCTGTTTTTACAAAAAAAATTTAAAAAAATTTTCTTTTTACAAAAATTGTAAAATAAATTTGTGATTACAAAATTGTAAAATAAAATTTTTTATAAAAAAAATAATCTATTTTTACAAAAATTGTAAAATAAAATTGTGTTTTACAAAATTGTAAAATACAATTTTTTTTTTTTACAAAATTGTGTTTAAAAACAGAATTCTTTAAAAACTTGTAAAAGCAATTTTTTTTGTAAAAATAGAATTTTTTAAAACATTTTTTTTGTAAAAATAGAATTTAAAAACAGAATTTTTTTTAAAAAAAATTGTCTAAAACAAAATTTAAGTTTTTGTTTTTAAAAACAAACACAATTTTGTAAAACAAAATTTTGTATTACAATTTTCGTAAAAACATATTTTTTTAAAAAAAAATTGTATTTTACAATTTTGTAAACACAATTTTACAATTTTGTAAAACATAATTTGATTTTACAATTTTTGTAAAAACATAATTATTTTTAAATTTTTTTTTGTAAAAACGGAATTTTTTACAAAAAAAAAATCTGTTTTACAATTCTGTTTTTAAAAAATAGACTAAAAGACAACTTAAATTCTGTTTTAGACAATTTTTTTTTTAAAAAAATCTGTTTTTAAATTCTATTTTTACAAAAAAAAAATTATAATAAATATAATTTTACAAAAAAATTGGAAAAAAATCAGCTTTCACAAGTTTTTAAAAAATTCTGTTTTTAAACACAATTTTGTAAAAAAAAATTGTATTTTACAATTTTGTAAAACACAATTTTAATTTACAATTTTTGTAAAAACATATTTTTTTTTATAAAAAATTGTATTTTACAATTTTGTAAACACAATTTTATTTTACAATTTTTGCAAAAACAAAATTTTTTTAAATTATTTTTTGTAAAAACAGAATTTTTTTCAAAAAAAATCTGTTTTATTATTTTTATTATTTTATTTTAAAATTAATTATTTTATTTTTATTTTTAAAATTAATTATTTTATTTAAATTAATTATTTTAAAATTATTTTATTTTATTTAAAATTAATAATTTTTTTAATTTTTAAGACTAAAATACAATTTGCACCCCAAACTTGTGTTACAGCCTTAGTCGGTCACTTTTGACCGGTTAAGTGAAGAAAGTGTGCGTTTTGTTACGTATAATAAAGTTTGGGGTGTACTTAGACACCTTTTTCGATTTAGAGTGCAAAAGTCAACAACGGTCTAAAATTTCAGGTGCAAATTGTCTTTTAGTCTTTTTTTTCAATTGAATCACATGGCAACAAATGGGCCATACACTAATAGAACCCAAAAAAAATCATCCACATACCACATTCCACAAGGCACCAGCAAGTAAGGGTGTAAACGAGTCGAACCGGAGCGAACAGAGAACTACTCGAATTCGACTCGAAATGATAAATTCGTATTCGAATTCGGCTCGAATTCGAATTATATTTAAAAAATCCTACTCAGATTCGATTCGACTCGAATATTTATTACTCGAATTCGATCCGATTCGACTCGAATATTTATTCAAACTATTCGAGAGCTTCAAATTCTTGTTCGAATTCGAGTATTCACATAATAACTAGTTTTATAATAAATATAATTATAAATTAAATTTGTTATTTTACTTAAAAATGAGAAAATATATTTATTATTATACATTACAAATATAAAATCACAATTAAAAACAAAACAAAACAAAATAATAATTAATTATCCTAATTTGATTTAAATTTGTATATATTATAAGAGAATGTATCGAACATCTAATCGAATATGTATTAATCGAGTATGTATCGAATTATAATCAAAAATTCGAGTAGTTTAAATCTTAAACGAGTCGAGTATAACTTTGCTCAGATTCTACTCATATTTTTATTCGAACTATTTTTAATGTTCAGATTTTGATCATATTATTAACGAATCCAAATCTCACTCATATTTTTTCGAATCGAGCCCGAATCGAGTCCGAACTGTGTTGACTCGTTTACTGCCTTACCAGCAAGATTTTTTTGAAATAAAAAAAGAGTGGTCCAGTCAACTCATGCATGACTCAACCAACAAGTTAACCCCAATTACAATAAATTTAATATATAATTCACCCCACAAATTCAACTCCTCATATCTCTATCTAACAATAACAGCATACTCGCAATAACAACCTTTTCTATTCTGTATTCTCTTAATTTTTATCATTATTACAATTCTTATAATTTCATATAATATTTACTATTTATTATGTATATATCAAGACGAATTTAAAATATATATTTTTTTAAATAAAATTACATTATTTTAAAAATTCTTTTAAAAAATAAAATAATATTAAAAAAAATAGTGATCTTTCCTTCTATTTACGTTCTTATTTTCTGACTCCCACTAGCTCCCTTCATTTCTTTTCTATAGTTTGAAGTCTTCTTTGGCTGGACCTTCAAACGGCTCTTTTTCAGTTCTTCTCTCTCATTATCTCTATCTCTCTGTCCTGTATATACAAAAACCAGAGCATCAAACATTGCTGCTAACAAATTCGCAACCATGTTACATAGAAACACAAACAAAATCACCCTTATTCTTGTCTATGCACTTCTCGAATGGACTCTAATACTTCTCCTCCTCCTTAATTCTCTCTTATCTTATCTCATCGTCAAATTTGCCAACTACTTTGGCCTAAAACCACCTTGCTTTTGGTGTTCTCGTATTGATCACTTCTTGGAGCCCCAAAAAGGAAAGAATTTTCACAGAGATCTCTGTGAAGCCCATGCCACGGAGATTTCCAAATTGGGATACTGCTTAAACCATCAAAAGTTAGCTGCATATCAAACTATGTGCAGTGGCGGAACCAGAACAAAATGTGAGGGGGCAAAATTTGAGGGCGGTTACCGGATGTACGGATCCAGCGACGTATAGGTCGCAGCGACGAGGGAACGGAATTAAGGTCCTTTGGTTTGATAACCTCTTAGAGAACATTTATCAAACATAACATGTGCACAATTTTAAAAGACAAATTTTACACCTACCGGTACATAGTTCAACCATGTATTTTTATCCTTTTTTTTGTATTTTTTATTGTGTTATGGTTGTTACTTGAATCATTGTTATAAGGAAATCTTACTAATTTTTTTCAAAACATTAATTAACACCTTAAATATGTATAAATATTAATTATATTAAATAAAACAAAATAGCCATGCGCCTGGCATGGGTTAAAATTAAAAAACTAATTTTATTTAAATAGTAATTTCAAAACTCATTAAAAACATCATCATCATCACCATCACTTTCTCTCTCCTCTCATGATTCCATTATCTCCTAAAAATTTAAGTCCACCTCCTTACTGTTAAGTCCACCTGAAATGCTTGTTCATGACCGTCAGATGAACCTGAAATGCTTGTTCATGTGCATTTGAAATACGAGAGCACAAGTCAAATCACAAATAGACGGAGGAGGGCATTGACACATTTATCCACAACGTTTTTCTCTCTCTAAAATGGAGAAGCTCTGCAGACGAATGGAAGCCACCACCGCCCCCCGCCCCCGCTCGGTCGCCCCCCGCCCCTCCCCGGTCGCCCCCCGCCCCTCCCCCTAGTTCTGCCTCCGCCTGCTACCGGGGGCAGATGCCCCCGCCCGCCCCCCCTAGTTCCGCCGCTGACTATGTGTGAGGATTGCTCGTCCTCAAGGCCGAATTTTCGTGGGGTTTCCGAGAATTTCACTTTCTTTCTATGGGTGAAAGAAATTGGAATGATTCATAATGATGAAGACAAGGTTATTGAAAATGTGCGGGTGAGTTTCAAGTGTTCTATTAGAGAATAAGTTAATTCTAGTTAATTGTAATTTTATCTTATTGTTACATTAGGATTAGGATAGAGTAGATTTTGAATTATGAGATAATTATTCAAGTATTTGTATTATTTGAGAACTCTCCAAACTCATGTATATATATTAGGATGATGAACTCTTATTTGATATATAATAAAATACCAACGTTTATCAGTCTTGTTATGGTATCAGAGCTATTATGCCTAACGGTTTATGATTCATTTTTTTATCTTCTTCTGCCTACCAATCTAGACAGTTTTTCTCCCAATCCAAACCGTCTGCACCACAGTCCAGACACCCTGATAACCTGTCTGCATTCCAAGAACTTTCTTTAAAAGTCATCCTAGCACAAGTCTGATCGAGACACAATCTATTTTCTTCTAATTCTCAAATTCTTCTTCTTCTATCAATGGCTTCCTTGGCTTCTAATTTTCATTTTTATCCTATGATTTGGAAAGGTGGCTTAACCCAAAATCATATCAGGAATCCTATCTCCAATCATATACTGTCAATCCCAACATTGGCCCCGCCTCCATGGTCGATCATATATACGGTCCATTTCAAAATTTTGACGACTCTTTGGTCCATGAAAATGATGACTGCGAATTCCTAGATGACTGCAAATTCCTAGATGATGCAACATCATGGTATATGAATGATCTCCTCGATCAAATATTTTGTTTACAAAAGTTACCTACTCAGTCCGTCAAAAGTTATCTTGACATCTCTTCTTTATGCGTTTGAAAGCGCGGGCGGTTCTCTTAGTGAGTCAGAGTTTACCGATTTTTTAGTTGAAGGCCTTGATGATACTCTTTTCAAAAGAGTTCATGTTTATTATTATTTGATGAATCATTCCTTTAATGATTTGTCCACTCTTCTATTTGGACATGAAAAACTGTTACAACTATTCACTTCTATTGATACTTCAAAAATTGAGCCTATTATTGTTGAGCATAATGATATTCATTTTTCCATGGTTGCACATCCTGAGGATACGACAAGTCCTATTGGTTCTTCTTCATTGTTGATTGATAATCTTATATTAGCAGTTCCCGCAAATGTCCCAAGTTTGAGTTATTATTCTCATTTTTCTCTGCAACTAATGGCTATTCTCATTCTCACTCAAATATCTTCAAGGATTCATTTTTAGTTTGTTCATCATCTTCACCTTATTTACCAAATGAGCGAATGTTTTCTCTTGATACATCCCACATTTCATATCTTGGTGGATTAATGGAATTTTCTAAGTGTGTTCTTAGAAGTCTAATACAAAAAGTACAAGAAAGTCCCTATTTATTGCAAGTGTGTAAACAACCAAGCACGTTCCAGTCTTGTTGGTTATATGCAGTACTTAACCTTATGTTTTTATTTAATCTCTCATGAAAATTGTTCGTGTTCTCTCTGCTACGAGGCGTTATTATTTCACTAGTCTTACCGTCGCATGGCTATTTTCTCAAGTTCAAGCTCAAGCTCAGTTTACCTTCGTTTCACTTGAGGGGGAGTATTAGAGAATATAACTACAATAAGTTAATTCTAGTTAATTGTAATTTTATCTTATTGTTACATTAGGATTAGGATAGAGTAGATTTTGAATTATGAGATAATTATTCAAGTATTTGTATTATTTGAGAACTCTCCAAACTCATGTATATATATTAGGATGATGTACTCTTATTTGATATATATAATAAAATACCAACGTTTATCAAGTCTTGTTATGTTCTTGTTGTGATGTGAGCTTCGAGAAGCAAATTTACGCCCCTTATGTTCTGATCCCGTCTCATTGGGATGAATTGGAGTATACCCATAAAGAAAATTTGACAACAGATGGAGGAGCAATTGATGATCATATCGAAAAATACGACTATTCAGATCGAACCGGATCAGATTTTATGGTTGATCATTTCAACAATGATCATGGGTTTGAAAGCAAAAGTGAGAAGTAGATGATTTCTAATGTTAATGGAGGTTTTGGTTTAATAGAAGAGGAGACAGAGGAGGATTCCTCTGTTTCGGTATCTAAATTTGGATTAATGCGATTGAATACCCAAGACGATGATGAGCTGGAATTGCTTTTGGAACGAGACAGAGATATTATTAAGGAGGACAATTCTAGTGTGAAAATAGGGATCTAATTTTTGATGAGTCTATGATTCAAGCTTTTAGCAAGAAAGAAGAATCTTCTAAAATTCACCCACAACATTTGGAGTTATTTATTGACTTCGGTGGTCAGCAATTGGTTCCGTTCGAATTGATAGATTCTACAACTGAGGAAATTGAATTCCAGTACAGGATTGACGAAAATCAGAAAAATAGTGATTATCAAGAAGAAACCAATTTGAGTTCTGAATTTGATATTGTGGCTCAAGCTGAAACGGTTTTAGAGGAGGAAACCAAGTTTGCAATGTTTGAATCCATGGAAATGGAAGAGACTGAGAATTCTCTGGTTTTTCATTCAAAAGAATGTTATTCAGAATATAAACAAGTTGCTACTACCCAAGCAAAAATGTGGATATCAATGATGTTCAAGAAATTGCAGCATTGGAGGGGGGAGAAAGGGAATCCAATTTTCCTCCAGGTAACTTGGATTTAAAGTTAGTTTTTGATTAATATTTCCATTCTTTCTGTGTTGAACCAATTTTAAATAGTTACACATTGTTCAATATTATGCAGTATGTAATGAAGTATCTCAAATGCAAATCAATGAAATTGAACCCCAGGTTTCAGTTGAGACACAAACTGCAGCACTAGATGCTGAAGATAGAGACTCAGATGTTCCTACAGGTAATTAGGCTATGAACATTTAATTTGTTTTCTGTTTGTGCTTTTCTGATGTTAAGTTTAATGGAGTGACGTTTTTAATATGAATGCTGCTATATAAACAGATGAATTCAACAGATGAGACTCGAGATCATGACATTGTTTGTTTGCATGAAGATCCTTCCACAAGTTCTACCAATTTTCATGAAAATCTTGAACATGGTAAGCTTGTTTTTTTTTATTCTTTAAAGATAAATTATCTGGTTCTTTTCTTTGCTAATTTTATGGCTGATAAAAATGTGTCAACTTTTTCTTTTTTGAATGTTAGGTTCTGAGAGGAAATCCCAAGAAGAAACAGTTGAATTAAGGAACTTATCAATTGAGTTGAGCGACCACATGAAAAACAATCAGTTTTCTCTGGGATTGAGGATGAGAAAATTCCTGATACACCAACTTCATCAGATAGTTTTCATCATTTACACAAGAAATTGCTACTACTTGATAGAAAGGAATCTAAAACTGTAGAATCATTAGATGCAAGTGTCATAAGCGAATTTGAAGTTGTTGATGGAGTACCGACTGTTGAGTGCTTGACCTCAGCATTAAGAGCCGAAAGGAAGGCTTTACATGAATATGCAGAACCTGAAGAAGAGAGAAGCGCTTCTGCAGTAGCTGCAAACCAAACCATGGCAAGGATAAATAGACTTCAAGAGGAGAAGGCAGCTATGCAGATGGAGGCTTTACAATATCAAAGAATGATGGAGGAACAATCGGAATATGATCAAGAAGCGCTGCAACTGATGAATGAGCTTATGGTAAAAAGGGAGAGAGAAAAGCAAGAGCTAGAGAAAGAATTGGAATTATACCGCAAGAAAGTAATGGATTATGATGCAAAAGAGAAGATGAGAATGTTGAGAAGAAGTAAAAATGGTAGTGCAAGAAGTGGTTTTTCCTCTGCTTCTTGTAGCAATGGGGAGGATAGTGATTGCCTAAACTAGGTTTCATTACATGACGTTTTTATTTTTGTTACCATTAAATCCTGTTTTAGTTACTTTCATATAATTATGTGGTTATTGTTTTATTATGTTACATTATGGTTACTGTTATTAGTAACCAGATAGTTACAAGCTTGTATCAGGACAAACATCAAGTGTTAAATGTACATGTGAGAGTGTCCTATTTATCTAGCTGATATATACTTATAAATTACATACTAATAAAAATTATCTAGAAATTGTACAATTGGTATTTAAATCTGCATATAGAGGTAATTATTTTATTTTTTGTGAGTAACCAAATTTACATAAATTTGGTTCAGAACAATATCCATCAGCTATTTCAGTTGAAATGTTAGGTTGGTATCCAAACCTACATATATGGTAACCATTTTTGTTTTTGTTAGTAACCAGATAATTATAAATTTGTATCAGTTGAAATGTTAGGTTGGTATCCAAACCTACATATATGGTAACCATTTTTGTTTTTGTTAGTAACCAGATAATTATAAATTTGTATCAGGACTGTTATAAAGTGTTAAATGTATATATTTTATTTATACCCTGTCATCATGATAGAATAAGAAACTCCAATTAAGAATTCCCATTTATATATATGATAATCACTTATAGATCTCATATTAAAATAAAAATAATTTGAGAGGTGCAATTGGTATCCAAACCTGCATATAAGGGTAACCATTTTAGTTTTTGTTAGTAACCAAATAATTAAAAACTTATATTAGAACAGTTATCAAGTGCTTAATGTACATGTGAGGGTTCCCATTTATCTAGCTCATAAATACTTTTAAATTACATAGTTATAAAAGTTATTTAGAAATGGTCCAGTTGGTAACTAAATATGAATATAGAGGTAACAATTTTATTTTAGATAGGTAACCAAATTTATATAAAAATATTTCAAAATAGTTACCAATTGTTTAATGTATATGTTTACTTTATATTGACAACTCATGATGGAATCAAAAATTAAAATATTAATCAATAACAATTTTGGTTAATGTACACCATAAAAAATGTTACCAATCATATGGTTAATGGTTACTAACAGTAAACAATTATATATTCCTATATCTACACTCTTTTTGTTTATGTTCCGTTGAAATAAAGCACAACTGGAATCATCTCCATTGTCTGACAACTGAATAAAAATTGTAAAGTAACCAAATAAATATTAGACAATAACCAAACTACATAATCTTAGTAACCAAAACATAAACTACATTTTTATATGTAATTTTAAAGTCTTAAATGATGGAATTTGACCAAAAAATCATGCAGTTCACAAGCAAAGTTTGCTCGTGACTTTTGATCGTTGACCCGTTTTCAATGAAATTAGGCTCCGAAAACGCCAAAATTCGGCACTCTAAACTTGATAAAAATTATCAAATTGTCACTGGATCAAATCTTTCCATAAACTGACACGTCTGCTCTTCAACCGTGTGACGCCCCCAAAACAGGTATACAACACCTATTCTGAGTCGTCAATAACATGGTACAGAAATAACTACAACTTTATTAATACAACATAAAAATTGTGAGTGTAAATACAAATATTGTCATCTAGACAATATCCACACTCAAATAAGTCCTCATTACAATTATTGGAACAATATTTTATAAAAAAAATGGTGAGGACTACTAAAATAACTTCCTAGAACCTTCATTCCATACCCCGACTAGTACCTGCTACATTCTCGCCTCCTGAGAAGAAAATGGAACAACAAGGAAAAGGGTGAGCTCAACTAGCCCAGTAAAGAATATTATGACTAAGATAATATACAACAAATTATCGTTAGTCTTCAACAGGGAAAAATTTAATAGAATACAATAGACAACAAGTTTTAATTCAATATTCGCAGCGGAAATTAATAATTCATAGAGAAGTTACGTAGAGAATGAAATCTACGATAATCTATGAATTTAAAAGCCCATCATCAACATTTTATCCCTGTAACATCAATCAATAAATATCTTGAATCAAATAGTCATCTTTGCACTACACTACAGGCCAAAGATATCCATCAGTTGGTCATGTTCACCTCAACACCTGTTCATCTTTGCACTACGGGCCAAAGATATTCATCAGAAATCATTAATCTTTGCACTACAGGCCAAAGATATTCAATTATATCATCATTTAGGACTAAGGATGATGAAAAATATTTTGAAAGAAACGAATCCAGTGAAACAAAATAATAAATATTAAGGATTCGTATTTCAACTATTCCATGTCCAAAAATACCTCATAAATATTCATAGTGAAGTAAAATTCAAGAATGATCAAAACATGGATACAATCAAAGCTAGTATCCAGAATAGATATTTGGACGAAAAGAAGGAAATTTCATTTTTTTGGTGAATAGTAACTCGTGAATAGTAACTCATGAATAGTAATCCCGACATGAAAAGTTTTAAATTTGATAAAAAGTTCAGATCAATACTTCGGCATAATGATATTGAAGAAAATAATATCATTTAAGAAGAAATAACATCCTTTACCTCAAAAAGACGGTACTTCTGACTAGAATACTAGATATAGTGCTGAAGGAAACTTGCACCGTATAACAACACTCAAAGTATCAAATACTCACAAGAATACGCTCGATATAGAGAGAGAAATAGAGAGAAACTTGTGTTTCTGGTGTGATTTTCAATTCTAACCTAAGCACCCTATTTATAGGAAAATACTTAGAACACCAAAGCAGAAAATTTAATATAATAATAATATATTTATCAAATTTTCCTTAGCCCACCTCTAGACATCTGATCTCAGCCCATTTATATCACATGTTAGCCCACTTAAATGCCAAAAAACGTTTTTCTTCAAAATAATAAATAAAACTTACAAAAATCAATTATTTCGGAACTTCAGAACTTTAATAATTCATAATAAATAGCCCTTTTATCAGAAAATTCGAATCTCGCGAGTTTTTATAGGAAATTCAATTCTCTACAACTTTGCAGAAGAAAGTTTTTCCAAATTCTAAACAAAAATTGACCGAAATTCATAAACGGGCGATTTTACAGTCAATAATAAATTTTCGGTCAAGAATTATGTCCACCAACACACAAAACATGTGTTAATCATTTAATGCCACAAAAATACTCTTCCTCCTCATATACTCATATATCCCACATTCATTATAAAAATACCACCATCAATATATTATTAAAATAATATATTTAAATAAATTATTTTATCAGAAAAAGATAAAATATTAATTTTCAACAGTTGTCACATTAAAATTTTTCTCTATCTATATCCACATAAAATCACTATTTTCCTCATCATATAAATCAATAATTAATTATACACAAATAATATTACAGAACTACAGTACTAGCAATCAGGCAGTTCCCAGGAAAGAGGGGGCTTTCCAATAAGGATTTCTCCTTACTGGCGCGTAATTAGATGACCAAACCTCTCCTTAGACAGAACTTTCTAGACATTGCCAATAATGTTATCTAATAATATTATTCAGATAATATGAATTATTGCTCCGATAATGAAAAATACTGCGTAGTGACAATTTTTGAAACAACAGTAATATAAAATATCAACGCATCAATTATTGAATCAATAAAATACAATATTGAACAGTAATTACTGTAACAATTATTGAGTAGTGCCTTCTTACGTAAGAATCAATAATTGGTGCAATACCGTGTGCTACGCGTATTACCGTATTTTAACCATCGGGTATTCCAACAGTATTAACGGTAACAACTACGCCGTTATTTATAAACAACTTATTTTTGTCATTTTTTTCATCCAATCGCTTTCTGTTATGGGGCCTACACAAGGCTGCGCCGTCGTACGAATATTCTCCGACAACAAGAATATTCCACGACCAAACAAATATTCCCCGACAACAATGAATATTTTATAACCACTTGCTTATTTAAAATATTTGCGCATTTTACCCATAACTAACCACATTAATCAAATCAACTCTTACTATTTCAAAATAATAAATAGAGGAAATTAAATTTCATTTATTAATAATTTGGGGTCTTACAACCTCCCCTCCTTATGAAATTTCGTCCTCGAAATTGACATACGTACCTGGTGTTTCGAAAAGATGAGGATACCTCGCTTTCATTTCCGTTTCCAACTCCCAGGTCATTTCCTCAATAGCATGGTTTCTCCACAAAACTTTAACTTGTGGTATGACCTTCGTGCGTAGGACATGCTCCTTCTTATCAATGATCTTGACAGGTACCTCCTCATATGTTAAGTCTTCAGCTATCTCGTCCGGTTCTAACTCAATAACATGGTTCGGGTCTTTCACATATTTACGAAGCACAGATATATGAAAAACATTATGAACACGAGACATACTTGGAGGTAACGCAAGTCTATAGGCCACATTTCCTACTCGATCAAGAATCTGAAATGGACCAATAAATCGTGGATTGAGCTTTCCTCTCTTCCCAAATCTTGTAACTCCTTTCCATGGAGCTACACGTAATAATACATGATCCCCAATGTCAAATTTCACGTCCTTTCGATGAAGATCCACATAACTCTTTTGTCGATCCTGTGCCGTTTGTATACGTTGTCGAATCGTTTGGATCTTCTCTGTAGTCATTCGTACCAACTCTGGTCCCAACAACGTTGCTTCTCCCACCTCATCCCAACATACTGGAGAGCGACACTTTCATCCATACAATTCTTCAAAGGGAGCCACACCTATACTTGCCTGATAGCTGTTGTTGTAGGAGAATTTCACCAATGGTAGGTACTTATCCCAACTTCCTTTGAAATCTAGGACACAAAGTCTTAATAGATCTTCAAGAGTTTGAATAGTCCTCTCTGATTGCCCGTCCGTTTGAGGATGGTATTCCGAACTGAACCGTAAATCCGTGCCCATAGCTTTTTGCAAGCTAACCCAAAATCTTGAAGTGAATCTTGGGTCACGATCCGAAACTATGGATACTGGCATGCCATGCAACCTTACAATCTCATTCACGTACATACTAGCAAGACGTTCAAGGGAATAAGTCTCCCGTATCGGCAAGAAATGAGCAAACTTGGTTAATCTATCAACTATAACCCAAATAGCATTTATGCCTTGAGAAACCGTGGGAAGACCCGTAACAAAATCCATGGTAATGTGTTCCCACTTCCATTTCGGAATCTCAAGTGGTTGCAATGGACCCTTTGGTACTTGATGCTCCGCCTTTACACGTTGACAAGTTAAACACCTCGAGATAAACTTTGCAATCTCTCTCTTCATATTGTTCCACCAAAATGTATGTTGAAGATCACGATACATTTTAGTACTTCCAGGATGGATTGCAAATGGTGTATTGTGTGCCTCCATCATGATCTTGTACTTTAAATCAGAATCGTTAGGAACACAAAGTCTGGAGTGGACTCGAAGTAGTCCTTCTTCATTGATTCTTGCTTCTGGAATAGCACCTTCTTGCACTTTTTTCTTCATACGCATCAGCTCCGGGTCTGTAGCTTGAGCAACTTTAACTTTATCGATTAAAGTTGGTTCTACGCGTATACTTGACATCATCGCACTCGTTCCTGCATATGATCTTCTACTCAACGCGTCAGCTACCACGTTTGCTTTTCCAGGATGGTATTGAATAGTGTGGTCGTAATCTTTTAACAGCTCGAGCCAACGTCGTTGCCGCATGTTGAGTTCTTTCTGAGTGAAGAAATATTTGAGGCTTTTATGGTCTAAATATATCTCCACTTTCTCCCCATATAGATAGTGCCTCCAAATCTTTAGCGCAAAAACGACTGATGCCAACTCTAGATAATGAGTAGTATAATTCCTCTCATATTCTTTAAGTTGTCGCGAGACATAGGCTATGACTTTCCCACGTTGCATGAGAACACATCGTAACCCTTTACCTGAAGCATCGCTGTAGATAACAAATCCATCCGAACCAGATGGTATTGTCAGAACAGGTGCCGAAATGAGTCTCCTCTTAAACTCTTGGAAACTCTTCTCGCATTCTTCGCTCCATACGAATTTGATATCCTTCCGAGTCAGCTGAGTTAACGGGGTAGCGATTCGAGAAAACCCTTCTACGAATCTCCGATAATAACCAGCTAAGCCCAGAAAGCTACGTACATCGGTCACCGTCTTCGGTTGCTCCCAGCTTTGTATTGCTTCAATCTTCGCCGGGTCCACAGATACTCCATGTTTTGACACCATGTGCCCTAGGAATGCTACTTCCTCAAGCCAGAACTCGCATTTCTTCAACTTAGCATATAGCTTATTTTCACGCAGCCTTTGGAGTACCAGCTTCAAATGGTGCTCATGATCTTCACGGCTTTTGGAATATATGAGGATGTCATCAATAAAGACAACAACGAACTGATCCAAATAATCCTTGAATACTCGGTTCATCATATCCATAAAAGCCACAGGAGCATTAGTCAATCCAAAAGACATGACTAAGAATTCATAATGCCCGTACCGAGTTCTAAAGCCAGTCTTCGGAATATCCTCAGTTTTAACCTTCAGCTGATGATATCCAGAACGAAGATCGATTTTTGAAAAGAATTGTGCTCCTTGTAACTGGTCAAACAGGTCATCAATACGAGGTAGCGGATACCTATTCTTGATGGTGACATGGTTTAATTCCCGGTAATCGATACAAAGTCGCATACTCCCGTCTTTCTTCTTTACAAATAAAACAGGAGCACCCCAAGGAGATGTACTAGGACGAATGAAACCAATGTCCAACAACTCTTGTAGTTGGACTTTTAACTCCTGAAGTTCAATAGGAGCCATTCGATATGGGGTTTTAGAAATGGGCTTTGTACCAGGTTCAAGATCAATGAAGAATTCAACTTCACGTTCTGGGGGTAGACCAGGAAGTTCTTCAGGAAATACGTCAGGAAAGTTACTAACAACAGGAATATTATTCAAATTTGACGTGTCTTTATTCAAATCCATAACATGGGCTAGGAAAGCTTGACATCCGTTTTTCAATAAACGAATGGCTTTATGACTTGATATGACAGTGATTGATTTTAATGGCTTTGTTGCTTGAATTCGAACAACAGGTTGATTAGGAATATGAAAACTAACCACCTTACGAAAATAATCAATTTTGGCATGATGAGTAGTTAACCAATCAATTCCTAAAATCACGTCAAATGCAAGTATCTTTAAAGAGATAAGGTCAACAGGTTCTCCGGAGTCAAGTTTAAACGTTGAGCACAAGCAGGAAAAATAAATGAATGGGTAGCACCGGTATCTAGTAAGGTATAAACTTCACATTAATTTATGATTAGCTTACCCGTGATCACCTCGTTTGGGTTCCTCGCATGTTGACCAGTCACGACAAACGCTCTTCCAGGAACTGTTGACTTTGACTTTTCTGGGGCAGCCTTTTGAGTCACCGTCCCCGCTGAACTTGGTTTCGCTATCGTACAATCTCGAGCGATATGTCCTTCCTTTCCACAATTATAGCATACCTTGAACTGTTGTGGACAGTTTGGGCTGATATGTCCCTCTTTTCCACATTTATAGCATATGACCGGTGGTCGTTCTCCTCCCTTGGAACCAGTTGCTGCCGGTGCTGACGTCTTCGAATTATCATTGTTGAATCTATTCTTTTTAAAATCTCCTCCCGACTCGCTTCTTCTATTTTCATAGCCACGATTACCACCAGAGTGGTTGCCGTTCTTGTCTGTACTTTTCTTTCTCCGCTGGTTATCATTGTTCTGATGACTGTTGTCACCGATATGATCCTGGTTGTGGTCCCTCGGTTGACCGTACTCGTTATCTCGCTCCAACAATTGAGCCCTATTGACAACATCTGAAAAGAGAGAAAATATATGAGAAATGAGATATTGACGTATGCCGGGTTTCAAACCTCTCAGAAACATCCGTGTCAT
Source organism: Panax notoginseng (assembly GCA_016801055.1). Taxonomy (NCBI): domain Eukaryota; kingdom Viridiplantae; phylum Streptophyta; class Magnoliopsida; order Apiales; family Araliaceae; genus Panax; species Panax notoginseng. Next base: position 173,920,688 of record CM029012.1, read on the forward strand.
ACATTCCTCATTCTCCACCAAATGAGGTGCAAACCTGGACAACTCTGCAAACTTCGCCTCGTACTGGGACACCGTCATGTTATTCTGCTCCAGTCTAATAAACTCTACCTCCTTCATATGACGAATATTTTCAGGAAAGTACTTGTCATTGAATAGTTTCTGAAATGTCTCCCAAGACATGCTGAGTGCGGCTGGTTGGGTACGCTTCACAGATTCCCACCAGTAGTCTGCTTCGCCACGGAACATAAAGGTGGCGAATGGAACCTTCTGTTCCTCTGTGCATCCCAAGACATCAAATATCTTGGTAATTTGCTTGACCCATGTCTCCGCCTTAATCGGATCTGGCTTTCCCCATAATTCTGGTGGTCCCAACTCTTTGAACAGCTTAGCTGTAACCAGCTGTGCGTTGCCATTGTTTCTTCCTATATTTTGAACAGGAATCTCCTTCGTCTGGTTTTGCATGAACCGCAAAAAGCTTCTAAACATCTCATCGTTCATCGTCTGCTCATTGGTGTTGTTCACAGGAGGAACATTGCCAGCCTGTTGCACGTTCTCCTCGTTGGTGAGTACAGGTGTCTCCACGGTTTCATTTACTCCACTGTTAACATTCTCAGTCGACATTCTCAAATACTGCCATAAAACAAGGGTTAATTTAACAAATTAACAAATCACATAATATTCCTATATTATGACCGACCAACAAATAAGCTTAGGTAGGACACACTAGCGAAGGATTTACTCGTCTCTCCCCTCCTAGTTCTATTCCCTGATCTCCGCTAGAGATCATATCCCTAATACAACATAACTTTATTAATACAACATAAAAACTGTGAGTGTAAATACAAATATTGTCATCTAGACAATATCCACACTCAAATAAGTCCTCATTACAATTATTGGAACAATATTTTATAAAAAAAATGGTGAGGACTACTAAAACAACTTCCTAGAACCTTCATTCCATACCCCGACTAGTACCTGCTACATTCTCACCTCCTGAGAAGAAAATGGAACAACAAGGAAAAGGGTGAGCTCAACTAGCCCAGTAAAGAATATTATGACTAAGATAATATACAACAAATTATCGTTAGTCTTCAACAGGGAAAAATTTAATAGAATACAATAGACAACAAGTTTTAATTCAATATTCGCAGCGGAAATTAATAATTCATAGAGAAGTTACGTAGAGAATGAAATCTACGATAATCTATGAATTTTAAAGCCCATCATCAACATTTTATCCCTGTAACATCAATCAATAAATATCTTGAATCAAATAGTCATCTTTGCACTACACTACAGGCCAAAGATATCCATCAGTTGGTCATGTTCACCTCAACACCTGTTCATCTTTGCACTACGGGCCAAAGATATTCATCAGAAATCATTAATCTTTGCACTACAGGCCAAAGATATTCAATTATATCATCATTTAGGACTGAGGTTGATGAAAAATATTTTGAAAGAAACGAATCCAGTGAAACAAAATAATAAATATTAAGGATTCGTATTTCAACTATTCCATGTCCAAAAATACCTCATAAATATTCATAGTGAAGTAAAATTCAAGAATGATCAAAACATGGATACAATCAAAGCTAGTATCCAGAATAGATATTTGGACGAAAAGAAGGAAATTTCATTTTTTGGTGAATAGTAACTCGTGAATAGTAACTCGTAAATAGTAACTCATGAATAGTAACTCATGAATAGTAACCCCGACATGAAAAGTTCTAAATTTGATAAAAAGTTCAGATTAATACTTCGGCATAATGATATTGAAGAAAATAATATCATTTAAGAAGAAATAACATCCCTTACCTCGGAAAGACGGTACTTCTGACTGGAATACTAGATATAGTGCTGAAGGAAACTTGCACCGTATAGCAACACTCAAAGTATCAAATACTCACAAGAATATGCTCGATATAGAGAGAGAAATAGAGAGAAACTTGTGTTTCTGGTGTGATTTTCAATTCTAACCTAAGCACTATATTTATAGGAAAATGCTTAGAACACCAAAGCAGAAAATTTAATATAATAATAATATATTTATCAAATTTTCCTTAGCCCACCTCTAGACATCTGATCTCAGCCCATTTATATCACATGTTAGCCCACTTAAATGCCAAAAAACGTTTTTCTTCAAAATAATAAATAAAACTTCCAAAAATCAATTATTTCGGAACTTCAGAACTTTAATAATTCATAATAAATAGCCCTTTTATCAGAAAATTCGAATCCCGCGAGTTTTTATAGGAAATTCAATTCTCTACAACTTTGCAGAAGAAAGTTTTTCCAAATTCTAAACAGAAATTGACCGAAATTTATAAACGGGCGATTTTACAGTCAATAATAAATTTTCGGTCAAGAATTATGTCCACCAACACACAAAACATGTGTTAATCATTTAATGCCACAAAAATACTCTTCCTCCTCATATACTCATATATCCCACATTCATTATAAAAATATCACCATCAATATATTATTAAAATAATATATTTAAATAAATTATTTTATCAAAAAAAGATAAAATATTAATTTTCAACAATTGTCATATTAAAATTTTTCTCTATCTATATCCACATAAAATCACTATTTTTCTCATCATATAAATCAATAATTAATTATACACAAATAATATTACAGAACCACAGTATTGGCAACCAGGCAGTTCCCAAGAAAGAGGGGGCTTTCCAATAAGGATTTCTCCTTACTGGCGCGCAATTAGATGACCAAACCTCTCCTTAGACAGAACTTTCTAGACATTGCCAATAATGTTATCTAATAATATTATTCAGATAATATGAATTATTGCTCCGATAATGAAAAATACTGCGTAGTGACAATTATTGAAATAACAGTATATAAAATATCAACGCAGCAATTATTGAATCAATAAAATACAATATTGAACAGTAATTACTGTAACAATTATTGAGTAGTGCCTTCTTACGTAATAATCAATAATTGGTGCAATACCGTGTGCTATGCGTATTACCGTGTTTTAACCACCGGGTATTCCAACAGTATTAACGGTAACAACTACGCCGTTATTTATAAACAACTTATTTTTGTCGTTTTCTTCATCCAATCGCTTTCTGTTATGGGGCCCACACAAGGCTGCGCCGTTGTACGAATATTTCCCGACAACAAGAATATTCCACGACCAAACAAATATTCCCCGACAACAATGAATATTTTATAACCACTTGCTTATTTAAAATATTTACGCATTTTACCCATAACTAACCACATTAATCAAATCAACTCTTACTATTTTAAAATAATAAATAGAGGAAATTAAATTTCATTTATTAATAATTTGGGGTCTTACAAACCGCATCAGTTTGTTACTAACTAAAGACTACCAGTTATATGAAGGTAACCAATGTAGTCAATAAGTAACCATCAATATAAAACAAACCAGTATAAAATACACTAATATTATACAGTAATTATAACAACATTATACAGTAACCAAATTTAGATTAGACAGTAATCAACACATATCTATTTAGTAACCAGAACATGAACACATTTTTTATTGCATTTTACAGTAAAAAATAACCAGTTAAATGTGTTTGTTACCAACTAAAGACTAACAGTTGTATGAAGGTAACCAATATAGCTAATAAGTAGCCATGAATATAAAAAATATCAGTACAAGTGTACATTAATATTATTCAGCAACCAAATAAACTTTATACAGTAACCAATTAAATAGTATACAACAACCAATATATAAAATCAGATTAATAGTTGTATGAAGGTAACCAATGTAGTCAATAAGTAACCACCAATATAAAAGAAGGAATTATAAAACACAATAACATTATACAGTTAGCAAATAAACACCTTATAGTATCTAAATACATATTAGACAGTAACCAAGATATATGTAGTTAGTAGCCAAGATTATAAAAACATTTTTAAATTTATTTTACAACCAAAACAATCAGTAATGACTTTGTTACAAATTAAAGACTAACAGATGTATGAAGGTAACCAATATAGTTAATCAGTAGCCATCAATATAAAAACAATCAGTATAAAATACAGTAATATTATGCAATAACCATAGTAGTATTACACAGTAACCAAGTCAGCATTATATACTAACCAAATCCAGATTAGACAGTAACCAACATATATTTACTTAGCATCCATAACATATAACATATTTTTTCATGTATTTTACAACAAAAACAATCAATATAAAAAACATCAATATGCATGTACTTAAAGATCCAATAGTTGCAGAAAGGTAACTAATGTATCTAATAAGTAACCATTAATATAAAAAATATCAGTAGAATATACATTAAATGTGACGAACGAGATTTTTGAAAGTAGTATGCAGACAAGCCAATTGTGACGCCCTCAAAATAGGTATACAACACCCATTCTGAGTCGCCAAAATATATGGTGCAGAAACAACTACATCTTTATTATTACAACACAAGAACTGTGAGTTTAAATACAAATATTGTCATTTAGACAATATCCACACTCAAATAAGTCCTCATTACAATTATTGATATATTATTTCACAAAAATGGTGAGGACTACTAAAGTAACTTCTAGAACCATCATTCCATACCCCGACTAGTACTCGCTACATTCTCGCCTCCTGAGAAAAATGGAACAAAAAAGAAAAGGGTGAGCTCAACTAGCCCAGTAAAGAACATTATGACTAAGATAATACAGAACAAATTATCGTTAGTCTTCAACAGGAAAAAATCTAATAGAATACAATAGACAACAAGTTTTAAATCAATAACTGCAGCGGAAACAGCAAACCATTAGAAGAGTCAAGTAGAGAATGAGTTCTACTATCTTCTAAGATTTAAAAGTCCATCATCAATATTTTATCACTGTAACAACAATCAATAACCATCTTTAATCAAATATTCATCTTTGCACTACAGGCCAAAGATATTCATTTGTATCACCAGTCGGTCATGTTCATCTCAACACCTGTTCATCTTTGCACTACGGGCCAAAGATATTCATCAGTTAATCATTCATCTTTGCACTACGGGCCAAAGATATTCAGTAATATCATCATTTAGGACTGAGGATGATAAAAAATATCTTAAAGAAAACGAATCCAGTGAAATAAAATAACAAATATTAAGGATTCGTATTTCGATTTATCCATGTCCAAAAATACCTTATAATTATTCATAATGAAGTAGAATTCAAGAATGATCAAAACATGGATACAATCAAAGCTAGTACCCAGAATAGATATTTTAGACGAAAAGAAGAAAATTTTATTTTTCGATGAATAGTAACTCGTAAATAGTAACTCATGAATAGTAACCCCGACGTGAAAAGTTCTAAATTTGATAAAAATTTCCAACCAATATTTCGGCATAATGATATTGAAGAAATAATATCATTTTTGAATAAAATAACATTCCTTACCTCGTAAAGACAGTACTTCTGGTCGGAATACCGGTATAAGGCTGAAAGACACTTGCTCTGATGAATAGAAACTCTCAAAGTATCTAAATACTCACAAAATACACTCAATAATCTAGAGAGAGAAAGAGAGAAAACTTGTTTCTGGTGTGATTTTCAATTCTAACTTAGCCCTCTATTTATAGGAAAATGTTAGCACGCCGAAGCAGACTTAACCTGCAACCTGATGGCTTTACCTGCTACTATTCCCACCCACCACATTTGAATAAAAATCTCAGCACATTTCTTCACCAACCAAGAGTGGGGCCCACCAATTCTAGAATTTTCTACCAAAATGATTAACTCCGAAAATTCAACAATTTCTGAACCAGTCATCTCGTAAAATTCATAATAAATCATACGTTCATTTTTAACGGTTCAAAATTTGTGGACATATACTCAACTTATATATGTATAACATATCCAAAAATTACCACGATCCAACGGTCGGATTAAAAATTATAACCCCCGCAAAATATCTCAAAAATCCTGATTTTTAATACCTCCATTCCGACAAAAATACTGATAAAAACCTCAACATTAACTCCTTCATTTTTAACCACAAAAATATATCCCTCATTTATATCCACAAAAATAAATATTTCCTTATCATATGAATCAATAATTAATTATTCACAAATAATATTACAGAATCACATTTATGACAACCAGGCCGTTCCCAAGAAAGAGGGGGCTTTCCAATAAGGATTTTTCCTTACTGGCGCGCAATTAGATGACCAAACCTCTCCTTAGACAAAACTTTCTAGACATTGCCAATAATATTATCTAATAATATTATTCAAATAATATGAATTATTGATCTGATAATGGGAAATACTGTGTAGTGACAATTATTGAAACAACAGTAATATAAAATATCAACGCAGCAATTATTGAATCAATAAAATAAAATACTGAACAGTAATTACTGTAACCATTATTGAGTAGTGCCTTCTTACGTAAGAATCAATAATTGGTGCAATACAGTGTGCTACTGTGTAACAACGCGTATTACTGTGTTTTAACCACCGGGTATTCCAACAGTATTAACGGTAGCAACTACGCCGTTATTAATAAAAAACATATAGTTGTCGTTTTCTTTATCCAATCGCTTTCCGTTATGGGGCCCACAAAAGACTGCGCCGTCGTACGAATATTCCCCGACAGGAAGAATATTCCACGACCAAACGAATATTCCCCGACAACAATGAATATTTTATAACCACCTGCTTATTTAAAATATTTGCTCATTTTACCCATAACTAACCTCATTAATCAATTTAACACTTACTATTTCAAAATAATAAATAGAGGAAATTTAAATTTTATTTATTAATAATTTGGGGTCTTACACCAATCATGTTTGATGATAAAGCATATACTTTGTAACAATCTTATTCATTTATTACTAAAAGGTATTAATTTATTAAAGGCTTTTAATTATCTACATGATGCTGTTTTATAATATGTGATAAACCCATAGTTTTAAGCAATGCTTTTAGAATAATGATGATGATCATTCTAATGAGATCTAAATTCTTAAAAAGATTAAAACTAAAATAGTTTCCAATCGTTGGATTACTAAATTGGGGATTAGTGAATCCGGATAGATTGGTACATACGTTGCTTGCTCATCGGATGAGGATGATTGATCTCATGATCATTTGTGTGAAGACACTAAAGAAGTATGTAGGTGCTTATTAGAGAATAAGTTCACTGAACGTGGCTCGCTAAGGAATACCTATTGGAGTTTTACTTGCCTGTCAATAGGAATTCCTGTAGTGATAGTAGTACAAGTGATCCTTGGACTTGAGATCATCATAATATCTTGTGTATGATGAGTTATACTTTGACTTATTCCTTAAGACCCTTAGGGTATATCAAAGGGTATTGTGACAACCTCAAAATAGGTCCATTCTACCCAACCCATTCTGAGTCGCCAAATACATGGTACAGAAAATAACTACAACTTTATTACAACAATTGTCGTGCAAAATATAACAACACATATGCTGTGAGTTTGGATACAAATATATACCAAATGTGACTCATGTTCCAACCGTGGACATCACCTCACAATAACACCTTACATAAAGGTATAGTCAAAAACTGTTTTAGAAATTAGAATCTTTGGGAAGTGCTCAAGAAAACCTTCGTACATGGGAGGCCACGCATCTAGGTTATGATAGATATCATGTGGCCACAGAATTATCCTTGGTTGACCCAATAGACCCCAAAGAAAAACGAGAAGATTACTATCATATTCTTCCCAATGGTGAGTCTTCTCTTGACTTATCATTATCTCCACTGTCTCTAATTGAGAATTATACTTCAAACAAACACCAAGATTATATAGGTAGTGCCCATAGATATACTCAGCAAGTGGATGAGCACAACCCTGTCCTATGATGACACGAGGTTGTATGTCATTAGACATCTTGTATGATAGTGACAAAACACCCTTCCAACGTTGGGTTCGCCTCACCCTATTTTCTTCACCAAATATAACTACTAAATGATGACCACCGTTCTATTCCCTTGTTACCCCCGCTCGACCCAGCTACACTTTTATTACCTGAAAGGAATTGTGAAGCAAAAGGGTGAGCACAACTAGCTCAGTAAAGAATATCATGACTAAAGATAATTAAATTATCAATAGCCTTCATCAATAATAATCAGAGATTTAGAACATATGGTAAATGATAAAAATTTCAACCATAGTTGCAGCGGAACGAGCAATCCATTAGAAGAGTCAAATAGACTATAAAGTCTATTATCTTCTCCATGTTAAAGATCCACCAACAATATTTTATCCATGTAACATCACTCAACAGTTCCTTTCCACAATCATATGAATAACTCATAATCATAATTGTGACTATAAATTTTTCTTCGCACCCAGGACGAAGAATATTTTCATCACCTGTCTTTACCTGAAACATCAAAGATCATGGTTATACCAAATCACAATTCTTGTTTATAATCATACTAACAAATCCATCTTTGCACTACGGGCCAAAGATATTCATCAACAAACCATCTTTGCACTACAGGCCAAAGATATTCAACAACAGTTCATCTTTGCACTACAGGCCAAAGATATTCAACAACAGTTCATCTTTGCACTACAGGCCAAAGATATTCATCAACAATTCATATTTGCACTACAGGCCAAATATATTCATATCTCAAAGAAATATATAATCATTTCAGAATTTATATAAACAATAATTATAACCATGTTGATCAATTCACCTTTGCACTTAAGCTTAAGATATTCAATTATAAATTCAATGGTCATGATCATACCAGTCACAATTCAACTTTGCACTACAGGCCAAAGAGAACCCTAGTCATGATCATACCAATAATCTACCCATCTTTACACTTCAGTGAAAGAGAATTTCAACATCAGGGTTATAAAAATATTATATATGATGATAAAAATAATATGATCAACATATAGTTTTAATCTCAAGAGTAATATTCGTAACTCATGAATAGTAACCCCGACACAAAAGATAGAAATTCTACAATAAAATTCATACCAATATTTCGGTATAATGATATTGAAAGAATAACATTACTTAAATTTATAAACAATTTATTTTAATTGTTTACACTTTACTAATTAATGCATTTAATCATCATAAAATGCCAACTCTTATAATTTCATCATCAATAACCAAAACTCTCATCAAAAATCTGCATATACCTCATATAGGATTCTCAAGCCATAAAATCCTATTTTTCAATTTTCTTTCTTCACAAAACATATTTAATTCATTTACTCATAACTAGACCATTTTCATGAAAAATACCAAATCAGTTCCAAAAATATTTTTTTTTTCTGGGATTTAGCATAATATAGTCCCATAGTGAACATATATTTTTCTCAGAATTTTTAAAAGTCATTTACTATTTTTCATATGGCCAAAATAGCCGAATATTTAGACATTTATCAAAAATTGTACTTTTGTCTAAAAATTCTAAAATTTACAGAGTATACTTCTATCATATACATGTACTCCCAATAAAAATTTCATCAATTTTGGAGTTAACCACAAGGAATTATAAGCGGTTACTTTTAAAATAGTCTTTTCCCGTAAAATTCATAACTCTTAATCTATACATCCAAAAATCACCATTTTTGGACACAATCAATAAAGCTCATCAAAATATCATTTCAAATTTTTTCAGAATTTTTGAAGATCAGAAAAATTACGAAACTGAAAATCATAACAACCCTTAAAATCCCTTAATATCCCTTACCTCAAAAGTGCAGTATTTCTGACTGGAATGCAAAGCCGAAGGAAACTTGCACTGAATAGCAACTCTCAAAGTATCTAAATACTCACAAAATATGCTTCATAATATAGAGAGAGAAAGAGAGAAAGCTTATGTTTTTGGTGTGATTTTCAATTCTAACTTAGCCCTCTATTTATAGGAAAATTTTGGTAGGTTTGACCTGCAACCTGATGGCTTTACCTGCTACTATTCCCACCCACCACATTTGAAATATAATTCAGCACATTTCTTCACCAACCACAAGTGGGGCCCACCAATTCTAGAATTTTCCACCAAAATGATAAACTCCGAAAATTCAACAATTTCTGAACCAGTCATCTCGTAAAATTCATAACAAATCATACGTTCATTTTTAACGGTTCAAAATTTGTGGACATATACTCAACTTATATATGTATAACATATCCAAAAATTACCACGATCCAACGGTCGGATTAAAAATTATAACCCCCGCTAAATATCTCAAAAACCCTGATTTTTAATACCTTCATTCCGACAAAAATACGGATAAAAATCTCAACATTAACTCCTTCATTTTTTAACCACAAAAATATATCCCTCATTTATATCCACATAAAATAAATATTTTCTTATCATATGAATCAATAATTAATTATTCAGAAATAATATAATAGAATCACATTTATGACAACCAGGCCGTTCCCAGGAAAGAGGGGGCTTTCCAATAAGGATTTATCCTTATTGGCGCGCAATTAGGTGACCAAACCTCTCCTTAGACAGAACTTTCTAGACATTGTCAATAATGCTATCTAATAATATTATTCAAATAATATGAATTATTGATCTGATAATGGAAAATACTGTGCAGCAACAATTATTGAACAACAATAATATAAAATTTCAACGTAGCAATTATTGAATCAATAAAATAAAATATTGAACAGTAATTACTGTAACAATTATTGAGTAGTGCCTTCTTACATAAGAATCAATAATTTCAAAAATACTATGCAATACCATGTGCTATTGTGCAATAACGCGTATTACTGTATTTTAACCACCGGATATTCCAACAGTGTTAACGGTAACAACTACGCCGTTATTTGTAAAAACTCAAATTTTTGTCGTTATCGTCATCCGACAGTTATTCGTTATGGGGCCCACAAATAGCTGCGCCGTCGTACGAATATTCCCCGACAGAAAGAATATTCTACGACCAAACGAATATTCCCCGACAACAATGATTATTTTATAACCACTTGCTTATTTTGAAAAAAAAAATTCATATTTCACCCAATACTTTAAACTTTTATCAATTTAACCATTTACTGAATAGTAATTATAAGAAAAATTGAATACTTTTATTTCATAAAATTCGGGGTCTTACAGGTATGCTTGGGTATAATAAGTTGTACATGGAGATAATGTATAATCAATAAAGAATCTACCACTTCTAGTAAAAGAAGAAAAATGTCCTATGTGATTCGATAAATGACAACCCAGTAGTCATTGGCCAAGGCAGAATGAAATTAGAAAGGAGTTTCTAATTTGCCTTATTTGGGGTTGTACATTTAAGAGTCGAAATACATATAATTAAATAAAATAAGACTTGACAGTAATTTCATGTCTTATATTTAATTGGGACATTGTATGATGGAAGGATTGAATTGTACGGTAACTATTTACTCAAAGGTTCTTTTATGATTAATGTTGAAATCTATATTATCTGGAAAGTCGTTGATCGCTAGGGAGGCTTATCCATATTATAGAATAAATATTATTTATTTAAATAAATTAATAGTTTAATTTATTTATTTAAATAAGATTAGAATTGTTCTAATTGATTTATTCACAACCGGTTTAATATGGAGAACCTAAAGGGTCACACCATAAAAGGAAGAGTGATTATTTAAGAAGTTAATGGCATAATCGTAATAATATGTTAAGTATATTTAATTTAATCTATGGTGATAGAATAAATTAAATAGCTTAATATTTATTATTTAATATTTTAGAAATATTAAATATAAATTAATAAGAGGAGTCTTATTAATATTATTACAATTATTATTATTTTAATTTCTAAAAGAGTTTAGAAATTAATTTAATATAAGTACTCTCATTTATTCCTAATAGAATTAGGAGGAAAAATTAATTAAAGGAGTTTAATTAATTATCTCTAATAAGATTAGGGAGCCCATTTAATTAAAAGAGTTTAATTAAATAAATAATACCTTATTTTTAATTAAATAGGGTTACATGATATCTTTATAAAATGAGTCTTATATCAGATATCAAGATACGTTATTCCAATTGTTGGAGAGTACGCTCCTTTTCTATAGAGATAGAAAAACTAGGATTTTGTCAAACACCCATCTTCTTGGATCTTTCTTCCTTGGTGGATCACCTCTAGAGGCCAAACACTTGGGTGGCTAACGTTGATCAAAGGAAGGAACCAAACCCGGTGGATTCAAGTTGGATGCGAAAAGAATTGGAGGTGAACTTGTACATGAGGAAGCTCGGATCTTCAAGGGTATGATTCTTGTTCTTTCTTTTTTGTTTAATTAATAATTGCACATAAAGGGTGATCCGGGTATATGGTTTGTAAAATTTTAAACTCTGAGTTTTTCACGTTTCCGCTATTTTGTGCAATTTAATTGCGTTCATGAATATTACAAACCTAAGAGTGGCATCAGAGCCAAACCTTTATGCGAATTATTAATTATTTTAATTTGATATGTATATTAATATATGTTTAGAACAATTTAATTGGGCATAATTTTGTTGTATAAAATTTATTAAAAAAAATAAAATAAAATAAAATAAAAATAAAAGGCGAAGCATGTGATTTTTTTTTTCTTCCGAAAAGGTTGATCCTGCACATGGTGTTCTTCGTTAATATGATTATAAGTAAGAAAGGTTGCTTGTGGGTTTTTATATATGCTATATATATAATATATGATTTGTTATCATATATAATATATAATTATATATGATCAAGTTTCCAGCATGTTTAATGTATATTACATAATCATGTCCTTCATCCAGTTTTTTTTTCTGGTGGCACGCTTTTTCGGATTCATGTGCACGGAAATCATGGAGGTTCACAACTTTTGTTTATTTGAATTCTGGTGGTTCACGTGATATATATATTATATATATAATGTACGGCTATATTATATTATATATATATATATAACATTTTTAATAATTTTATAATTAAAATAAAAGTTTGTTTTAATATTAAAATAAAAAATTTATTTTAATTTTAAAATAAAAAGGTTTATTTTAATTTTAAAATTGGAATTTCATGCTAACTAATTAGAGTTGGAATTGGATTCCATGATAACTAATTTGAGTTGAAATTGGATTCCATGTTTCCTTAAATAAAAGAGTTTATTTGTGAATAGGAAAGAGAATCCTAATTTCCTTAAATAAAGGAGTTTATTTAGATATGAAATAAGATTTCATATTATTCAAAATAAAAGAGTTTATTTGTGAATAGGAAAGAGAATTGTGTTTCCTTTAATAATTTTTTTTATACTTGGAATTGGATTCTATAATTAATTAAAATAAAGAAGTTTATTTTGATTAAAGATTTTGATTAAAATAAAATAGTTTATTTTATTCAAAATTGGATAAATTAAAATAAAAGATGTTTATTTTGATTTAAATTTGGATTAAAATAAAGGAGTTTATTTTAATTCAAAATTAGATTTTATGCTAACTAAATTTGCCCATTAAATGATATCAATATATATATTAAATGTTTATTATTCATGAGATGAATGTTATTTATTATGCATATGGTGATGTGTATGATAATAAATGGGATTGATTATGGACTATTGACCAATGTAATTGGATTTTATTTTAGTTGGATGCTTGAATGTATGAGTTTTATTAAATGGGGTCTGCGTATCTCGTCTTCTCTAATTTTTTTCTTAATGTAAATTCTAACTCCCTCCTATGTACTTCCCCTTGACTGCTGATCAAGGTTTCTATTTATTTTAAATAGTTTTGTAATAGAAATAATTAGAATTAATTTTGAAGAATTGGAGATCAAGGAGCAAGGAGCGCTTGAAGACCCGTTTGTAATGGAGCCCGGGTTTAAATATAATAGTTATATTTAAATATTAAGTCTTGCACCCTTAGGGTTTGACCTTTTAGTTCACTTGGTGGCTCTAGTGAACCAAACTAGAATAAAAGTCCATAATCAATCCAGGTAGAATATAGTATTCTATATGTGCATGCTTATACTATATATATTATATATTATGCAAACATGCTTCGCATGTGAATTAATATGACGCGTATTTTATATATATATATATATATATATATATATATATATATATATATATATGTGTGTGTGTGTGTGTGTGTGCATGCGCACTAAACAAGATGAGACAAATTAATAACGAACCCCTCAAATATTTTATATTAAGTCCTAAGCGTTCAAAGATATTTGGAATATCGAACGTCGCCTTCTAGCATGATAAAATTAATAGAGTATTAAATATGGAAAATGAAGCAAAGGTTGCTACATTAGTCATAGAAACTTATAGTTTAGCAATGCCTAAGGGCAAATCTATTAAGTCAATAAGTTGTTATTGTATTCCAGTTCTTGTTAGAAACATTATTTCTATTTTATTGTTGGACAATAAAATCTTTGATATTATAATTAAGAACAATTGTTATTCTATTTATAATAATAATGTTTTGTATAGAACTGGAATATTAATTAATGGATTTTGTGTACTTGACTTACATGAAAAATGTGACGCCCCCAAAATAGGCATACAACACCCATTCTGAGTCGCCAAATACATGGTACAGAAAGCAAACTACAACTTTAATAATACAATTATCGTGCAAAATACGACAACACATACTGTGAGTTTAAATACAAATATTGTCTTCTAGACAATATCCACACTCAAATAAGTCCTCATTACAATTATTCAAACACTATTTTACAGAAAATAGTGAGGACTGTTAAAACATCTTTCTAGAATCATCACTCCATACCCCGACTAGATCCTGCTATGTTCTCACTTCCTGAGAAGAAAAATGGAACAAAAAGAAAAAGGGTGAGCTCAACTAGCCCAGTAAAGAATATTATGACTAAGATAATATACAACAAATTATCGTTAATCTTCAATAGGGAAAAATCTGATAGAATATAATCGACAACAAGTTTTATATCAACAACTGCAGCGAAAATAACAAACTATTAGAAGAGTCAAATAGAGAATGAATTCTACTATCTTCTAAGATTTAAAAGTCCATCATCAATATTTTATCCCTGTAACATCAATTAATAATCATCTTTATCCAAATATTCATCTTTGTACTACAGGCCAAAGATATTCATTTGTATCACCTGCCAGTCATGTTCTTCTCAACACCTGTTCATCTTTGTACTACAGGCCAAAGATATTCATCAAGTAATCATACATCTTTGCACTACAGGCCAAAGATATTCATCAAGTAATCATACATCTTTGCACTACAGGCCAAAGATATTCAGTAATATCATCATTTAGGACTGAGGATGATGAAAAATATCTTAAAGAGAACGAATCTAGTGAGACAGAAGGACAAATATTAAGGATTCGTATAACAGTTTATCCATGATCAATAATACTTCATAATAATCAATTGTGAAGCAAAATTCAAAAATAAAGATTAAAACATGGATACAATCAAAGATAGTAACCATAATAGACATCTTGGATAAAAAGGAAAAATTTTATTTTTCGGTGAATAGTGTCGTATTCGTGAATAGTACCGTATACGTGAATAGTATCGTATACGTGAATAGTAACTCCGACACAAAAAGTTCTAAATTTGATAAAAACTCATATCAATATTTCAGCATAATGATATTGAAGAAAATAATATCATTTAAGAAGAAAATAATATTCATTACCTCAAAATATCAGTACTTCTGGTCGGAATACCGGTATAAGGCTGAAAGAAACTTGCACTGATGAATAGAAACTCTCAAAGTATCTAAATACTCACAAAATACACTTAATAATCTAGAGAGAGAAAGAGAGAAAACTTGTTTCTGGTGTGATTTTTAATTCTAACTTAGCCCTCTATTTATAGGAAAATTTTAGTAGGCTTGACCTGCAACCTGATGGCTTTACCTGCTACTATTCCCACCCACCACATTTGAAATATAATTCAGCACATTTCTTCACCAACCACAAGTGGGGCCCACCAATTCTAGAATTTTCTACCAAAATGATAAACTCCAAAAATTCAATAATTTCTGAACAAGTCATCTCGTAAAATTCATAATAAATCATACGTTCATTTTTAACGGTTCAAAATTTGTGGACATATACTCAACTTATATATGTATAACATATCCAAAAATTACCACGATCCAACGGTCGGATTAAAAATTATAACCCCCGCAAAATATCTCAAAAACCCTGATTTTTAATACCTCCATTTCGACAAAAATACTGATAAAAACCTCAACATTAATTCCTTCATTTTTAACCACAAAAATATATCCCTCATTTATATCCACATAAAATAAATATTTCCTTATCATATGAATCAATAATTAATTCCCAGGGAGAGCGTTTGTTGTGAACTCCCAGAGAGCAAGGAACCCGAATGAGGTCATCACGGGTAAGCTTATCATAAACTCTAAAGAAGTTTATACTTTATTTGATACCGGTTCAACCCATTCTTTTATTTCTCCTACTTGCGCTCATCGATTAAATTTGATTCCGGAGAAATTAGACTTTGACTTATCTGTGGAAACTCCGTTGGGAGAAACCTTCATTACCTCCACTGTTTATAAGTCTTGTTTGGTTCAAGTTGGTACCCACACATTACCTATCGATCTGATTTCATTAAAAATACTTGCATTTGACGTGATTCTAGGGATTGATTGGTTAACTACTCATTATGCAAAAATTGATTGTTTTCGTAAGGTTGTTAGTTTTCATATTCCTAATCGACCTATTATGCGAATTCAAGCAACCAAACCATTAAAATCAATCGCTGTCATCTCAAGCCATAAAACTATTCGTTTATTGAAAAACGGATGTCAAGCTTTCTTAGCTCATGTCACAGATCTAAACAAAAATACGTCAGTTTTGAATGATATTTCTATTGTTAATAAATTCCCTGACGTATTCCCTGAAGAACTTCCTGGCCTACCCCCAGAGCGTGAAATTGAATTTTGTATCGATCTTGAACCCGGTACAAAACCCATTTCCAAAGCCCCATATCGAATGGCTCCTATTGAACTTCAGGAGTTAAAGATCCAACTGCAGGAATTGTTAGACATTGGCTTTATTCGTCCTAGTACTTCTCCTTGGGGAGCTCCTGTTCTATTCGTGAAGAAAAAAGATGGAAGTATGCGACTTTGTATTGATTATCGGGAGTTGAATCATGTCACCATCAAAAACAGGTACCCATTGCCACGTATTGATGACCTGTTTGACCAGTTGCAAGGAGCACAATTCTTTTCAAAGATCGATCTTCGTTCTGGATATCATCAGCTGAAGGTTAGAACTGAGGATATTCCAAAGACGGCTTTTAGAACTCGGTACGGGCATTATGAATTCCTAGTCATGTCCTTTGGATTGACTAATGCTCCTGCTGCCTTCATGGATATGATGAACCGGGTATTCAAGGAATATTTGGATCACTTTGTGGTCGTCTTTATTGATGACATCCTTATTTATTCCAAAAGCCGTGAAGATCATGAGCAACACTTGAGGCTGGTACTCCAAAAGCTTCGTGAATACAAGCTTTATGCCAAGTTGAAGAAATGCGAGTTCTGGCTGGAGGAGGTAGCATTCCTTGGGCACGTAGTATCAAGTCGTGGAATATCAGTTGACCCGGCAAAGATTGAAGCTATTCAAAGCTGGGAGCAACCTAAATCAGTGACCGAGGTACGTAGCTTTCTTGGTTTAGCTGGTTATTATCGGAGATTCGTGGAAGGATTTTCTCGAATCGCTACTCCATTAACTCAGCTGACTCGGAAAGATACAAAATTTGGTTGGAGCGAAGAATGTGAGCAGAGTTTTCAAGAACTCAAGAGGAGACTCATTTCAGCACCTGTTCTAACAATACCATCTGGCTCGGAGGGATTTGTCATCTACAGTGATGCTTCGAGCAAAGGGTTGGGATGCGTTCTCATGCAACATGGAAAAGTCATAGCCTATGCATCAAGACAACTCAAGGAATATGAGAGGAATTATCCTACTCATGATCTAGAGTTGGCAGCTGTTGTCTTTGCACTTAAAATTTGGAGGCATTACTTGTATGGGGAGAAAGTGGAGATCTTTACGGATCATAAAAGCCTCAAATATTTCTTCACTCAAAAGGAACTCAACATGCGACAACGACGTTGGCTTGAACTGTTGAAAGATTATGATCATACCATTCAATACCATCCTGGAAAAGCGAACGTGGTAGCTGACGCATTGAGTAGAAGATCATATGCGGGTACAAGTGCAATATTAACAACGCAAAGGCCCATTTTGTGTGACTTGCAAAGGATGGAGATAGAGTTGAAGACTCCAGGGACCCATGTGATGATGGCGAATATACGAGTAGAACCGACTTTAATCGATAAAGTTAAAGCTGCTCAAGCTACAGACCTGGAGCTGATGCGTATGAGGAAGAAAGTGCAAGAAGGTTCTATGCCGGAAGCAAGAATCGATGAAGAAGGAATACTTCGAGTCAACTCCAGACTTTGTGTTCCTAACAACCCTGATTTAAAGTATGAAATCATGATGGAGGCGCACAACACACCGTTTGCAATCCATCCTGGAAGTACCAAAATGTATCATGATCTTCGTCATACATTTTGGTGGAGCAATATGGAGAGAGAGATAGCGTTGTTTATCTCAAGGTGTCTAACTTGTCAACGAGTCAAAGCGGAGCATCAAGTACCAAAAGGTCCTTTGCAACCACTTGAAATTCCAGAATGGAAGTGGGAACACATTACCATGGATTTCGTTACCGGTCTTCCTAGGGTTTCTCAAGGTATTGATGCGATTTGGGTCATTGTTGATAGATTGACCAAGTCTGCTCATTTCTTACCGATACGAGAAACTTATACACTTGAACGTCTTGCTCGTATGTACATAAACGAGATTGTAAGACTGCATGGTATGCCAGTATCCATAGTTTCTGATCGAGACCCAAGATTCACTTCACGATTTTGGGTTAGTTTACAAAAAGCTATGGGCACGGAGTTACGATTTAGTTCAGCATATCATCCTCAGACGGATGGACAATCAGAGAGGACTATTCAAACTCTTGAAGATCTATTAAGACTCTGTGTCTTTGACTTCAAGGGAAGTTGGGACAAGTTCTTACCATTGGTGGAGTTTTCCTACAACAACAGTTATCAAGCAAGTATTGGCATGGCTCCATTCGAAGCATTGTATGGAAGAAAATGTCGTTCTCCAGTATGCTGGGATGAGGTGGGCGAAGCAACGTTGTTGGGACCGGAGTTGGTACGTATGACTACAGAAAAGATTCAAACGATCCGACAACGTATAAAAACCTCACAAGATCGACAAAAGAGTTATGCTGATCTTCATCGAAAGGACGTGGAATTTGATGTAGGAGATCATGTGTTCTTACGTGTTGCTCCATGGAAAGGAGTTACGAGATTTGGAAAGAGAGGAAAGCTAAATCCTCGATTCATCGGTCCATTTTTAATCCTCGATCGAGTAGGAACTGTGGCTTATAGACTCGCTTTACCGCCAAGTATGTCTCGTGTTCATAACGTTTTCCACATATCAATGTTACGCAAATATGTGAAAGACCCGAACCACATTATTGAGTTAGAACCGGATGAAATAGCGGAGGATTTGACGTATGAAGAAGTTCCTGTTCAAATCTTGGATAAGAAGGAACATATTCTACGCTCCAAGGTTATACCTCAAGTTAAAGTTTTGTGGAGAAACCACGATGTTGAGGAAATGACTTGGGAGTTAGAATCAGAAATGAAATCAAGGTATCCTTACCTCTTCGACATACCAGGTACGTACCCTAATTTCGAGGGCGAAATTTCATAAGAAGGGGAGGTTGTAAGACCCCAACTTTTATAAATAAAGATGAATTTTCTATAAATATCATTTTTGAATATTATGGAGTTAATTTGATATAATGTTATAGTTGTGGGTAATATTTATAAATTTTACAAAGTAAGCAAGTTGTTATAAAATATTCGTTTGGTCGGAGAATATTCTTTTTGTCGGGGAATATTCGTACGACGGCACAATCATTGGTGGACCCCACAACAGAATTATTGTCGGATTGAGAAAACGACAGAATTATCTTTCTATAAAAATAACGGCTGAGGTGTTACCGTTAAAACCGTTAAAACTGTTGAACTACTCGGTAGTAAAAGTACAGTAATACGCGTGGTTGCATAGTAGCACACGGTATTGATTATTGATGCTTACGTGAGAAGTCACTCAGCTATACTCAATTATTGCTACAGTAATTGCTGCATCATATCTCTTAAATTATTGTCATAGTATCATCTGTATAATATGTTATATTATTAAATCAATAATTGAGACGTTGTGGTAAGTTTGGTTATTTTATGGGGGGCCATATGTCATCATCTAAGAGTCTCTTCGTCAATAGTAATTACCGTCGTCAATAGTAATTACCGTCGTCAATAGTAATTACCGTCGTCAATAGTATTTACCTTGGTCAATAGTAATTACCTTCGTCAATAGTATTTACCTTGGTCAATATTAATTACCTTCGTCAATAGTATTTACCTTGGTCAATAGTATTTACCTTGGTCAATAGTAATTACCTTCGTCAATAGTATTTACCTTGGTCAATAGTAATTACTTTCGTCAATAGTAGTTGTCCCTTCAATATTACCAAGAGTCATTTGACCCTTCGTTAAGACCAAGAGTCATTTGACCCTTCGTTAAGACCAAGAGCCACCCTCAGTTTTTCTATAAATAGAGGCCTAGGGCTTCATTATTTTTCACGAATTCATTCAAGCTATAGAGAGAGAAAGTATAGAGAGAATAAGAGAGAGAGAATAAAAGTATTCTGCTACATCACTTTTCCAATATCCAGTTCTTTTAAGGTAGGGAATATTATTTCTTTTATATTCATGAAGAGAACTTCTGTTATTCCATTTGTTATTATTCTGTTGGAATAACCAGTATACGCGGTCTACCCTATACTTGGTGACATTCTTCTATTATTCTGTTGGAACATCCTGTCTGTGTGTTTTACACCGGACCTGGTTCCGTTTATTATTCTATTGGAACATCCTGTCTGTGTGTTTTACACCGGACCTGGTTCCGTTTTATTATTATTCTGTTGGAATATCCTGTCTGTGTGTTTTACACCGGACCTGGTTCCGTTTTATTATTATTCTGTTGGAATATCCTGTCTGTGTGTTTTACACCGGACCTGGTTCCATTATTTATTATTCTGTCGGAATATCCTGTCTGTGCGTTTACGCCGGACCTGGTTCCATTATTTATTATTCTATTGGAATAACCTGTCTGTGCGGTCTATCGCATGCATGGTGATTTCTTTTGTTATTCCATTCTTTATTGTACTCAGTTGGTTAAGTTTTGACTTCTATACTCCATGAAATTTGTGGAATATCCTTGATAGTTGCGTTTCATCCAGTATCTTTTCAAGAAAATATTCTTCTAAGCATTCTTGAATTTTACTCCACAATGCAGTATCATGTTGACAATTTGGACGTTGTTAATTCCTGGATAAATTAATTCTTGAACTTGTTTTATTGAATTCTTATATCATTGTCATCATCCTCATGTTTATAAAATGTTGAAAGTCATCTGTGGCCTGTAGTGCATAGATGGACTTGGTATGATTATGACCAGGGATTATTCGGTATAATCATGACCGTAATGTTACAAATGATGTGGTAAAAGTCCTCATTGGCCCGTAGTGCATTGATGGACAGTTGTTGGCATGATCATGACCATTAATGAATACACGAATATCCTTGGCCGTAGTGCAGGGGTGATTCGATGATGTGGATTATTTTATTAAGCTGAGTCTCAGCGATCGCAGTGTTGAAAAACCTTTTAAATCATAAAAGATAGTAGAGTTTATTTTCTACTTGACTCTTTTAATGGATTGCTTGTTCCGCTGCAGTTAAACTTGATGTCTATTATATTTTATCAGTTTAACATTGTTGAAGGCTAATGATAATTTATTCTGCATTATCTTAGTCATAATATTTCTTACTGGGCTAGTTGAGCTCACCCTTTCTTTCACTGTTCTCTTCAGGAAATGAGAACGTAGCTGGGGCAAGTCGGGGAACGGAGTGATGGTCCGAATGATAGTATTAGTTAGTAGTCCTCACTATTCTATGTAATGGTGTGTTAATAAATGTAATGAGGACTCCTTTTGAGTATGAATACTCTCTAGAAGATAATATTTGTATTCAAACTCACAGTTTATGTTTTGTCGTATTGTACACGACAGATGTATTAATCAGTTGTATTTGTATTCTGTACTATGTATCTGACGACCCAAAATGGGTGATGTGTACCTAATTTTGGGGGCGTCACAAGTTCACTGTGAGACAGTGAAAAATATCTTAAAGTACTTAACCGGTACTTAGGATGTGATCAGATTTATGGTGAGTCTGAATTAAAACTAGAGGGCTTAACAGACTCAAGTTTTTCAGACAAACCAAGACGACAGAAAATTCACTTTAAGGTAAAGGGTTACCTTGAACAGTGGTGTAGTGAATTGGAAAGGTTCCAAACAGTAAAGAGTTGTTGGTTTAGTGATAAAGACAAAGTAAGTAGCTATAAATGAAGCTGCAAGTTAATTGTTTAGATAAAAGTTTATTACAGAACTAGGAATAGTTTCTAAGTCTCATCTTGGATCTAAACATGTGTTGTGGCACTTTCATTTGATTATAGGAATCATTGAAAGATGGAAAATCACTATAGAGATAGTGGACTCTCAAGAACAACATTACATATCCATTTACTGAAGCTTATCCAATAACATGATAATCGTCACGTAGAGAAGAAGAGTATGAGATACCATGACGATTGACTTTAGTGCAAGTGGGAGATTGAAAGTAGTATGCATACAAGCCAATCATGTTTGATGATAAAGCATATACTTTGTAACAATCTTATTCATTTATTAATAAAATATATTAATTTATTAAAGGCTTTTAATTAACTACATGATGATGTTTTATAATATGTGATAAACCCATAGTTTTAAGCAATGCTTTTAGAATAATGATGATGATCATTCTAATGAGATCTAAATTCTTAAAAAGCTTAAAACTAAAATAGTTCCCAATCGTTGGATTACTAAATTGGGGATTAGTGAATCCGGATAGATTGGTACATACGTTGCTTGCTCATTGGATGAGGATGATTGATCTCATGATCATTTGTGTGGAGACACTAAAGTAAGTATGTAGGTGCTTATTAGAGAATAAGTTCACTGAACGTGGCTCGCTAAGGAATACCTAATGGAGTTTTACTTGTCTGTCAATAGGAATTCCTGTAGTGATAGTAGTACAAGTGATCCTTGGACTTGAGATCATCATAGTATCTTGTGTATGATGAGTTATACTTTGACTTATTCCTTAAGACCCTTAGGGTATATCAAAGGGTATGCTTGGGTATAATAAGTTGTACATGGAGATAATGTATGATCAATAAAGAATCTACCACTTCTAGTAAAAGAAGAGAAATGTCCTACGTGATTCGATAAATGACAACCCAGTAGTCCTTGGCCAAGGTAGAATGAAATTAGAAAGGAGTTTCTAATTTGCATTATTTGGGGTTGTGCATTTAAGAGTCGAAATACATATAATTAAATAAAATAAAACTTGACAGTAATTTCATGTCTTATATTTAATTGGGACATTGTATGGTGAAGGATTAAATTGTACGGTAACTATTTACTCAAAAGTTCTTTTATGATTAATGTTGAAATCTATATTATCTGGAAAGTCGTTGATTGCTAGGGAGGTTAATCCCTATTGTAGAATAAATATTATTTATTTAAATAAATTAATAGTTTAATTTATTTATTTAAATAAGATTAGAATTGTTCTAATTGATTTATTCACAACCGGTTTAATATGGAGAACCTAAAGGGTCACACCATAAAAGGAAGAATGATTATTTAAGAAATTAACGGCATAATCGTAATAATATGTTAAGTATATTTAATTTAATCTATGGTGATAGAATAAATTAAATAGCTTAATATTTATTATTTAATATTTTAGAAATATTAAATATAAATTAATAAGAAGAGTCTTATTAATATTATTACAATTATTATTATTTTAATTTCTAAAAGAGTTTAGGAATTAATTTAATATAAGTACTCTCATTTATTCCTAATAGAATTATGAGGGAAAATTAATTAAAGGAGTTTAATTAATTATCTCTAATAAGATTAGGGAGCCCATTTAATTAAAAGAGTTTAATTAAATAAATAATACATTATTTTTAATTAAATAAGGTTACATGATATCTTTATAAGAGGAGTCTTATATCAGATATCAAGATATGTTATTCCAATTATTAGAGAGTACGCTCCTTTTCTATAGAGATAGAAAAATTAGGATTTTGCCAAACACCCATCTTCTTGGATCTTTCTTCTTCTTTGGTGGATCACCTCTAGAGGCCAAACACTTGGGTGGCTAACGTTGATCAAATGAAGGAACCAATGTGACGCCCCCAAAAATAGGTATACATCACCCATCTTGGGTCGCCAGATACATGGTACAGAATTCAAATATAACTTACTAATACAACTGTTGTGTACAATACGACAAAACATAAACTGTGAGTTTGAATACAAATATTGTCTTCTAGAGAGTATCCATACTCAAAAGGAGTCCTCATTACAATTATTATCACACTATTACATAGAATAGTGAGGACTACTAATGCTATCATCTAGGACCATCACTCCGTTTTCCGACTCGTCCCAGCTACGTTCTCATTTCCTGAAGAGAACAGTGAAAGAAAGGGTGAGCTCAACTAGCCCAGTAAGAAATATTATGACTAAGATAATGCAGAATAAATTATCATTAGTCTTCAACAATGTTAAACTGATAAAATACAATAGACATCAAGTTTAACTGCAGCGGAACCAACAATCCATTAAAAGAGTCAAGTAGAAAATAAAATCTACTATCTTTTATGATTTAAAAGGTTTTTCATGACTTTTATCGCTGAGACACAGCTAAAAAAATAATCCACATCATCGAATCACCCCTGCACTACGGCCAAGGATATTCTTTAGTATCACGACCACGAATTATCCATGCACTACGGGCCAAAGATAATCGTATTTTCATCAACGGTCCTGATCATGCTATAAAATAATTCATCTTTGCACTATGGCCAAAGAGAATCCATAGCCATAATCATACTAAAAATTTTCCATCAATGCCCTACGGGCCAATGAGAACTTTTTCCACGTTATTTATAATATTACGGTCAGGATTACACCGAATAATCCCTAGTCATAATCATACCAAGTCCATCTATGCACTACAGGCCACAGATGACTTTCAACATAATATAAACATGAGGATGATGACAATGATATAAGAATTCAATAAAACAAGTTCAAGAATTAATTTGTCCAGGAACCAATAACGTTCAAATTGTCAACATGATACTTTTGTGTAGAGTAAAATTCAAGAATCCTCAGAAGAATATTTCCATGAAAAGATGCTTGATGAAGCGCAAATATCACGGATATTCTACTAATTTCATGGAGCATAGAAGTCAAAACTTTAACCAACTGAGTATAATAAAGAATGGAATAACAAAAGAAATCACCATGCATGCGGTACTTCGCATAGACAGGTTATTCCAACAGAATAATAATAACGGAACCAGGTCAGGTGAAATTCACACCGACAGGATATTCCAACAGAATAATAAAGACGGAACCAGGTCCGGCGTAAAACGCATAGACAGGATGTTCCAACAGAATAATAATAAAGACGGAACCAGGTCCGGTGTAAAACACACAGACAGGATGTTCCAACAGAATAATAGAAGAATGTCACCAAGTATAGGGTAGACCGCGTATACAGGTTATTCCAACAAAATAATAAGAAATAGAATAACAAAAGTTCTCTTTATGAATACAAAAGAAATAATACCCCTTACAGGTGCAACAAATAATATTCCTTACCTTTGAAAGAAGAGTATTCCGACTGGTAGGGCGAGATCGGACGAGAATATACTCGAAGAAACTTGTACTACGCTCAAAGCTTTCTTAAACTCTAAAAAAATACGCTCAAGATTATAGAAGAAGAACTCTCTCTATAGTTTCTCTCTCTAGAGTTTCAGTAAATTCGTAAGAAAATAATGAAGGAATGAGCTTCTATTTATAGAAAAATAGAATGCATAGTAACTAATCCATGAACGGTCCAGATTGATTACTTTAATCTGACGGTCCATATTTAAAAAAAATCTTTTAAATAAAATATAATATATTCTATTTATAGAATAACTTTAATAAAGTATTCTGTTTTATATAAAAAAATGTTTCTGTTTTATTACGTTAATAATACGAATAAAACAAAACTTCATTATCGCTAAATAATTCATATTATTAACTGACAATAATTGAATCAAACTGAGTGACTTCTCACATAAGTATTAATAATAATCAATACCGTGTGCTACTATGCAACCACACGTATTACTGTAAGACCCCGAATTTTATGAAATAAAAGTATTCAATTTTTCTTATAATTACTATTCAGTAAATGGTTAAATTGATAAAAGTTTAAAGTTATGGGTGAAATATGAATTTTTTTTCAAAATAAGCAAGTGGTTATAAAATAATCATTGTTGTCGGGGAATATTCGTTTGGTCGTGGAATATTCTTTCTGTCGGGGAATATTCGTACGACGGCGCAGCTATTTGTGGGCCCCATAACGAATAACTGTCGGGTGAAGAAAACGACAAATTTGAGTTTTTACAAATAACGACGTAGTTGTTACTGTTAACACTGTTGGAATACCCGGTGATTAAAATACAGTAATACGCGTTATTGCACAGTAGCACACGGTATTGCACAGTATTTTTAAAATTATTGATTCTTACGTAAGAAGGCACTACTCAATAATTGTTACAGTAATTACTGTTCAATATTTTATTTTATTGATTCAATAATTGCTACGTTGAAATTTTATATTGTTGTTGTTCAATAATTGTTGCTGCACAGTATTTCCCATTATCAGATCAATAATTCATATTATTTGAATAATATTATTAGATAACATTATTGGCAATGACTAGAAAGTTCTGTCTAAGGAGAGGTTTGGTCATCTAATTGGGCGCCAGTAAGGAAAAATCCTTATTGGAAAGCCCCCTCTTTCCTGGGAACGGCCTGGTTGTCATAAATGTGATTCTGTAATATTATTTGTGAATAATTAATTATTGATTCATGTGATAAGAAAATATTTATTTTATGGGGATATAAATGAGGGATATATTTTTGTGGTTAAAAAATGAAGGAGTTAATGTTGAGATTTTTATCCGTATTTTTGTCGGAATGGAGGTATTAAAAATCAGGGTTTTTGAGATATTTTGCGGGGGTTATAATTTTTAATCCGACCGTTGGATCGTGGTAAATTTTTGATATGTTATGCATATATAAGTTGAGTATATGTCCACAAATTTTGAACCGTTAAAAATGAACGTATGATTTATTATGAATTTTACGAGATGACTGGTTCAGAAATTGTTGAATTTTCGGAGTTTATCATTTTGGTGGAAAATTCTAGAATTGGTGGGCCCCACTTGTGGTTGGTGAAGAAATGTGCTGAATTATATTTCAAATGTGGTGGGTGGGAATAGTAGCAGGTAAAGCCATCAGGTTGCAGGTCAAACCTACCAAAATTTTCCTATAAATAGAGGGCTAAGTTAGAATTGAAAATCACACCAGAAACATAAGCTTTCTCTCTTTCTCTCTCTATATTATGAAGCATATTTTGTGAGTATTTAGATACTTTGAGAATTGCTATTCAGTGCAAGTTTTCTTCGGCTTTACATTCCGGTCAGAAGTACTGCTGTTTTGAGGTAAGGGATAGTAAGGGATAGTAAGGGATATTAAGGAATTTTAAGGGTTGTTATATTTTTCAGTTTCGTAATTTTTCTGACCTTCAAAAATTCTGGAAAAATTTGAAATGATATTTTGATGAGTTTTCTTGATTGTGTCCAAAAATGATGATTTTTGGATGTATAGATTGAGAGTTATGAATATTACTCTTGAGATTAAAACTATGTATTGATTATATTGATTTTATTATCATATATAACATTTTTATAACCCTGATGTTGAAATTCTCTTTCACTAGAGTGTAAAGATGGGTAGATTATTGGTATGATCATGACTAGGGTTCTCTTTGGCCTGTAGTGTAAAGTTGAATTGTGACTGGTATGATCATGACCATTGAATTTATAAGTGAATATCTTTAGCTTAAGTGCAAAGGTGAATTGATCAACATGGTTATAATTATTGTTTATATAAATTCTGAAATGATTATATATTTTCTTTGAGATATTAATATCTTTGGCCTGTAGTGCAAAGATGAAATATTGATGAATATCTTTGGCCTGTAGTGCAAAGATGAATTGTTGATGAATATCTTTGGCCCGTAGTGCAAAGATGACATGTTGTTGAATATCTTTGGCCAGTAGTGCAAAGATGAACAGATGTTGAGATAAACATGACCAACTGGTGATACAAATGAATATCTTTGGACGTAGTGCAAAGATGAAGTTATTAGTATGATTATGAACAGGAACTGTGATTTGGTATAACCATGATCTTTGATGTTTCAGGTAAAGACATGTGATGAAAATATTCTTCGTCCTGGGTGCGAAGAAAAATTTAGAATCACAATTATGATTATGAGTTATTCATATGATTGTGGAAAGGAACTGTTGATTGATGTTACAGGGATAAAATATTATTGATGGATTTTTAACATAGAGAAGATAATAGACTTTATAGTCTATTTGACTCTTCTAATGGATTGCTCGTTCCGCTGCAACTATGGTTGAAATTTTTATCATTTACCATATGTTCTAAATCTCTGATTTATTATTGATGAAGGCTATTGATAATTTAATTATCTTTAGTCATGATATTCTTTACTGAGCTAGTTGTGCTCACCCTTTTGCTTCACAATTCCTTTCAGGTAATAAGAGTGTAGCTGGGTCGAGCGGGGGTAACAATGGAATAGAACGGTGGTCATCATTTAGTAGTTATATTTGGTGAAGAAAATAGGGTGAGGCGAACCCAACGTTGGAAGGGTGTTTTGTCACTATCATACAAGATGTCTAATGACATCCAACCTCGTGTCATCATAGGACAGGGTTGTGCTCATCCACTTGCTGAGTATATCTATGGGCACTACCTATATAATCTTGGTGTTTGTTTGAAGTATAATTCTCAATTAGAGACAGTGGAGATAATGATAAGTCAAGAGAAGACTCACCATTGGGAAGAATATGATAGTAATCTTCTCGTTTTTCTTTGGGGTCTATTGGGTCAACCAAGGATAATTCTGTGGCCATATGATATCTATCATAACCTAGACGCGTGGCCTCCCATGTACGAAGGTTTCCTTGAGCACTTCCCAAAGATTCTAATTTCTAGAACAGTTTTTGACTATACCTTTATATAAGGTACCTTTGTGAAGTGCTGATACATGATGGTGTCCAATGTTACATTTGGTATATATTTGTATCCAAACTTACAGCATATGTGTTGTTGTATTTTGCACGACAATTGTTGTAATAAAGTTGTAGTTGTTTTCTGTACCATGTATTTGACGACTCAGAATGGGTTGGATGGAATGGACCTATTTTGGGGTCGTTACATTTGGTATCAGAGCTTGGGGATATGATCTCTGGCGGAGATCGGGGAATACAACTAGGAGGGGAGAGATGAGTAAATCCTTCGCTAGTGTGTCCTACCTAAGCTTATTTGTTGGTCAGTCATAATATCGGGATATTATGTGATATGTTAATTTGTTAAATTAACACTTGTTTTGAAGCTGTATTCTAGAATGTTATTTGAAATACAGGAGATGAGCAATGGAGAAATTATGATGACAGGGAAGATGGAAATTGAAATGAAAGGAAGGTATTCTCAACTCTTTGAAATACCAGGTACGTAAATTTCGGGGACGAAATTTCATAAGGAGGGGAGATTGTAAGACCCCGAATTTTATGAAATAAAAGTATTCAATTTTTCTTATAATTACTATTCAGTAAATGGTTAAATTGATAAAAGTTTAAAGTTATGGGTGACATATGAATTTTTTTTCAAAATAAGCAAGTGGTTATAAAATAATCATTGTTGTCGGGGAATATTCGTTTGGTCGTGGAATATTCTTTCTGTCGGGGAATATTCGTACGACGGCGCAGCTATTTGTGGGCCCCATAACGAATAACTGTCGGGTGAAGAAAACGACAAATTTGAGTTTTTACAAATAACGACGTAGTTGTTACTGTTAACACTGTTGGAATACCCGGTGATTAAAATACAGTAATACGCGTTATTGCACAGTAGCACACGGTATTGCACAGTATTTTTAAAATTATTGATTCTTACGTAAGAAGGCACTACTCAATAATTGTTACAGTAATTACTGTTCAATATTTTATTTTATTGATTCAATAATTGCTACGTTGAAATTTTATATTGTTGTTGTTCAATAATTGTTGCTGCACAGTATTTCCCATTATCAGATCAATAATTCATATTATTTGAATAATATTATTAGATAACATTATTGGCAATGACTAGAAAGTTCTGTCTAAGGAGAGGTTTGGTCATCTAATTGCGCGCCAGTAAGGAAAAATCCTTATTGGAAAGCCCCCTCTTTCCTGGGAACGGCCTGGTTGTCATAAATGTGATTCTGTAATATTATTTGTGAATAATTAATTATTGATTCATGTGATAAGAAAATATTTATTTTATGGGGATATAAATGAGGGATATATTTTTGTGGTTAAAAAATGAAGGAGTTAATGTTGAGATTTTTATCCGTATTTTTGTCGGAATGGAGGTATTAAAAATCAGGGTTTTTGAGATATTTTGCGGGGGTTATAATTTTTAATCCGACCGTTGGATCGTGGTAAATTTTTGATATGTTATGCATATATAAGTTGAGTATATGTCCACAAATTTTGAACCGTTAAAAATGAACGTATGATTTATTATGAATTTTACGAGATGACTGGTTCAGAAATTGTTGAATTTTCGGAGTTTATCATTTTGGTGGAAAATTCTAGAATTGGTGGGCCCCACTTGTGGTTGGTGAAGAAATGTGCTGAATTATATTTCAAATGTGGTGGGTGGGAATAGTAGCAGGTAAAGCCATCAGGTTGCAGGTCAAACCTACCAAAATTTTCCTATAAATAGAGGGCTAAGTTAGAATTGAAAATCACACCAGAAACATAAGTTTTCTCTCTTTCTCTCTCTATATTATGAAGCATATTTTGTGAGTATTTAGATACTTTGAGAGTTGCTATTCAGTGCAAGTTTTCTTCGGCTTTACATTCCGGTCAGAAGTACTGCTGTTTTGAGGTAAGGGATAGTAAGGGATAGTAAGGGATATTAAGGAATTTTAAGGGTTGTTATATTTTTCAGTTTCGTAATTTTTCTGACCTTCAAAAATTCTGGAAAAATTTGAAATGATATTTTGATGAGTTTTCTTGATTGTGTCCAAAAATGATGATTTTTGGATGTATAGATTGAGAGTTATGAATATTACTCTTGAGATTAAAACTATGTATTGATTATATTGATTTTATTATCATATATAACATTTTTATAACCCTGATGTTGAAATTCTCTTTCACTAGAGTGTAAAGATGGGTAGATTATTGGTATGATCATGACTTGGGTTCTCTTTGGCCTGTAGTGCAAAGTTGAATTGTGACTGGTATGATCATGACCATTGAATTTATAAGTGAATATCTTTAGCTTAAGTGCAAAGGTGAATTGATCAACATGGTTATAATTATTGTTTATATAAATTCTGAAATGATTATATATTTCTTTGAGATATTAATATCTTTGGCCTGTAGTGCAAAGATGAAATATTGATGAATATCTTTGGCCTGTAGTGCAAAGATGAATTGTTGATGAATATCTTTGGCCCGTAGTGCAAAGATGACATGTTGTTGAATATCTTTGGCCAGTAGTGCAAAGATGAACAGATGTTGAGATAAACATGACCAACTGGTGATACAAATGAATATCTTTGGACGTAGTGCAAAGATGAAGTTATTAGTATGATTATGAACAGGAACTGTGATTTGGTATAACCATGATCTTTGATGTTTCAGGTAAAGACATGTGATGAAAATATTCTTCGTCCTGGGTGCGAAGAAAAATTTAGAATCACAATTATGATTATGAGTTATTCATATGATTGTGGAAAGGAACTGTTGATTGATGTTACAGGGATAAAACATTATTGATGGATTTTTAACATAGAGAAGATAATAGACTTTATAGTCTATTTGACTCTTCTAATGGATTGCTCGTTCCGCTGCAACTATGGTTGAAATTTTTATCATTTACCATATGTTCTAAATCTCTGATTTATTATTGATGAAGGCTATTGATAATTTAATTATCTTTAGTCATGATATTCTTTACTGAGTTAGTTGTGCTCACCCTTTTGCTTCACAATTCCTTTCAGGTAATAAGAGTGTAGCTGGGTCGAGCGGGGGTAACAAGGGAATAGAACGGTGGTCATCATTTAGTAGTTATATTTGGTGAAGAAAATAGGGTGAGGCGAACCCAACGTTGGAAGGGTGTTTTGTCACTATCATACAAGATGTCTAATGACATCCAACCTCGTGTCATCATAGGACAGGGTTGTGCTCATCCACTTGCTGAGTATATCTATGGGCACTACCTATATAATCTTGGTGTTTGTTTGAAGTATAATTCTCAATTAGAGACAGTGGAGATAATGATAAGTCAAGAGAAGACTCACCATTGGGAAGAATATGATAGTAATCTTCTCGTTTTTCTTTGGGGTCTATTGGGTCAACCAAGGATAATTCTGTGGCCATATGATATCTATCATAACCTAGACGTGTGGCCTCCCATGTACGAAGGTTTCCTTGAGCACTTCCCAAAGATTCTAATTTCTAGAACAGTTTTTGACTATACCTTTATGTAAGGTACCTTTGTGAAGTGCTGATACATGATGGTGTCCAATGTTACATTTGGTATATATTTGTATCCAAACTTACAGCATATGTGTTGTTGTATTTTGCACGACAATTGTTGTAATAAAGTTGTAGTTGTTTTCTGTACCATGTATTTGACGACTCAGAATGGGTTGGATGGAATGGACCTATTTTGGGGTCGTTACAATTACTGTACTTTTACTACCGAGTAGTTCAACAGTATCAACGGTAAAACTTCCGCCGTTATTTTTAATAAAATATTTTTATCGTTTTCTCAATTCGACAATAATTCCGTTGTGGAGTCCACCAATAATTGTGCCGTCGTACGAATATTCCCCGATAAAAATAATATTCCTCGACCAATCGAATATAATACAACAACTTGTAAACTTTGCAAAATTTATAAATACTACCCACAACTATAACATTATCTCAAATTCACACTATAATATTTTAAAAAAATATTTCGAAAAAATTAAATCTTTATTCATAAAATCTAGGGTTTCACAATCTCCCCTCCTTATGAAATTTCGCCCTCGAAATTTTCGTACGTACCTGGTATGCCAAACAGATGAGGACACTTAGTCAGATTCTAACTCTTGAGGTATAATCTTTGAGTGTTGAATACATTCCAGGATTTTAACAGGTATTTCCTCAAACGTTAAATCATCCGCTATCTCGTCCGGTTCTAAATTAATAATGTGGTTCGGGTCGTCCACATATTTACGTAACATCTATATGTTAAAAACGTTATGAACACGCAACATACTTGGCGGTAAAACGAGTCTATAAGCCACCGTTCCTACTAAATCGAGGATTTCAAATGGGCCAATTAAATCGAGGGTTGAGATTTCCTCTCTTCAGTAACTCTTGCTTTTAAAATAACGCCCTCTTGAACCTTCTTCTTAGTATTCATCAGCTCCGGGTCCGTAGCTTGCACGACTTTAACTTTATCGATTAAAGTCGATTCTAATCGTATATTCATTATCTTCATGTGGGTCCCTAGAGTCTTTAACTCTATTTTCATCATTTGTAAGTTATACGAAATGAGTCTTTGTGTTAACAACATCGCACTCATAAACGCATACGATCTTCTACTCAACACGTCAGCTACCACGTTCGCTCTTTCACGATGATATTGAATGGTACGATCGTAATCTTCAACAGCTCAAGCCAACATCTTTGGCGCATGATACGTTCATTTTAGTTGAAGAAATATTTGAGGGTTTAAGAAATGGGTTTTGTACTGGGGTCAATATAAAATTCGATTTCACGCTCTAGGGTAGGCTAAGAAGTCTTCAAGAATACGTCTGGAAATTTATTAACAATAGAAATATCATTCAAAACTGTGAACCTCATCCAAGACTTGGATAACATGCCACATTGATACCTATCAACTTGTCATCGTCATTTACAACGTCTCCTACGGAAAGTCTGGCTTCGGTGCATTCCACACCAGAAAGTCAACAACGAAAGGAACGGGAATTTTTACTTATGTTTTAATATGACAATGATTGACTTTAGTGATTGGGTTACTTGAATTCGCATAATAGGTTGGTTAGGAATATGAAAGCTAACAACCTTACGAAAAGCATGATGAGCAGCTAACCAATCGTTTTCAAAAATCACATTAATTCAAGTATTTTCAAAGAGATAAGATCGACAGGTAACAAGAAAGTGTTGATTTGAACAAGATTTATAAATAGTGGAGGTAACGAAGGTTTCTCCCAACGGAATTTCAACAGATAAATCAAAGTCTAACTTCTCCGGAGTTAAGTTCAAACATTGAACACAACTAGGTGAAATAAAAGAGTGAGTAGAACTGGTATCTAACACGGTATAGACTTCAAAAGAGTTTATGACTAACATACCCGTGATAATTTTATTCAGGTTCCTCGTCACGAAAAAAAAACGCTCTCTCTTAAACTACCGGCTTTGGCTTGTCTGGGACATCCTTTGGCATCACTATCTCAGCTGGACTTGACTTCACCATACGACAAAATCGAGCTAGGTGACCTTCTCTTCCGCAATTAAAATACGCTTTGGATTGCTGCGTACAGTTTGGACGGATGTGTCCCTCATGTCCGCATTTGAAACGTACGACCGGTGGTCGTTCTTCTTCCTTTGAAACGGGTGCTGGTACCGACGTCTTCACGTCATTGTTGAACCTTCTCTTCTTGAAGTGTCCATTCTTATTGTTTTGGCCATGATTACCACCGAAGTGGTTACCATTTCTGGCATGTTGATTCCCTCCATGCTTATTGTCACCGCTATGATGACCGTTATCACCAGTATTATCATTTTGCCGATTGCTCTCTTTTGATTGCTTTGACTCGTTATAGCGCTCCACTAACTGAGCCCTATTTACAACATCTGAATACAAACATAGTTTATAAGAGATAAGATATTGACGTATCTCAGGCTTCAAACCTCTTAAAAATATCTGCGTCATTCTTTCTTCATTATCAACCAAGTGGGACGTAAATCGGGACAACTCGGCAAACTTGGCTTCGTACTGCGACACGGTCATGTTGTTTTGCTCCAACTTGATAAATTCCACCTCCTTCATGTGACGAATGCTTTCGGGAAAGTACTTGTCGTTGAACAGCTCCTGGAATTTCTCCCAAGACATCTTGAGTGCGTCAGGCTGGGTACATTTTACAGATTCCCACCAGTGATCTGCCTCTTCACGCAACATAAAGGTGGCAAAGGGAACCTTTTGCTCCTCGGAGCATCCCAAGACATCAAATATCTTGGTGATCTGCTTTAACCACGTCTCCGCCTTAAGTGGTTCTGGATTTCCCAAAAACTCTGGTGGTCCCAGCTCCTTGAATTGCTTAGCGGTGACCAACCATGGGTTGCCATTGTTTCCTCCTGCATTATAAACAGGAGCCGCCTTCGCCTGATGTTGCATGAATTCTAAAAAGCTCTTAAACGTACCGTCGTTCGTCAATTGATCAGTGTTGTTGTTTACAGGAGGATTATCGCCATCCTGTTGCACATTGTCCTGATTATTGAACTGTGGAGACTCAATGGTCCCCTGTGCTCCATTGCTTATCTCAATATTTTCAGATGCCATTTTCAAATACTGTTACAAAATAAGGGTTAATTAACATATCACATATTATCTCTATACTCTGACCGACCAATTAAATAACAAGTAAACTTAGGTAGGTCATACTAGCGAAGTAATTCCCCGTCTCTCCCCTCCTAGTTCTATTCTCACATCCTAGCCAGGGATCATATCCCTAAGCTTTGATACCAACTGTGACGCCCCCAAAAATAGGTATACATCACCCATCTTGGGTCGCCAGATACATGGTACAGAATTCAAATATAACTTACTAATACAACTGTCGTGTACAATACGACAAAACATAAACTGTGAGTTTGAATACAAATATTGTCTTCTAGAGAGTATCCATACTCAAAAGGAGTCCTCATTACAATTATTATCACACTATTACATAGAATAGTGAGGACTACTAATGCTATCATCTAGGACCATCACTCCGTTTTCCGACTCGTCCCAGCTACGTT
The DNA here is from genome assembly GCA_016801055.1 of Panax notoginseng. Classification (NCBI taxonomy): domain Eukaryota; kingdom Viridiplantae; phylum Streptophyta; class Magnoliopsida; order Apiales; family Araliaceae; genus Panax; species Panax notoginseng. The sequence goes on from CM029012.1 coordinate 173,957,230, forward strand.
CTCATTTCCTGAAGAGAACAGTGAAAGAAAGGGTGAGCTCAACTAGCCCAGTAAGAAATATTATGACTAAGATAATGCAGAATAAATTATCATTAGTCTTCAACAATGTTAAACTGATAAAATACAATAGACATCAAGTTTAACTGCAGCGGAACCAATAATCCATTAAAAGAGTCAAGTAGAAAATAAAATTTACTATCTTTTATGATTTAAAAGGTTTTTCATGACTTTTATCGCTGAGACACAGCTAAAAAAATAATCCACATCATCGAATCACCCCTGCACTACGGCCAAGGATATTCTTTAGTATCACGACCACGAATTATCCATGCACTACGGGCCAAAGATAATCGTATTTTCATCAACGGTCCTGATCATGCCATAAAATAATTCATCTTTGCACTATGGCCAAAGAGAATCCATAGCCATAATCATACCAAAAATTTTCCATCAATGCCCTACGGGCCAATGAGAACTTTTTCCACATTATTTATAATATTACGGTCAGGATTACACCGAATAATCCCTAGTCATAATCATACCAAGTCCATCTATGCACTACAGGCCACAGATGACTTTCAACATAATATAAACATGAGGATGATGACAATGATATAAGAATTCAATAAAACAAGTTCAAGAATTAATTTGTCCAGGAACCAATAACGTTCAAATTGTCAACATGATACTTTTGTGTAGAGTAAAATTCAAGAATCCTCAGAAGAATATTTCCATGAAAAGATGCTTGATGAAGCGCAAATATCACGGATATTCTACTAATTTCATGGAGCATAGAAGTCAAAACTTTAACCAACTGAGTATAATAAAGAATGGAATAACAAAAGAAATCACCATGCATGCGGTACTTCGCATAGACAGGTTATTCCAACAGAATAATAATAACGGAACCAGGTCAGGTGAAATTCACACCGACGGGATGTTCCAACAGAATAATAAAGACGGAACCAGGTCCGACGTAAAACGCACAGACAGGATATTCCAACAGAATAATAAAGACGGAACCAGGTCCGGTATAAAATACACAGACAGGATATTCCAACAGAATAATAAACACGGAACCAGTTCCGATGTAAAACACACAGACAGGATGTTCCAACAGAATAATAATAAAGACTGAACCAGGTCCGGTGTAAAACACACAGACAGGATGTTCCAACAGAATAATAGAAGAATGTCACCAAGTATAGGGTAGACCGCATATACAGGTTATTCCAACAGAATAATAAGAAATGGAATAACAAAAGTTCTCTTTATGAATACAAAAGAAATAATACCCCTTACAGGTGCAACAATTAATATCCCTTACCTTTGAAAGAAGAGTATTCCGACTGGTAGGGCGAGAATATACTCGAAGAAACTTGTACTACGCTCAAAGCTTTCTTAAACTCTAAAGAAATACGCTCAAGATTATAGAAGAAGAACTCTCTCTATAGTTTCTCTCTCTAGAGTTTCAGTAAATTCGTAAGAAAATAATGAAGGAATGAGCTTCTATTTATAGAAAAATGGAATGCATTGTAACTAATCCATGAACGGTCCAGATTGATTACTTTAATCTGACGGTCCATATTTAAAGAAAAATCTTTTAAATAAAATATAATATATTCTATTTATAGAATAACTTTAATAAAGTATTCTGTTTTATATAAAAAAATATTTCTGTTTTATTACGTTAATAATACGAATAAAACAAAACTTCATTATCGCTAAATAATTCATATTATTAACTGACAATAATTGAATCAAACTGAGTGACTTCTCACATAAGCATTAATAATCAATACAGTGTGCTACTATGCAACCACACGTATTACTGTACTTTTACTACCGAGTAGTTGAATAGTATCAACGGTAAAACTTTCGCCGTTATTTTTAATAAAATATTTTTATCGTTTTCTCAATCCGACAATAATTCCGTTGTTGGGTCCACCAATAATTGTGCCGTCGTACGAATATTCCCCGACAAAAATAATATTCCCCGACCAATCGAATATAATACAACAACTTATAAACTTTGCAAAATTTATAAATATTATCCACAACTATAACATTATCTCAAATTTATACTATAATATTTTAAAAAAATATTTCGAAAAAATTAAATTTTTATTCATAAAATCTGGGGTTTCACAATCAAACCCGGAGGATTCAAGTTGGATGCGAAAAGAATTGGAGGTGAACTTGTACATGAGGAAGCTCGGATCTTCAAGGGTATGATTCTTGTTCTTTCTTTTTCGTTTAATTAATAATTGCACATAAAGGGTGATCCGGTATATGGTTTGTAAAATTTTAAACTCTGATTTTTTCTCGTTTCCCCTATTTTGTGCAATTTAATTGCGTTCATGAATATTACAAACCTAAGAATTTTTGTAATTTAATTTTAATATTTATTAAATTAAATAAATATTTTTGATGATTTAATTATTTGATTAAATAATTAATTGATGCAATTGTGATAGATTAATTTAATTATATGTGTTACATTTATTAAATTAATATAAAAAATTTTATTATTCAAAGTATGTAATTATGTGAGTTTATTAAATTAAAAAAATATTTAATAAGCCTAATGTTATTTTAATTAATTTATTTATTAATTAGAGATTTAATAATTTGACATAATTAATAAATAAGAAATTAATTATATGATTATGTGAATTAATAAGAAATTATTATATTATATTTAATTTAAATTAAATAAATTAATTGAGTTATTTTATAAAAGGAGTGTGACATTATTAAATTATAGGATAAAAGAGTTATTAAAATAAATGACTTTGAATCAATTAAGGTTTGCCAAACATGGCCCTAGTAGTGGTTGAAAGCAGTTACCCATTATTGGGTTAACTGACCATAATGCGCGTCAGTTGATTATTTTTATACGTATTCTCTGTTCTTTCTTATTATTTTGCTAAGTCTAGAGAATAACCAGAAAGAGTTTGTCAGAGAGATTTAAGATATTGAGAAGGAGATTAAGAGTGGGTAATTGAAGAAACATCTGAGTTTTCTAATCTACGTTTTACACTCAGGGTAATCTTCTCTTTCCCATATTCTAAATTTACGTGGTTTAGTTTTCATGAAAATGGCTTTCAAAGCTTTTGTAAAGTCTCTGTAATTGGGAAAGGGTATGATTATGAGTTTATGCATGTGTTAAATGTTACCATATCGTATTTGATTATATATATTATGTGAAACCCCAGATTTTATGAATAAAGATTTAATTTTTTTTGAAATATTTTTTTAAGATATTATAGTGTGAATTTGAGATAATGTTATAGTTGTGGGTAGTATTTATAAATTTTACAAAGTATGCAAGTTGTTGTATTATATTAGATTGGTCGGGGAATATTATTTTTGTTCGAGAAATATTCATACGACGGCACAATTATTGGTGGACCCCACAACAAAATTATTGTCGAATTAAGAAAACGATAAAAATATTTTATTAAAAATAACGGCGGAAGTTTTACCGTTGATACTGTTGAACTACTCGGTAGTAAAAGTACAGTAATACGTGTGGTTACATAGTAACACACGGTATTGATTATTAATGCTTATGTGAGAAGTCACTCAGTTTGATTCAATTATAGTCAGTTAATAATATGAATTATTTAGCGATAATGAAGTTTTGTTTTATTCGTATTATTAACGTAATAAAACAGAAACATCTTTTTATATAAAACAGAATACTTTATTAAAGTTATTCTATAAATAGAATATATTATATTTTATTTAAAAGATTTTTCTTTAAATATGGACCGTTCATGGATTAGTTACTATGCATTCCATGTTCCTATAAATAGAAGCTCATTCCTTCATTATTTTCTTACGAATTTACTGAAACTCTAGAGAGAGAAACTATAGAGAGAGTTCTTCTTCTATAATCTTGAGCGTATTTCTTTAGAGTTTAAGAAAGCTTTGAGCGTAGTACAAGTTTCTTCGAGTATATTCTCGCCCTACCAGTCAGAATACTCTTCTTTCAAAGGTAAGAGATATTATTTGTTGTACCTGTAAGGGGTATTATTTATTTTGTATTCATGAAGAGAACTTCTGTTATTCCATTATTTATTATTCTGTTAGAATAACCTGTATACGCGGTCTACTCTATACTTGATGACATTCTTCTATTATTCTGTTGGAACATCCTGTTTGTGTGTTTTACACAGGACCTGGTTCCGTCTTTATTATTATTCTGTTGGAACATCATGTCTGTGTGTTTTACACCGGACCTGGTTCCGTGTTTATTATTCTGTTGGAATATCCTGTCTGTGTGTTAATATCCTGTCTGTGCGTTTTACGCCGGACCTGGTTCCGTCTTTATTATTCTGTTGGAACATCCTGTCGGTGTGAATTTCACCTGACCTGGTTCCGTTATTATTATTCTGTTGGAATAACCTGTCTATGCGAAGTACCGCGTGCATGGTGATTTCTTTTGTTATTCCATTCTTTATTATACTCAGTTGGTTAAAGTTTTGACTTCTATACTCCATGAAATTAGTAGAATATCCGTGATATTTGCGCTTCATCCAGTATCTTTTCATGAAAATATTCTTCTGAGCATTCTTGAATTTTACTCTGCACAAAAGTATCATGTTGACAATTTAAACGTTATTGGTTCCTGGACAAAATAATTCTTGAACTTGTTTTATTGAATTCTTATATCATTGTCATCATCCTCATGTTTATATTATGTTGAAAGTCATCTGTGGCCTGTAGTGCATAGATGGACTTGGTATGATTATGACCAGAGATTATTCGGTGTAATCATGACCGTAATGTTACAAATGATGTGGAAAAAGTTCTCATTGGCCTGTAGTGCATTGATGGAAAATTTTTGGTATGATTATGACTATGGATTCTCTTTGGCAGTAGTGCAAAGATGAATTGTTTTATGGCATGATCAGGACCGTTGATGAAAACACGATTATCTTTGGCCCGTAGTGCATGGATAATTCGTGGTCGTGATACTAAAGAATATCCTTGGCCGTAGTGCAGGGGTGATTCGATGATGTGGATTATTTTTTTAGCTGTGTCTCAGCGATAAAAGTCATGAAAAACCTTTTAAATCATAAAAGATAGTAGATTTTATTCTCTACTTGACTCTTTTAATGGATTGTTGGTTCCGCTGCAGTTAAACTTGATGTCTATTGTATTTTATCAGTTTAACATTGTTGAAGACTAATGATAATTTATTCTGCATTATCTTAGTCATAATATTTCTTACTGAGCTAGTTGAGCTCACCCTTTCTTTCACTGTTCTCTTCAGAAAATGAGAACGTAGCTGGGACGAGTCGGAAAACGGAGTGATGGTCCTAGATGATAGCATTAGTAGTCCTCACTATTCTATGTAATAGTGTGATAATAATTGTAATGAGGACTCCTTTTGAGTATGGATACTCTCTAGAAGATAATATTTGTATTCAAACTCATAGTTTATGTTTTGTCGTATTGTACACGACAGTTGTATTAGTAAGTTATATTTGAATTCTGTACCATGTATCTGGCGACCCAAGATGGGTGATGTATACCTATTTTTGGGGGCGTCACATATTATGTAAACCATATCTTCAGAATCATAAAACATGTCGTATATGTTGCTCAAAACTTACAGAGTATGTGTTATGGCCATATGGCCTTATACGTGATTTTAATATGTCAAACATAATTGTTTTTGTAAAATTTTCACTTTTATTTGATTATGCATGTTAATACGAAGAGACCAAACTTTAAATGAACGGATTTGGTTTTATAACGAATCCGTGACGTTGAATTTTAGGAATTTATGTTCAACACTTAAAGAACAACAAGAACAATATAATTTGCATAATTTAATTCTGTGATTATGTGTTTTAATTGGTTAAAATCACTCTATAAATGTTGGGTATTGATTATATATGAATTATAACGTGTGGGTATGTGTAATTTGGTGAAATTGGTGTTTATGTAGTGTTTATTTCGCCTGATTTTGTGTTCTTCGCGAACTGAAAATCAAAAATTGGAGTGTCGCGCCGCGACGCCAACTCCAAGAACAAACCGTGCGCCGCAGCACCAGAGACCTGTGCCGCACGGCGCCGCAGTGCCAAGACCCAGTACAAAAGTGGCACCGCAACGTCACTTAGCAGAATGTTCAGAAAATGCATTTTTTCAATGTTCAAGTATAGAAATGTTTTAGTAACTTAGTCTAATGAATATAAAAACTTGTTAGATAAATAATGAGATATTAAAGTGAATTTTTACCAAGTCAAGAAAACAATTACATGATGATTGAATTTTTGATTTTATACTTAGCTTGTTATTCGTATAGTGTAATATTATGTGGAAACAAGTATGGTTATATGACTAAGTATAGTCCTGAATTCGAGTTAGACAAAAGAATAAACTTATGATGTTTAGTACGTTATAATTGACTGGTGTTGTGAACGTAAATGATATGTAGGATTTAAATCAAGGAACGAGTTTAATTAAAGTGTAATCTACGCACGAGGCAAGTTTCCTAACTCTACTTGTTATCGTTATATAAGTGATGAATTCACCTTTCTACATTGAGCAAGTTCTCATTATTATTGATCAAGCATGTTTTGTTATATTAAAACCTATTAATCTTTCAAGCATGATGCTGTTATACAATACTTATTCTATTGTATACCTTTTTGAGATTTTATTCAAGTTAAATATTCAGTTACTATTAAACCTTGTTAGACTAACGAACCCTTAATGATTCGACTAGTCCATAGTTGATGAGCGTTCTAAATTTCTGAACCCTTGATGATTTATCCAAACCAAACTTCCTATGGTGCGGACTCTAATGTTAAACTGAGATGAACAACCATGTAAAGGGATTATTTACGCTTTAGCGTTAAGATATTGTGCACAGTATGGTACTAAGGGTTGATCCCCCTAAGTACGAGAAGAAAGGTCCATAGTCTTATGACTGTTAAAGGTTTTAAGTATAAACACTTGACAACCTAGAACATAGTTCAAGGTCTTATGACCCTCAGATTTCTTTGATTCTTGTTATTCATTCTTGATTCAAAAGTTGAGCTTTATTTCGGAAGTCTTTGATTCACTCGCATGTTATTATATTGTTACTTTCATTATTATACTTGTGAGCAATTGTGCTCACACTTGCGAATAATAACATTGCAGTTAAGAATGAAAGAACAAACGAACCTTCTACTAGCAAAGGCAAGGGCAAGATTAACAAGTGATGAAGACTTGTTGTTTATGTGATGTTGAATTTATGTGTTAATACTTATGTTAATGTTGATTAAGACTTATTATTTGTTTATGTTTTCGCACAGATGTTTAAAGTTAGTATGACCTGGGATTGTATTTATTATTCAGATGTTGTAACCCCATAAGAGGAGGATTTATTTCTATATATTTCATGGTTTGTATTTATTATGGGTAGATAGATAGATGGTGTTTGTATAGTGAACACCAAATCATGTGGGAATGGAAGTACCCGAATTTGGGGGTGTCACATTAAAAGTATACAACAACCAAATAAACATTATACAGTAATCAAATCAGTATTAAACAGTAACCAATTTATATGTACTTAGTAACCAAAATATAAAACATATTTTTACATGTATTTTGATTATATATACTTAGTAACCAAAATATAAAACATATTTTTACATGCATTTTGCAATCAAAACAATCAGTATACTGACTTTGTGACCAATTCAAGAGAGAAAAACTTAAGAAAAGTAACCAATATACGAGTATGTAGTAACCATGGGGTAACTATATGCATATAAACTTTAAACTCAAATACCTCAGTATACAAATCTGTAAAGAATCAATCAACAATCAGTATGGTACGTAAGTTTTTGGTTACTGATTGTAAATCGAAAGCATAAACACAATGTATAATTACATATGAAACTTTGTAATGATGTTTGATGATCTCGAAATTGCTGTAGATCTTCTCCGATTTTTTCGATCTCAAAGTTGCATCGCCGTCAGAGTATTCGTCTTCTCCGATCTGTCTTCTCCAATCTGTTGTTGTTATGTTTTTCTTCATTAGTTTGAATTTAGGATCGGTTGGTTGCAAATATGAAAGTCGGTAACTGACGTGTAGGGGGTTAATGTTCCATAATTTTAGCAACGTAATATTGTGTTGCGTTATTTTTGTAATTATTTTGTGGATGTTTTATTTTTGTAATTACTTTCTAATTGTTGTATATTAGTGCTAAGGACCCTTATATTTATACCAAGGATTTGATTGGGATTGGGATGGTCTCTCTGTTATAAACAATGCTAAGTTGACAAAATATGAATATAACAAAAATAGATACAAAATGATATATCAAATTACAGCAGTTTGCAACTACTTTTATCGTACATAAAACAAATTACAGATTATTTTGTATCTTATTTTTATATTAGTATTATTTTTTTTGTTATCAAAGTACTCTATGAATTGTAAAAATTAATCATCACAATAATCGTTTCTCTTTTCTTCTTTTTATTATATAGATGTAGAAAGCCTATATCAATGGCAATTTGTTATTTTTTAATGCATATATATATATATATATATATATATATATATATATATATATATATATATATTTATGAACACCCTATTTTATTTTAAAGGAATTACTAAAATTTATATTGATTATCAAAAGGGGAGGGGAGGAGAGGGGAGGGGAGGGGAGGAACCCCGGGGGTAAAGTGGTAAGAAAGTGAAAACTATGGGTAAATGGTGAAGAGTGAAGACAAAAGATGAAATTCGATCCGAGTGAAGCGCTCACCGTAAACGGGTCTAGAATACGTGCGGTTTGAAATATGATATTTTCACGTGTAATTTTAACATTTTTACATGTGCTTTTCTCACATAAAAATAAAAAAATACTTGATAAAATTGAATAAAATAGTTTTGAATGTTTAAGTATTCTGAATAAACTGAATGAAGTAAAATTCTGAATGAAATTGAATTCTAAATATAAATTATAAAATTTTATAAAAATGATGCAAGATTTCTGAGATTTATTTTATTTTAACATTCTACTACATACCAATATAAGTTGAATGATTAGAATAAAAATAAATATATTCCTCTTAAATCAAAATAAAATGTAATTTAGATGTAACTGAAATACAAAACAAATTGATTTCCTAAATATATGTAGTTGTATACTATGCACTTCGTAGAAAATATTGTAGATTACCTAAATACTGTAGATTATACTTTTATTTTTTGAATATAAATTTAGTTTCGATTTTATTTTCTTATGGTCATTAAACACTTACATAGTTATATCTCAAGTATTATTTTCAATTAGTTTTCTAATTGCTTTATGAAATTTTTATTTAAATTAGTACAACAGAATACCTAAAAAATAACAAAAATCATAAATCCCCCTAAGAATTTAACATATTGAAATTAATGAAATTATTGAGTATTTACAAGAAACTAACTTATTATTAATATTTAATATTAAAAATTAGTTTATTGATATATTAATTAACGTTAATATTTAACATTAAAGTAACAAGGAATATTAATAAAATTTTATTGTTAAATATTAGTAATTTAGTATTTACAATAAATTAACTTAATATTAATATTTAATCAACTAAGTAACTAACCTATTATTAATATTAAATATACTAACTAGTTATATTCATTGAATATGTATATTAATTAAATGTATCTACAAGAAATCAAGAATAAATAATTAAAATTTTAAACTTTATTAATGTGTTATAATTTATAAATTACAATAATGAATAAGTGAACATTTATACTTTATTGATGAATAGTTATAAATTCAAAATTCAAAAATTATAAATAATTGAATAAAAAATTGGACAAAGGTGCAAAAAAGTCCCTGATGTTTACACGGATGTCCCACTTCCACCCTAAACTAATTTTTTTTCCAAAAGTACCCCTAACATTTTAAAAGAAGGTCACCCGTGCCCCTGCCGTTAACAGAAGACAAACGGGGTTACAATGTGATGACGTGACAGGCTGAAAAGTTTAAAAATGTCCCTGATGTTTATACGGATGTCCCACTTTCACCCTAAACTAATTAAAATATTATCATATAAAACATATTCTAAATAAAATAATATATATTATTTAATCAAAACAAAAAAATATAAATTGATGACGTTATTTAAAACTAAAAGATATAAAAATATTAACATTATTTAATACTAATTAGTATTTTATATCATTTAGTATTTTATATGAATTAGTATTTTAACGTTATTTTATATCAATTAGTATTTTAACGTTATTTTATATCAATTAGTATTTTATATCAATTAGTATTTTTAAAACTGGAGTATTATGATTATTTTAAAATTCAAAAATAAATAATATTTTTAAAATTCAAAACTGGAGTATTATGATTATTTTATTAATTTTTAATATTGATTTTTCAAATCATATCAATTTAGAAATATTTTAGTATTATCAATTTTTAATATTTTTAATATTTTAGTAATTTAAAAATATTATTTAGTGTTATGATTTTAGTAATTTAAAAATTTTATATCAATTAGTATTTAGTATTATGATTTTAGTATTTTAATGATGTAATTTGAATTTTTGTTGTTTTGATTAATTAACAAAATAATTTGAACTTTAGTATTTTTTAATTTGACTTTTTTTAGTATTTAATATTTGTTAATTAGTATTTTAGTATTTTTTTAATTAGTATTTGATGTAAATATGTTATGTTTTGAATTTTAGTATTTTGATTAAATGATGTAACTTTGTTATACAACTTATTTTATTTAATTAGTTGTTTTGATTAGTTACCAAAATAATTTGAATATTATTATTTTGATTAAATGATGTAAATATGTTATGTTTTTTTTTATTTTGAATTTTAGTATTTTTTGTTTTGATTAAATGATATATAATATTTTATTTAGAATATGTTTTATATGAAGTTTAGGGTGGAAGTGGGACATCTGTATAAACATCAGGGACATTTTTGAACCTTTAAGTCTGCCACGTCATCACATTTTAACCCCGTTTGTCTTCTGTTAACGGCAGGGGCACGGGTGACCTATTTTTAAAATGTTAAGGGTACTTTTGGAAAAAAAAATTAGTTTAGGGTGGAAGTGGGACATCCGTGTAAACATCAGAGATATTTTTGGACCTTTTCTCATAAATAATCATGTAAGATTTCAGGCCAGGTCAAACCTCAGACCAGACTCAGTCATATTAGGTTAGGCCCAAAAATAACGGTCTTTTATAATTTTACGGGCCAGGCACCAGGCCTCACCGGGCCAGCTACCAGGCCGGGTTTTGATGACTAAGGCCAGGCCGCAGTCCTTTTGTGCACCCCTTATTTTACTCACAACTGACACCTTTCGAAGCCACGCACACTCGTCACTCCCTCCTTCGCCAACTTTCCGTTCGCTGTTTGTAAGCCTTTTTATATGTATTTATACATGCATAATGCATTCAATTCTTGCTCAGCTTTTTAATTAATTAATCAATATAGTTTCTTCTGATAATAATTTTCTCCAGTGAAGAAGAAATGGTGATGTTCAAGGTTTCTCGTGTTGATACCGCACCAATCGATGGCCAAAAACCAGGAACTTCTGGTTTGAGGAAGAAGGTAAAATAATATCCTAAATCTATTTACGAATCATTGATGCAATTCAGCTTCACCTGTTTGGTAGAGCTACTTACTGTTGATCTCTGTTTTCGATATTGAGATCTGTTCTGTTGTATCATTTCAGTAATTATTAAGTTTGGTATGTTGAAATTGACAGTGTTTCGGTAATAGTTAATCAATCAGTAGATCTGATCAATTTATTTGCTGCGATTTAAATCTTGTTAATGTTAAGAGAACACTTGGATCACATCCCCCATCAGTGAGTGTCTTAAACTCTATATAAATGAATTTCACATCTGTTGATTAAATTGACCTATACAATTGCTGTCATATATTTGTAAAGTTATTTGTTTGAAGTGACTAATTGCTTTGGAAAGTCTGCCAGACTATTCTGCCTAATTATATACACATATGGGAATTAGGTATCTATATACCTGTACTTGCACATACACAGTTTCACTATATACTGTACATGTCTTGTTTGTGTAGGTTCCCATTGTTTATTCTTGATATCACCAAAATTAGTTTTTACTCACAAAAGTTAAATAAATAAAAAAATTAATTCAGGTTTTTTTTAAAAAAAATCTCAATTTTGAATTTGAATCCAGACTCTAATGATTCTTATATATTGCTCCAAGTTCCTGCTATTTGTAGTTTTTGCTTTATTTGATCGTCATAAAAGATCATCATTTTAAACTATTATATCTAGAATATACATTTATTGGATGCCCTTTTTTAAAAGACGTTTACACTTCTGGCGAAATGAAGTTAATTTTTTAGTAGAAATATGATTATGAATTTTGTTTGGAAGTTTCAGTAGCATAGTGTAGGCAAAAGATGGGTTTTGATCACACAATGTTTGTGGTGATGGTGTTTTAGTGGAGAGGAATATAGATGGTGTGAGGATAAGGAATGACCAGTAGAATAGATTTGGTATTTGTTCTTGAGCCTCATATTTATTATTGTTTTTTTTTTGCTCAAATAGTTGTTCCCAGGTTCGATTGTTTCTTTTGTTGATTTTCTTAGCGACTTTGCTTTTGGAGCTTAGATTTACTTATTTCCTTTGCTTCTTGTAAGCATTGAGAGTTTGTACATGGATGGTTAAAGTTCTTTGGCATAGGCCTTTTTTGTATACCTATGTGCTTAGTATGCATTGTGTGTGTGCTTGTGTTGCCCTCCCTCTTTAAGCGTTTTCCATATTACTTTATTTATGATAGAAAAACATGGTATTTCATCTCTTTGTTAGATGACAACCTGTCTTTGGGGTTATAAGCTATTATATTGTTCAGCAGACCACTGTACTATACTTTTAAAGGAGACCAGTTCAATGTGATAGGTTTTTATGGTGAGATGTTGATTGTTGTGGATACTTAATTTATTTCAATTTTCTGATCATTTTATGGTGGATTGATTTTTCAGGTGAAAGTATTCATGCAACCTCATTACTTGCATAATTTTGTTCAGTCAACATTCAATGCCCTTTCAGCAGATAAGGTCAGAGGTAGGGGTTAGTCTATTTATTGTGCTGTTTTTTTGTGCATTTATTAGGAGTTGAGAGTTTGAAATAAATCAATCCAAGTTTAAACCATGGGGAACAATTTTGGTTTTAGTGATGCTTGTCAACAATTGACTAAGGTGGTGCATGTCTCTTTATGAAATATGATATCCTTGTTAAAGAAATAGTACTGTGTGTTTCGGTTGGAAAAACTCTGAAACCTGGTTTTTTAAGTTGAATAAAAGGATGACTCTATGACCAATATACTTTGGGTTAACAATAGCAGATTGCAAGATTTCATTTGAAAACCTTCATGAATTGCATAATTCTTTTGTTGCATTGTGGCTGGAAAATTGCAGTAATAAATTCTGCATATACATGCTGTTGGAGCAATATAAAAGGCTTTGGAAGCTCATGTAAACAAAATAAATTTTAGATCATTTTGTATCATTTTATATTAATTAATAACAGTTTTAACCATTAAGTCTGCGAGGTTTCTTTGTAATTGAAAAATCAGGGCATGTTACGAAGGATTTGATAAATTTTTTGAATATTATCTAGCTGAGTTATGAGACAGTGAAGGGGAATGACGAGTAGATATGCTTTCTGACTAGATAGATAAAGCAAAAAGAATCTTTCTGTTAGTATGGGAAAATTGTGTCCAAATGAATGTGGTAAAGTAGCGAATGTTATCCAATATGAGGCCAGGTCAGCACTCCCGATGTTTATATAAATTTCAACTGCGAGATGTATAGTTTAGTCTTTTATTGAGGCTTTACTTGACACTTGAATAAGCTATCTCAGTTTCAAACTTTCAGCCTGTGGGCAACCATTTGATCTTAGGTTGTTCTGAAGATGACCCCTGGTCATTCCTTAAGGGTAGGATTTTGTGTATGCATGAATACCTTCACACTGAAGATAGTAAGAAAGCTTCATAAAAACCCAATTTGTTTATGTTGGATTGAGAAGAAACCAGATGGCTGACACATTAATACTATAATAATCATTCTTTTCTACAATATTGTATATGCTTCTCATGAACATGGTATCATCGATATGCTCTTGTTATGCAGATGCATATGAAGCGATAATTGTTAATTATTAGTGTTGTTGTGAAATGTTATTCATTTCAACATGCCTGTGATTTCCCTGCTCTTTACTTAATACCCAACCTAGGATGACAGGATGACAGCATGAATGGAGGGCATTGATTTAGAAAAATTCCATCTTTTTGTTTAGGAATAAAATTTCATACACGTATTCTTCCAGGAGTTTTCTGTCTTCAACTTGTTTCATGGCCTAAATGGTCCTAGTTTTTAATGATAATTTTATGTACTATATTGTTATCAATTTTTTTAGTTCTATTTTTTGGTCATAGGTGCTACACTTGTTGTTTCGGGTGACGGCCGCTATTATTCAAAGGACGCTATCCAGGTACTCCATGTCTCCTTAAAATGTTGGTCCGTCTCTTTTTTTCTTCTCTATAATTGTCTCATTATCCTAAGTGAAATGTCATCATCAACTTATAAGTTTCCTTTGAAAGGAGAGCTAAGGAAAGTTTCCAGGGAATCCATTTTTTGTTAAGTTCAATTTTTGGAATTGGAAGCTTGAACATTTTACCATGAATCAATGCGTAAAATCCTTGTCTTCTAAACAATTAAAAAGTTGTAAACTGGAGATGTGAATAAAGGGGTGGGAGAAATGATAGAGGCCTTGAGGAATAACCTCAAGGTTACTGGTTCCAATCCCCATACTTAGAGCCAAACTTACCTATCAAAAAGACAATAATAGTAAATTGGAGACATGGACTTGTTATTATGGAGCATAGAGAATTTGAATTTATTTTGACTGTAAGGTTAATGCACAAAGTCATGAAATATTACTGATTCAAATAATTTAGAGATATATTTTTTGCTATGTATTATCTGATTATGACACTTAATCCCTAAGAAAGCTCCAGCCTAATCAAGCTAGTTTAGAATTTTAGGTGAATTTTATTAAAATTGGTAGCATTGTGATGGACCTGCACTTGGGTTGAATGATTTATTACCAGTTTTAAGAGTTTTAACCTAGGAAGAGGGACCAGATTCATCAAGTTTTGTGGTAATAGTTGCGTGAACTCCATATGGTTTACTTGCTCCATACAGGCTTCTAGTCCATGGAAGTGTAAAATGGAAAATATGGTTAACCTAATGGTCTGCTGCTTGTTTTGGTGGAGGATTTCTGCCATCAACTTGATACATGATCACTAATGAAGTACTCCTATTTTGGACAAGCCAAAACTTCAGGTGCAGCAAGTTAAATTTACCACTTGTGGTGTCCCTGATTTTGTTGAATATCCTGCTACTTTGTTAGTTAACCTCCAAACGAAAGGACATATTATCACAAGGAAAAAACTTTAGGTTCTACTACTTGGTTTACGTTGGTTAAGCCAAGCCTAGCTTCTATGTAACCTAAAAATCCTGAGTTCCATTTACGCTCACCTTAATGCTTCTTAGCCCATATTGCTACATCTTCCATTTGATTCTTCATGATGATGCCGTACAATCTTTGCCTTGAAACTTGCAGATTATAATTAAAATGGCAGCTGCAAATGGAGTAAGACGTGTTTGGGTTGGTCAAAATGGATTGCTGTCCACTCCTGCTGTATCAGCTGTTATACGTGAAAGAGTTGGGGCTGACGTAAGTTAACCAGCCTCAATTGTCTATATTTAGTTGTGTTCTGAGTTTTCTACTTTTCTTCCAGTCTTGTAATGTTAATCAAATTTGAAACAATATTGATAAATTCACTTATACGTTTGGAATTAGGGATCAAAGGCATCTGGAGCATTTATATTGACGGCAAGCCACAACCCAGGTGGTCCCAATGAGGTATGTACCAGCAATATTTGCATAGTTCTCCATAATTGAAATGAAGGAGATTGTTCAGTTTGGTGATTCCCTACTACCTGATCAATATTTCTGATGTGAGGATGAAAGTTACTCGGCTTATTTATGATTAAATCTTCCGTACTTGTGCACAAACAGTATCTCTTACATGGTGGACCTTTTTCACCTTATAGGTGTATGGATAATTGGTACTGGAGATTGGATAGAAACGTGATCTAATTGTAAACTATTACTTACCATTTTAATACATATGATATGATGACCCTCATAGATAGATGTGTTTGAACCAGCATTGCAGAAGTGGAACGATAAGGTTAAAGATGGCAAGTACATCTTGATGAGAAATTTTCAATTACAAGCACGATAACAGATATCTGACACTCATTCTTGTCTAGAAATCTTCAATTACAAACACGATAGCAGATATCTGACACTCGTTCATGTGTTTTTTTATAACAGGATTTTGGAATTAAATACAACATGGAAAATGGTGGACCTGCACCTGAAGGAATTACTGACAAGATCTATGAGAACACAAAAACAATGAAGGAGTACTTAATTGCTGAAGATCTACCAGAAGTATGCTCTTCTTTTATAGTGTGCGTATGTGTGTGTGTATATTTATATATATAGGGAATTGATCCATATCAAGTATTTGCTATGAACCAAAAATGGGCAAACACCATCTTACTCGTCCAAAACAGGATCCAACAAAGGAGATTAAATTTGGAATTAAGTCATCCGCTACTGATAGTAGTGGATGTGGGAGAAATTAGTAGCAGACAATATTGCCCCAAGTCAATGCAACTAAACGCTAGTCAACGGAAGTAATTTAAATAGTCCGCGTGTATAATTTTTCCAAACCCAAGTCAATAAAGTTGGAAACTTGGAAACAAAAGTCAAATTAGAAAACGCTATGCCAGACAATCAAGCATCAGAACAAGATAGATGCTAACAAGGTTGAACCATAGCTAGTATTTTTCTCAACATCAATACTAAACCACATTAATCACAACCAATGAAATCAATCATGAAGGAGTATTTTTCACAACAACAATACAACCAATGATATCAATCATGAAGGAGCCACGACAAGTATTTTTCACATAATAACATCAAAATCCAAAATTCTTATTGATTAATATCAATTTATTGGTGGAATTACACTGCCTGTGCTGCTGTTATGGTGACCGCAGGTTGAGGTCGGCTGGGATTGGGATGAATTGGCTGAAAATCCGCTACGGCAAATAATTTACCCAATTTGTCGAGCAACGCTGATGACCGCAGGTTGAGATCGGTTGGGATTAGGATGTATTGGTCGAGTTGTTGCGTGGAGGGGATGAAGTCCGCTATAGCAAATAATTGCCCCAATTTGTCGAGCAACGCTGATTTTTCTATCATTGAATATGTTTGAGGGGTACAAAGGTCATTGGAGCATTCGCTACTATTAGTGGCGGATGGCTTAATTCCATATTTAATCTCCTTTGTTGGATCCTGTTTTGAACGGATATGATAGTGTTTGCCTATTGTACTTGCTATGGATCATTTCCCATATATATATATATATATATATATATATATATATATATATATATATGTACACACACATTCGTAGATTGCATCATTTGCATTTTCATGATTGCATGGTTATCTTACAGTGAGTGATGTATGCTCCAGGTGGATATCTCTGCAATTGGCATAACAAGCTTTGGGGGTCCTGAGGGGCAATTCGATATTGATGTATTTGATTCAGCTAGTGATTATGTGAAACTGATGAAGTATGCACTCAGTACTGTTCTATGTTCAAATTGCAAAATATATATTGAGTAGTGTTTAACCATATTTTTGTTTTTGTTAAGGATGGTGAAAGTCATGGTTTGATCTTGACACAATTGTTCTTCTCTTCATTCCTCTCAAACTAAATTTATTTAGCTGTTACATTACTAGATTCTGTTCAAAATAGTTCTTTTTTGACATCAGGATTACATATCTTAACACCATTGAGTTGTTGATTAATATCCAGGTCAATATTTGATTTCCAGTCTATCCAGAAGTTGATTTCATCTCCAAACTTCTCATTTTGGTAAGTAGCTAGCTGCTTGTTTGGGTCTATGTGCAGAAAATTCTTTTTCCTCGTATTTTTTATTCTTTATTTGGTTTCTTTTTCATCGTATTTTTTATTTGCTTTCTTTTCCCTCGTGTTTTTTATTTGCTTTCTTTATTTGCCATTTCTTAGTTATGATGCACTTCATGGAGTAGCTGGTGCTTATGCTAAACGCATATTTGTTGAAGAACTTGGTGCGAAAGAGAGCTCGTTGTTAAACTGCGTGCCTAAGGTCTTTTTATGTTTTTTTAATGAACTTCCTTTTTCTTAAAGTTATTTTTGGTAACTAAAGCCAATTTAAAGTTTGGCGCCGTAGTATATTCTTCTTCATATACTTCTGCATGACTTTGTGCAAGTAGGAGGACTTTGGTGGAGGACACCCAGATCCCAATCTGACCTATGCAAAGGAGTTGGTAGAACGTATGGGATTGGGCAAGTCAAATGCTGAACATGAGCCACCAGAATTTGGTGCTGCTGCTGACGGTGATGCAGATCGTAACATGATCCTTGGTAAAAGGTTGTATATTACCTGATCTTAGTGTGAACAACTACTGACTTTCTGGATTCTTAATTTCTAACTTCTTTTGGTGATATCAGGTTTTTTGTCACTCCATCTGATTCCGTTGCTATTATTGCTGCAAATGCAGTTCAATCCATACCTTACTTTTCAACTGGTCTAAAGGGAGTTGCCAGGTTCTGTACAGTTTTTCTGAGCTTCTTTTGTATGTATGGGTGTATATGCCTTATTGTGTTCCTGAGTTCATTGATAGGAAGGCAGATTTACATCTTCATTCTTGCTTAGACTTGCTTTAATTTATAACAATAGGATACTTTCATCTTGCAAGTCGAATCAACATTTTGTGCATCTTGTTCACCATTGCTGAATTTCTCATATATCAATTTTCTTGTTGTAGGAGCATGCCCACATCAGCTGCTCTTGATGTTGTAGCCAAACATTTAAATTTGAAGTTCTTTGAGGTACTTCGTAGTACAGATTACTTAACATTAGCTATAGGGTTCTTTGCCTACTAATATGACGGCCTAATGATTATACTCCGACTCATGCCAGGTGCCCACTGGGTGGAAGTTTTTTGGTAACTTAATGGATGCTGGAATGTGTTCTGTTTGTGGTGAAGAAAGTTTTGGAACTGGTAAGCTTCTCTAACTGAAAAAAGATGGTAATTTTGACATGGAAGTAGCTGATATGCAATTCAAGCTTTAAACATCTGTTCCATCTGTTGATAGGCTCAGACCACATACGTGAGAAAGATGGAATATGGGCTGTTCTGGCTTGGTTGTCTATTCTTGCTTACAAGAATAAGGAGAACCTCAGCGGGGGGAAGCTTGTGACTGTTGAAGACATTGTTCGCCAGCATTGGGCTACCTATGGACGTCACTATTATACTCGATATGATTATGAGGTTTTTATGATCTCTGACTGGTCACGATTTTTTCTCTTCATTAGAGTTAGCATTGTTATTCAACATATTTTAATTATTCAAATTGTTTTGTTTCTTCAAGAATGTTGATGCAGGTGCTGCCAAGGATTTAATGGCATACTTGGTCAAGTTGCAATCTTCTCTTGGTGAAGTTAACAAGTATGCCTCTCTTACTATCATGTTATTGTTACATAGCATGGAGGCCAACTTGCCAAAATTTTCTTGATATTGGATCAGCAGCATTTTCACTTTGGGAAAACTAAAAAAGCATCGAAATGTCTTCATTTATGTTGTGCTGTTTATTTTTGTAGCGTTATAAAAGGAATACGTTCTGATGTGTCAAATGTTGCCAATGCTGATGAATTTGAGTACAAAGATCCTGTTGATGGTTCCATCTCGAAGCATCAAGGTGTTCGATATCTATTTGAAGATGGATCGCGATTGGTACGTGGGCCTTCCTCCTGCACCTCCTCACTTTTCATAAAGGATCAAGTCATCAAACTGTAGTGCTAAATTTGTTTTGATGATTAAATTTCTGAAATTGTAGAACATATACAAGTCATATTCTTGTTTTTGCATTTTCCGAAATCATTTATCTTTCTAATTCTTGCATCTGCCTGTCCCTTTCCTAAACTGACTTGGCAAAAGAGGATTTTTCTCAAAAAGTTGTTGACACTGCATTTCAGGTTTTCCGTCTATCCGGAACAGGCTCTGAAGGTGCTACTATTCGGCTTTATATTGAGCAATATGAAAAGGATTCATCTAAGACTGGAAAAGATTCACAAGAAGCTCTTGCTCCTCTGGTTAGGAATCTCTTGAGCTTTCCTGCCTATTCTTTAAACTTTGTCTTAATTACTTTGTGTTATAACTGGAGTTGTAAATCTCAGGTCGAGGTTGCTCTGAAGTTATCAAAGATGCAAGAGTTTACTGGCCGATCTGCCCCAACTGTGATTACATAGATACAGACTGCTACTTGCGGCATTATATTGTCCGTCTTTTCATAAAGAATAAATCATATTAAGCCTCGTAACATCTAGCACTGTCCAAAATCTACTGCGTTAATTTCTCCAAGGTCGGCTTATACCTGCCTTTGCCTTGGTACTATGGTCACAACCACCGTGGACAAATGCTTTGTTCACTGAAGTTTTGTTATTTAGAATAATTTGGAAATTTGCAAACATTAGAACTGGTTTTTGACCGGTTTTATGATATTCGGCTTTGTTATATTTCCTTCTCCTTCCCAAAAGGTGACTAGGCCTAGCCTTTCACTGAATTACTCAATTGTGTCCTAAATTCTAATCACTATGACACTCAAATAATTAGGTTTTGTTACTACTATTAGCAGTAAAATCTAGTAATTGTGAAATTTTAACCCTCGAGTCGAGCTATAGACGTAGATGCTTGAATTTGGGTTTTTACATTTCAAAATTCTGGAACAAAACTAATTGTACTTTCAATGTCCAAACCTTTACTTTTGGGTAAAAATATCCACAATTTATGACTGCTCGAGATAAAAAAAAAAAACAAAACAAAACTGGCGGTCCTGGATCAAATGGAGCCGGTTAAAGGAATTTTGTATATTGACATACGGAGAATTCCCCATTCATTAGTGGTCCCAAAAATACAGATAACTGAACCCAGATAGATGGTAAGCTGTCCAAACTCCAAACATCTACCTTCGTCCGTCGCTTGGATCCTTTTCTCTCCAAACTGTCCTCACATGCATGTTAATGAATCCAAAACGAAACCGGAAACCTTCCAAAAAGACCAGCAGGCAGCAACATAGTTTATGCAGTCTCTCTTCCATCTTTTCTTTTCTGCGTCACAACGTGGCAAATCAATTAAGCTAAACCTCATTTTATTATAGCTACCCTAATCTACAATATTCGATTTTATTCCTATGAATTAGAAACACACACCTATTAATTACTTTCTATATTAACCAAAATTCAATTAAGTAAATTATGTTATACGCTAACTATCATTTTTATTATAAGTAGACCGAACATGTTCAATTATGTTATGAATTAATTAAATAAATTATACTATTCACGAACAGAATCAAATTTGATGACATTTCAACCTTCTTTTTACGCACAGTTTGGCATGAGTTTTTTAAAATAAAGTTTTGAGAATTCATAAAGTTAGGTTGAATTATGTATGCCAATTGCCAACTATGTCAAGGCAGACTCTTTTTTTTTTGGACAGTAAAAAAAAATGACAGCTGTGGGATTTGAACCCACGCCCTTTCGGACCAGAGCCTAAATCTGGCGCCTTAGACCACTCGGCCAAACTGTCTAGTGCTTGGTTAGGATTGTATGTTATTATTGACAGAAAAGGAAGAAGATCAAAATCTTTCCAAATCTATTATGCCTGGAATTTGTCATCCTCCTCAGTTTCAATATTCTTCAGGTATATACAATACACTAGTTGATTTGTATCATGAGTATTAAGCGTTTTAAGTAACCTTATTGTTAAAATGTAGTAATGTTTAATGGTAAAATAACAAAAACTTATCGCTATCCTATCAATGGTTTACTAAATTATGTGTTCAAATATAATAATAATATAGAAAAACATGTTCTCTTACTGATTTACTGCACTCCTTTTGCACAATTATTTTTTAATTCTCTTCCCGATTTGGTGGACTAATTTTCAGAGCAGGAGGAACTAACATATACTTAAAAGGATTGTTACAAAAGATGGATACAAAATGAGGTGGATGGTTGTGATTGGTTATTATTACTAGGATCATTCATGTCCTGTGAATTTTATCTCTACTCTAAACCAGGCATTCGCAGGAGTCAAAATCATAATAACTACTTTGAAGTTTGAACAGGGTAAAGGATTCAGCCAATTCAGGACCAAGAAGAAAGATTTGACAGCAAGATCCAGGATATTTGTACAAGAAAAAAGTCAACTTCAGATTCTATGTCAATTTCTTGCAAAATCTAAAATCAAGTATACACGATAATACCCAATATCCATTACTTATCAAGGACTCAGATGCAGCCAATAAACGGTTTTTTGAAAGGAAATATGTTTTTATTTCCTTCTCAAGGATATGGAAGTCTAAGATAGTAAAATGAGAAAACATTTTGAGCTCGATTCGTACTCAAGTTCGATTTGAACTCGACTCAAATATAAATTATTCAAATATGAACAAATTTTAAAGTTCGATAAATTACTCGAATCTACTCAAATTATAATTTTCTATTAATACTCTGATTATATTCGTTCGAAAAGTTCAAAATGCTAAGATTCTCGACTCGGTAGCTAAACGAGCCTCAATTAAACCTTATTTTATACTCGAAAAATTTTGTGACCCAAATCTGAACAACTCAACACTCAGCTGCTTCCTATTTAGTTTTGTGGGGAATTTGGAATTAGTGTAAATGCGACTCAAATCTGAACAACTCAACACTCAGCTGCTTCCTATTTAGTTTTGTGGGGAATTTGGAATTAGTGTAAATGCAAGACTGGGAACTGCATATCTTTTTAGTTGCTAAATGATAGGTGCTTCTTTTGGGGTACCTTTGGCACCGATTTCGTGCCCCCCTGTTTTTATATCGTCTCTTTTCTTTTAATAAACTTTCTTCTTATACCAAAAATAAAGCCAAGACTAACGCTTGTACCTGTAGGTTGCTGAAGTAGCCAAATTATTATTAAGACCTTATGGATGGAATTTGATCAGTTTCATCCATTAATATATGCACTTATTTGAAGGGCAACTTTTTGCAGTAAATTCCATACAAAAAAAAAATACTCCAAAACCTTGTATTGAGAGCTCTACAGGGGTTTTTTTTGGGGTGATAGGTGAGAGCTACAAGCTTATTCCATTCAATCATGCAATTAGCGAGCAACAAAATCGCATTACCATTCATAATAACAACAATTGAACTTAGCAATGGCAAATCATTTCAAACAAAATGCACCTTAGCAATTCCCTCAAGAACATCAACACCCAAAACAATTTGATCCTTCTTGTTAAAAACGCAGTTTGGCATAATCTTTAGAACACAAGGAAATACTGCATCCTCAGCAGCTTCCTTCTTATTTTCCTCCTTCAAAGTGTCAATATAGGCCTTAAACTGATCAATCAAGTGGTAAATGATATCAATAATAAATATAGGCCTTAAACTGATCGAACAAGTGGTAAATGATATCAATAATAAATATTTTGACATCATATTCATCTCCAAGCTCCCAAGCCTCTGGCGTCACTTTAACATCAAAGGCCAATATGGTGGCGTACTGTTTCTTCTCAATCATTACACCAGCCTTCATGACATCCTTCTTATGAACAGGGCCTATGCTTATACCACTAACAGGTAGATTTACTGCTGGGGTCTTTAAGAACTCCAGCAATGCTTCCAATGATCCAAGAGTAGATGCTTGAACACAAACTCCTTCACCAGTTTTATCAATCCTGCTCATCACTGACCTCATATCTTCCATTGTGGACTCTTTAATATCTTCCAAATCATCATTAGGCCCAACCACATAAAGACTGGTGCCTGCAATTGCATGTTTAAGGCTCTGCATGAACGGAAAAGAAGAAAAGTACACGTCACCTCATAGTCCGAAGAAGAAGAGTAGATGGAAGGAACCAATGGTGTTTCAAGGAGGGAGAGCTGCATCTATTTATTATTTAAATAACAATAACCAATAACCCATATGACAGGCAGTATAACACAACACCGAGCTATCCAAAATTCTCAACAGAATGGGAACCAAAAAAACTATAAAGCCAAAATGGAATTTAATAACTCAAATCATTTCTTAAAGAAGTGAGAAAGTCATAAGTACAAAAAATATACAAAAGAACAATTTAGACTGTTAAATTCACCTGTGCAGTAATCTTGATACCCTGTGCAGCCTTAATTTCTTTATGGTGCAGATAAGTTCTCTGAAATCAGAAAACCCAGCAGATACGTCATTACATTGGATGAAATATTATGGCAATTCAAAAATACCAAAAAAAAAGTCATGTTCTAGAGAAAGTGAAAATTCATATCAGTGGCGCGAGCAAAATGGAGATCTGGTGTTATTTCGCTTATTGCACCAAGTACTAAAATCCATTTAGGTGCTTGTAACATGTCCCCAAGAGTGAATTCCAGGAGTCAGTGGGTCTCAATGTTTTTTTATTTTGATAAGCACATATCAAGGTTTTCAAGAAATAAAAAAGTACCAGAATATCGGATCTTTCAATGTAGGAAACTAAACAAAATGTTTGTAAAATAAAACATCAAATAATAAAAGTACTAGTCCCAATTAATCAACAGCAAGAGTTGCTTCTAAGAGAGGAGAAAAAAAAGCTACAGCTAAAGTTCCTACTAGTTCTAGCATCAATTCAATTATCCAGTAGTCTGCAGCATATAAGACATTAATTAAACTATAACTAAATTGAAGACCCATCAAACAAATAATGTTCCTCCAGACAATTATAAGGTTGAATGGCTAAGAACTTGGGAAAAGTAAACCATAAGCAGACCAATGTTGCCTAGAAACTCATCATTTCGGTTTGTGGAACCGATATGAGAATGCGTACCAACATAGGCTGGTACGCTAGGGGTGGTTTATATGGATGAATATAATTAGGAATTTTCTTAAAATCTGAATGCAACAAGGCTAAATTTCATAGAAGATTTTTATTTGCATCAACAAGTTGATTGTTCTTGAAATAATTTACTAAAAATGCGATGCTTGAGCACCCAATAGTCAATACCAAGTTAAAATATTGATATTTGTGCAATTAGAGGGAGAAAACAAATACATATTTAGGTAACCAAATTTAATTTTTGGAACATAAACGTACCATATTTGGAAACATAATTAATACTGCGCATTCACTAGGTCAATAAGGCTATTGGTATCAGACCAACACCTGGCAAAGGTAATTTTTTTTTATACTTCCGAGAGTAGTTATGTAACTTCTATTATTGTGGTTAGGTCTAGGTCCAAGTTTTTACATGTACAAGCTAATTTACATTTAAATTAAAGCAATATGCAACCCCCTAACATTAGCAGTAATTTGCCATAAACCATTGCACTTCCCCACTTCACCTTTTCATTCATATTTTGTTTATATCTTTATTAACTTCCCATAATTCCCATTGCAATTATTTACTTGCATTATCAATCCTAAAGTTTAATCTTATGGAGGTTGGAAAGACGAGCTTAATAATGGATATTGCTTTAATCCTAAAGTTTAATCTTATGGAGGTTGGAAAGACAAGCTTAATAATGAAGGCTCGAGTGCACCTTCACTCAAGCCTTCCCTATTCCCCCTAACATTTCATCTTGCATTTATATGAATAAACAACATAGACAAAGGTTCTTACTAACTAACACACAAAAGGCAGGAAAGAGATAAAAGCCCTGCAAAAACCACAGCAAACCGATACCCTAATATTTGGATTAATATGTAGTAAACAATTGTGCTGACAACCAAAGAAAGAATTGTGTGTGGGCAGCCATTCCTAAACAATTATAAAGAACACGAGACCAAATTAAAACAAATCTGTTATCACCATTCCTACCTTCCCTAAGTTTTCTGTACCTCTGGAGAAATTTGAAGGCTTTAATATGCTTTCAGCTGCAGTATACCCTATTTTTAACAATCTTTTCGACCTCGACAGCACTCAAATGCCGAATGCCATTCTCTTTGAACCATCTCTCCCCACTAGAGGAACTACCCTGAAGTTGTTTTTCTCCCATTTTCAACAACTTCAAACCCTCACTAAGTTTGGGGAAAAAACCTTCAGGTCTCAAACACCAGGCTCCGAAAACCCCAAATAAAACAGCCAAATCATTACCAAGCTTCTCAGTACCGCCATTGCAAAACTTTGCATTGCTCATTAGAATACCAATAAAAAACAATTTATCCACCCCAGTTGCCAAACTTCTCCACACCCCAACAAAGTCCATCTTATTCAAAGTCCCTTCCAACACTGACATTTTACCCTGCAGATAATCTAGCGCCCCAACCAAGGATTTGGACACTGCCCATCCTTCTTCACCTTTTTCCTGCCATTGCTTCCTATTTTTGATATAATCTCGACAGCGAGCATCAAATCCCCTTAAAACAACAGTTGATAATTTCTCAATCCATTCTGATCTAAACTCTTCCAGCTTTCCAATTTCTTCATCTAAAATACCATTCCCAGGAACTTCCACTGATCCTCCACTGAAACTAATCTCACCAAATGGTATACCTGATGAATCACCTTGGTTCAGTCCCATCTCAAGAAAGAAGACATCCTCACACCATTCCTTTAGAACAATCTCAAAGTAGCGAGCCGCATTGATGGACCTTGTAACTTTGACTAAAGCAGCATCATCCGCCAAGGCAGTCAGCCCCTCAGCTTCTTGGCACCTGTGAAGTAAGGAGTCTAAAAATTTGTGTATTATAGGTGCCCCTGCTACTCTAACAAACCTTGACCTTAATGAAATTCTAGGTATTGACCGACAACGATCGATTAAGGATGATAACCGCTGAAGAAAAGCACTAGAAATTGCAGGAGATTTATAATCTTCTGTGCCAAATAAAACAGCTGCTCCCTGAACATCCATTGACCAACTTCTCTCATCCTCCAGTTCTAACTTTAACTTATCAATCATGTCACTGAGCTCTATGTCGGCCCACAAATCAAGCCAGTCAGGTCGATCACAAAATACAGATAACGAAGACATTTTCTGCAGCTTCCCATCTTCCTGAAGGGAAATCAAGATACCAGACTGCACTATCAGAGACTCGACTCGTTTATCAAAAGTAATCATCAAGTCAACAAGATGCAGCCAGGATACTCTAGCTTGTGAACGAATTCCAGTGACACTTTCTTCGTCTAGCTGACCAACATATATAGGAAATATCTCCTTTGCCAAATATGTCAATAAGGATGTTACCATTGAGGAAATCCATTCTTCTCTACAGCTGTAGCCCGATAACATTGCTTCATCGACCAGTGGTTGCAATAACTCGTCCATAGAGTCAACATAATCCCGAGTAATTTTATATAAAAGAGCAAAAATAAATTCTGGCTTGTCAACCCATTTTGAGAAATGGCGTTGGGATGCAATAAACAAAGGATTGACAAGCTCTTCCATGGCCCAGAGTGGTTGGTGCATAGCAACTTCTAGATTATGCCCCTCAAGTTGCCGAGATTTTCTCTGTCTCTGCAATTCCTGTAGGTTGCTTAAAGCAAGAAAACTTTCGCAATACTGGTGTTTGAGGTCCCCATGCATTGTAGAAAGAGGATTTGAGACTTCAGTTGATTTTTTTGTATCAGGATCTGGAGAACTCGAGGAGGATAGAGAAGGTGGCCATCCAAGGGAGGCAAGAAGGGACCGATGATCTGCAATTGCCTGAGGTCTCAAAATGGCTAAAGCACGGTCTACTCTGTGGTCAACGGCTAAGACAAGACGTGCCCACTGGGGACGTGTCTTGGTAACTGAAGCTAAGACATCTTCTGCCTGTTTCAGATCTTTGATGGCAATCAGACGCAATTCCTACAAGGAATAAGGAATTATAAAAAAAAATACTTCTTGAAAAAATTAAAATAAAGTTTGTTCTTATAACTTATCCAATGAAACAGTCACCTCCAAATTATGCGAGGATGGATGCTTCCTCAGATTTCTGTTCACAATGGATGATACAGCATCTTCAATGTCGCCAACCAAAGTGTCGAGCTTTAACGCCGTCTCTAATACAAATAAATAAAGGACATTTAATAGTCATGCTCCAGTTTAACAGGTAAACGATCAACAGTGAAAAAATAGAATATTTGGGACATCAAAGCAGATGCAATGGTGTAATGTCTATTCAAGGGAAGGGGGGTGAAGATGAAGGAATATAGTTAGCACTTAACAAAAAACTACATAAGACGCCCTTGGATGGACAGTGTAAAATCCAAGAAAATCTGACTGAATATGAAACCAATACAAGGAAATAGAGTAAGGATATTTTTACCAGCATAAAGATATATTTTCAAAAACTTTAATCGAAGTATTCACCTCTCAACCAAAAATACACTCCCTATAAAATCCAGATATCTTTCCTTCGGTTAAGAAGATAAATGTAGACCTGTAGTGACGTAATTAAACATGTTACCTATCAACCATATCCTAAAATCACATACAGGAATATCAGGCTGCTTCTCCCACCTTTTGCTGGCATACCCTCTAGTTTTTGCTGCTATGAGGATGCATATTTGCCAAAGAAGGGAATGGAAACCTATCATACTGAAAAAACAAGTCATTTACCAATTACCTCAAACTGGTATTTTAAGTATGGGTGAAAAAGGTGGAGTCCTTATTAAACTTGTCCACTGGTAAGATTTCTAGAACTAATTCATCTTTTGCACCAGCAAGGAAAACTAATTCAATCAAAACTGAGATTTCTAGAACTACATTTACAAAAGGCCAAGTAGATTTGGCCGTGAACAAAGTAAGAGGGTTCATAATATAATATCAAATAACCCTAGAAACTAATATCTAAACAGAGCTAAAATAAAACACTTCTGTAGCTGACACCATAAATCTGTTTTGAAGGCTTAAACCAAATGTTTATGTCACCCAGCTACCTAGCCTGACTATTTGTTTTTTTCCCTACATATTTTCCACTATACTATATTAGTATATTGCCAGTCTCATAGTTGGGCATAAATCTCCTAGAAGGCACAATAGCAGTAAAGCTAGCATAAACCACTATTATAAAGAATATTGCAGACCTAATTCCTGATCAGATCAAGTAAGGAGAGCACGTATAGATTGCACCGCCACAATGCATGCAATATAGAGGTCTAAGGACACTATAGAAATGATTTGTAACCTGACCATCTCAAGCACAAGGTGGATTATATTGTGCAATAATTGTTGAGTATGATTTTTATTTCAACTCCCAATTCTATCAGCACCCACACAAAAGATTATTTAGATTGAGAATTACTGTGTAGGTTAGTTGGTTTTATGTCAGACTCCCATGAATGGGATAGCTCAACTTTAAATCACACAAATTAAGGGTCAATTGCATTTTAAAAAATCAAAATTCTGTCGAACAGAACAAGGAATAAAAAAAGGAATCTTTACCCAATTCTTCTCATCTTAAAAGCACAAACCGCAAATCTCCGTTTACATGTTTGGAGATTTATCTCATCACATAGAATATCAATAACACATAACAGAGAAAAGAACGAACAGTATTTTCTCACCTGCATAGCTTCGGACAGCCTCAACCCTGGCCACTTCCTTTGCAAGGGATGGTAGCTCCTCCCCTAATATCTGCTCCGATCTCCCTCTTTTATCTAAATACCAAATTCAAAACGCATAACTTAAACATATATAATGGATTAACGGATATGCATATGCGTGTGTGTGTATATATAGAGAGAGAGCGAGGAGGTGAGAACCTGATAATGAATCAGTAGGGCCGGTAGAGGAATGAAGATCGGTCAATTTTTCATTAACAACGGAGATGAGGCTGGTGAATTGATCGGAAAAAGAGGCATAAGTGAAGAGATGTGATTGGAGGGTTTGGGTAAGATCTGAGAGGCTTTGGTCCAAGGCGTTACACTGAGACTTCAGCTCTAAAACCAGAGTCGAAGCTTCTTGATCGTCTTTGCTATGGAGTTTGTCGTCCAGAAAGGCGATGACTGAGGGAGAAAGTGAAGAGGCCGGAGGAAGAAGAGTTTCAGTCATGGCGGAGGAGTCCATCTGTATGTTTCGTTCAACGAAATTCAGCAGAGTTTTTATTAAAGAGGGTAAAATCTACGAGATTTTGCTTGTCATCAAGCTAGCCTTTGTCCAACGAAATTGTTCCTATATAAATATCCCGTCAAAGTAATGTATAATTCAAAAATAAATAGAAATAAATAAAAAAAAATGAAGCGCTCAATATGAACACCTGATAAATTAAAAGTTTAAATTAATTTTTAACACATCTATACTTTTTATACATACTCTACAAAATATTTAAATAAAAATTTTTATAAAGACAAATTTCAATAAATAAATAAAAAATATCCAACTTTAATAGTCAAATTCTCATAAATTTAAAATAAGTTTAACTATATTTTAAGATTTATTTTTTATTATTTATAAGCTTTTTTGATTGATTATAACTTTTTAAATAGAGCCGTAACTTGATATAAAAACTGATTGCAGGTCGTTATATAAATTTCGGATTAGCTCAGTAACGAAATTTAAAAATGAAGAACCAAGACAAATAAAAGAGAGAGAGATCAAACAAATAAGGTGACGAATGACTAACGGTTAGGTTATATGGTCAATTTTATAACTTGCTAATGTAAACAGATTGCAGGATCAAATCTTTATGAATTTTCATCCATATATATATATATATATGTGTGTGTGTGTGTGTGTGTGTGTGTGTGTTAACGCCTGATTTTGTAAGCCTGACGAAATCACCAAAATAGCGCCAACAGTTGATTGTATTGTTATGAAACCAAACTCACGAAATACATTCACACAAACATAAATAAAAAGATATAAAACATGAACACAAGATTTACGTGAAAATCTAATTGGAAAAAAACCACAGAGGGAGAGAGTAATCCACTATATTAATATTAAGAGTACAAGTTGTCTATTTGTGTTTTATCTCTTGTGCCCTATGATATTGTGTTCTATTATCTTCCCCCTCAAACCCTAGCTTATAGCCGTATATATAGAAGTCACCTCCATCCGCATCCAACTAGGAGAATGACTCTATCCCTCCAAATAAGGAAACACAATCCTATTTTAATAAGGACTCTTCCATTGTCACAATAAATATATATGAGCCATCACCAGATCTAGACCATTAAATAGATTGGGTTGCACCATGGCTTGACCCAAATAATCACATCCCAACATTGTCCCCCCCAGTCTCTTATTTATTAGGAACTTATAAATAAGAGAGTATTCAAAAAGTCTCTGTGGGATTTTTATCCTCGGAATTTATATCCTCGGAATTTTTATCCTCGAGATTTATATCATATGGATTTTTATCCTCAAAATTTTTATCCTCGGGATTTTTATCCTCGAGATTTTTATCCTCAGGATTTATGTCCTCGGAATTTTTATCCTCGAAATTTTTATCCTCTAAATTTATATCCTCCGAATTTATATCCTCCGAATTTATATCCTTGGGATTTTTATCCTCGGGATTTTTATCCTCGAAATTTATATTCTCTAGATTTTTATCCCCGGGATTTTTATCCTCGAGATTTTTATCCTCCGAATTTATTTCCTCGGAATTTTTATC
This sequence comes from Panax notoginseng, assembly GCA_016801055.1. Taxonomy (NCBI): domain Eukaryota; kingdom Viridiplantae; phylum Streptophyta; class Magnoliopsida; order Apiales; family Araliaceae; genus Panax; species Panax notoginseng. The sequence goes on from CM029012.1 coordinate 173,989,037, forward strand.
CGTAGAATGTTCATCCTTTCGGGAGATCAAAGTCTTCTCGAAGGACGTTTGGTGTTATTGTTGCTTGGTTCGCCGCCGAACCACGCTTGCGCCGTTTTTAATCACAACTAACTCAAAGATTGGAAACCGTGCATCATGCATAGCTGTCGGCTACCACTTTTATTGAAAAATAATTTCATGGGCATATCCTTTATGTATCGGTTCCGCCTTCTCGCCATAGTAAATTAGCACAAACAAGATGTAGTTATTAGCGATGTGAATCGCAGATTGTGACATGCTTGAAATCGCCCAAGAAATTCTTCCATGCATAAATAATAATCAAGAACTTCATACTTTTGACAAATTAAATTTGATGATTTTTTGAACATAATTTTGATTCCCACAGACGGCGCCAATGTTAACGCCTGATTTTGTACGCCTGACGAAATTACCAAAACAGCTGGCCAAAATAGCGCCAACGGTTAATTATATTGTTGTGAAACCAAACTCACGAAATACATTCACACAAACATAAATAAAAAGATATAAAATATGAACACAAGATTTACGTGAAAATCCAATTGGGAAAAAATCACGGAGAGAGAAAGAGTAATCCACTATATTAATATTGGGAGTACAAGTTGTGTATTTGTGTTGTATCTCTTGTGCCTTATGATCTTGTGTTCTATTATCTTCCCCCTTCAACCCTAGCTTGTAGTTGTATATATAGAAGTCGCATCCACCCGCATCCAACTAGGAGAATGACTCTTTATCCCTCCAAATAAGGAAACACAATCCTATTTTAATAAGGACTCTTCCACTGTCACAATAAATACATATGGGTCATCACCAGATCCGGACCATTAAATAGATTGGATTGCACCATGGCTAGACCCAAATAATCACATCCCAATAATATGGATGACCCATGTAGCTTCCTTTATTAGATCAATCAAATAATGGTAAACAACTATAAAAGAACATGCAGAAACAAAAATTTTTAAAATAGCCAAAGAAAAAACACATCTATCCAAAAGGAAGGCACAATAGCACATAGTGAAGTCAACAGATGAGGTCTGTAAGACCCCGATTTTTTTTTTATTAAAATTAAATTTTCTTTATTTATTATTTTGAAATAGTAAGGGTTTATTTGATTAATGTGGTTAGTTATGGGTAAAATGCGCAAATATTTTTAAATAAGCAAGTGGTTATAAAATATTCATTGTTGTCAGGGAATATTCGTTTGGTCGTGGAATATTTTTGCTGCTGGAAAATATTCGTACGACGGCGCAGCCTTTTGTGGGCCCCATAACGAAAAGCGATTGGATGAAGAAAACGACAAGTATAAGTTGTTTATAAATAACGGCGTAGTTGTTACCGTTAATACTGTTGGAATACCCGGTGGTTAAAACACAGTAATACGCGTTATTGCACAGTAGCACACGGTATTGCACCAATTATTAATTCTTACGTAAGAAGGCACTACTCAATAATTGTTACAGTAGTTACTGTTCAATATTTTATTTTATTGATTCAATAATTGCTACGTTGATATTTTATATTATTGTTGTTTCAATAATTGTCACTACACAGTATTTTCTATTATCAGATCAATAATTCATATTATTTGAATAATATTATTAGATATCATTATTGGCAATGTCTAGAAAGTTATGTCCAATGAGAGATTTGGTCACTTAATTGCGCGCCAGTAAGGAGAAATCCTTATTGAAAAGCCCCCTAATTCCTGGGAACGGCCTGGTTGTCAGTATTGTGATTCTGTAATATTATTTGTAAATAATTAATTATTGATTTATATGATAAGGAAAATATTCATTTTATGTGAATATAGATGGAGAAAATTTTTAATGTGACAATTGTTGAAAATTGATATTTTATCTTTTTTGATAAAATAATTCATTTAAATTTATTATTATATTATAATAATGGTGATATTTTTACAATGAATGGGTGATATATGAATAAATGAGGAGGAAGAGTATTTTTGTTGCAATAAATATTTAACAAATATTTTGTGTGTTGGTGGACCTTATTTTTGACTGAAATTTGATTTTAGCTTGTAAAAGCGTCCGTATGTGGATTTCAGTCAATTTCTGTTTGGAATTTGGAAAAACTTAAACTTACAAAGTTGTAGAGAATTAAATTTCCTATGAAAGGACATAAGATTCGAATTTTTCTGATAAAAGGACTATTTATTATGAATTATTGAAGTTTCCGAATATTGGATCTGAATTTATTTAGTTACAAAAAATATGTAAAACATGTTTTTCATTTTGGTGTGCCCCACTTGCATGTGTAAGATGCTGAATTCAGAATTCTTGGTGTGCATAGGAAATTTATATATAAATAATAATATTTTATTAAATTTTTTGCTTTGGTGTTCTAAGCAGTTTCCTATAAATAAGGTGCTTAGGTTAGAATTGAAAATCACACCAGAAACTGAAATCTTCTCTCTCTATATTATCGAGTGTATTCTTGTGAGTATTTTGATATCTTGAGTGTTGCTATACGGTGCAAGTTTCTTTCAGCATTATATCTGATATTCCAGCCAGAAGTATTCTTCTTTTGAGGTAAGGGATGTTATTATTTTTATAAATAATATTATTTATTTCAATATCATTATACAGGAATATTGGTAAGATTTTTCTTGTGAAATTCTTATTTTTTCATATCGGGATTACTATTCATGAATTACTATTCACGAGTTACTATTCATGAGTTACTATTCACGAGTTACTATTCACAAAGCATGATGATTTTTCTTGTAAAATTTCTACCTTTTGGTGTTAGAGTTACTATTCATGTATACGGCACTATTCATGAATACAACACTATTCACATAAAAAATTAAATTTTCTTTCGTGTCCAAGATTGTCTGTTATGGTTTCTATCTTTGATTGGATCTATGTTTTGATCTTCATTTTTGAATTTTGCTCCACAATAGTTATTATGGAGTATTTTTAAACATGGATAAACTGAAGTACGAATTCTTACAATTTGTTCTTTTGTCTCACTGGATTCGTTTTCTTTAAAATATATTTTTCATCATCCTCAGTCCTAAATGATGATATTACTGAATATCTTTGGCCTGTAGTGCAAATATGAATGATTTCTTGATGAATATCTTTGGCCCGTAGTGCAAAGATGAACAGGTGTTGAGATGAACATGACCGACTGATTAATATCTTTGGCATGTAGTGCAAATATGACTATTTGATTCAAGATGTATATTGATTGATGTTACAGGGATAAAATATCGATGATAGACTTTTAAATTCATAGATGATAGTAGATTTCATTCTCTACTTAACTCTTCTAATGAATTGTTGTTTCCGCTGCAGTTGTTGATCTAAAACTTGTTGTCTATTATATTCTATCAGATTTTTTCCTGTTGAGGACTATAGATAATTTGTTCTATATTATCTTAGTCATAATATTCTTTACTGGGCTAGTTGAGCTCACCCTTTTCCTTTTTGTTCCATTTTTCTTCTTAGGAGGCGATAATGTAGCGGGTACTAGGCACTACTCAATAATTGTTACAGTAATTACTGTTCAATATTTTATTTTATTGATTCAATAATTGCTACGTTGAAATTTTATATTATTGTTGTTCAATAATTGTCACTGCACAGTATTTTCTATTATCAGATCAATAATTCATATTATTTGAATAATATTATTAGATAGCATTATTGGCAATGTCTAGAAAGTTCTGTCTAAGGAGAGGTTTGGTCATCTAATTGCGCGCTAGTAAGGAGAAATCCTTATTGGAAAGCCCCCTCTTTCCTGGGAACGGCCTGGTTGTCATAAATGTGATTCTGTAATATTATTTGTGAATAATTAATTATTAATTCATATGATAAGGAAATATTTATTTTATGTGGATATAAACGAGGGATATATTTTTGTGGTTAAAAATGAAGGAGTTAATGTTGAGATTTTTATTAGTATTTTTGTCGGAATAGAGGTATTAAAAATTAGGATTTTTGAGATATTTTGCGGGGGTTATAATTTTTAATCCGAACGTTGGATCGTGGTAATTTTTGGATATGTTATACATATATAAGCTGAGTATATGTCCACAAATTTTGAACCGTTAAAAATGAACGTATGATTTGTTATGAATTTTACGAGATGACTGGTTCAGAAATTGTTGAATTTTCGGAGTTAATCATTTTGGTGGAAAATTCTAGAATTGGTGGGCCCCACTTGTTATTGGTGAAAAAATATGCTGAATTTTATTTCAAATGTGGTGGGTGGGAATAGTAGCAGGTAAAGCCATCAGGTTGCAGGTCAAGTTTGCTAAAATTTTCCTATAAATAAAGGGCTAAGTTAGAATTGAAAATCACACCAGAAACATAAGCTTTCTCTCTTTCTCTCTCTATATTATGAAGCATATTTTGTGAGTATTTTGATACTTTGAGAGTTACTATTCAGTGCAAATTTCCTTCGGCTTTGCATTCCAGTCAGAAATACTGCACTTTTGAGGTAAGGGATAGTAAGGGATTTTAAGGGTTGTTATGTTTTTCAGTTTCGTAATTTTTCTGACCTTCAAAAATTCTAAAAAAATTTGAAATGATATTTTGATGAGTTTTCTTGATTGTGTCCAAAAATGGTGATTTTTGGATGTATAGATTAAGAGTTATGAATTTTATGAGAAAATACTATTTTAAAAGTAACCGCTTATAACTCCTTGTGGTTAACTCTAAAATTGATGAAATTTTTGTTGGGAGTATATCTATATAATATTAGTGTACTCTGTGAATTTCGGAATTTTTGGATAAAATTACAATTTATGATAAATATCTAAATATTCGGCGGTTTTGGCTATATGAAAAATAGTAAATGAGTTTTAAAAATTCTGAGAAAAATATATGTTCAATATGGGACTATATTCTGCTAAATTTCAGAAAAGAAATATTTTTAGAACTGATTTGGTATTTTTCATGAAAATGAACTAGTTATGAGAAAATAAATTAAATATGTTATCTGAAGTAAAAAAATTGAAAAATAGGATTTTATGACTTGAGTATCCTATATGAGGTATATGCAGATTTTTTATGAGGATTTTGGTTATTGGTAATAAAATCCTATGAGTTTGGCATTTTACGATGATTAAATGCATTATTTAGTAAAGTGTAAACAATTAAAATAAATTGTTTATAAGCTTAAGAAATATTATTCTTTCAATATCATTATACCGAAATATTGATAAGTATTTTATTGTAGAATTTCTACTTTTTTGTGTCGAGGTTACTATTCACGAGTTACTATTCACGAGTTACTATTCATGAGTTACTATTCACGAGTTACTATTCACGACAAAATTGGTTTCTTTTTCTGACCAAATTATAGTTGATTTATGAATATTACTCTTGAGATTAAATCTATATATTGATTATATTGATTTTATTATCATATATAATATTTTTATAACCCTAATGATGATATTTCTCTTTGACTTGAGTGTAAAGATGGGTAAATTTCTGGTATGATCATGACTATGGGTTCTCTTTGGCCAGTAGTGCAAAATTGAATTGTTGACTGGTATGATCATGACCATTGAATTTATAAGTGAATATCTTTAGCTTAAGTGCAAAGGTGAATTGATCAACATGGCTATAATTATTGTTTATATAAATTCTGAAATGATTATATATTTCTTTGAGATATTAATATATTTGGCCTGTAGTGCAAATATGAACTGTTGATGAATATATTTGGCCGTAGTGCAAATATGAACTATTGAGGAATATCTTTGGCCTGTAGTGCAAAGATGAATTGTTGATGAATATATTTGGCCCATAGTGCAAAGATGACATGTTGTTGAATATCTTTGGTCAGTAGTGCAAAGATGAACAGATGTTGAGATGAACATGACCAACTGGTGATACAAATGAATATCTTTGGCCGTAGTGCAAAGATGAAGTTATTGGTATGATTATGAACAGGAAATGTGATTTGGTGTAACCATGATCTTTGATGTTTCAGGTAAAGATAGGTGATGAAAATTATCTTCGTCCTGGATGAGAAGAGGAATTTAGAACTACAGTTATGATTATGAGTTATTCATATGATTGTGGACCAGAATTGTTGATTGATGTTACAGGGATAAAATATTGTTGGTGGATTTTTAACATGGAGAAGATAATAGACTTTATAGTCTATTTGACTCTTCTAATGGATTGCTCGTTCCGCTGCAACTATGGTTGAAATTTTTTATCATTTACCATATGTTCTAAATCTCTGATTTATTACTGATGAAGACTATTGATAATTTATTTATCTTTAGTCATGATATACTTTACTGAGCTAGTTGTGCTCACCCTTTTGCTTCACAATTCCTTTCACAATTACTGAGCTAGTGTAGCTGGGTCGAGCGAGGGTAACGGGAAAATAGAACAGTGGTCTCTAGCTGTGGATGTTCTCCCGAAGGAGTATAGAAAAGTTCATTTAGTAGTTTTATTTGGTGAATCCAATAGGGTAAGGTGTACCCAACGTTGGAAGGGTGGTTTGCCACTATCATACAAGATGTCTAACAACATACAACCTCGTGTCATCATAAGACAGGGATGTGCTCATCCACTTGCTGAGTATATATACGAGCACTACCTATATAATCTTGGTGTTTGTTTGAAGTATAATTCTCAATTAGAGACAGTAGAGATAATGATATGTCAAGAGAAGACTCACCATTGGGAAGAATATGATAGTAATCTTCTCATTTTTCTTTGGGGTCTATTGGGTCAACCAAGAATAATTCTGTGGCCATATGATATCTTTCATAACCTAGACGCATGGCCTCCCATGTACGAAGGTTTCCTTGAGCACTTCCCAAAGATTATAATTTTTAAAACAATTTTTGACTATACCTTTATGTAAGGTGTCATTGTGAGGTGATGTCCACGGTTGGAACATGAGTCACATTTGGTATATATTTGTATCCAAACTCACAGCATATGTGTTGTTGTATTTTGCACGACAATTGTTGTAATAAAGTTACAGTTGTTTTCTGTACCATGTATTTGGCGACTCAGAATGGGTTGGATGGAATGGACCTGTTTTGGGGTTGTCACATACCAGGTTCAAAGTTTATACAAAATTCAATATCACACTTTGGGAGTAAGCCAAGAAATTCTTTAGGAAATACATCAGGAAATTTACTAACAATAGAAATATCATTCAAATCTGACGTATTTTTGTTCAAGTCCATAACATGGGCTAAGAAAACTTGACATCCGTTTTTCAATAAACGAATGACTTTATGGCTTGATATGAAAGTTTTTGACTTCAATGGTTTGATTGCTTGAATTCGAATAACATGTTACTTAGGAATATGAAAACTAACAACCTTACGAAAGCAATCAATTTTGGCATGATGAGTAGTTAACCAATCAATCCCTAAAATCACATCAAAAGCAAGTATCTTTAAAGAGATAAGATCAACATGTATTGTGATGGTGCCATCCTGAATCAAGCAAAATTTATAAACAGTAGATGTAATGAAGGTTTCTTTTAACAAAGTTTTAACAAATAAAAGTTTCTCAAGAGTCAAGTTCAAACATTGAGCACAACCAGGAGAGATAAAAGAATGGGTAGAACCGGTATCTAATAAGGTATAGACTTCGCAAGAATACTTTATGATTAACTAACCCGTGATAACTTCGTTCGGGTTCTTCGCATTTTGGCCAGTCACGACAAACGCTTTTCCTGAAACCACCGACTTTGTTTTGTCCGTATCCGCCTTTGGTGCCACCGTCCCATCTGGACTTGATTTTGCTATAGGACAAAATCGAGCTATGTGACCGTCTTTTTCACAACTAAAACATACCTTAGAAGGTTGTGGACAGTTTGGACTTATGTGTCCCTCCTCTCTGTATTTGTAGCATCTAACTGGCGTTCGTTCTCCTCCCTTAGAATTTGTTGTTGGTGTAGGTGCTGCTGCTGATGTCTTCCCGTCATAGTTAAATCTTTTCTTCTTGAAATTTCCACTTGAATCATTTCTTCTATTATCTTGGCCATGATTACCACCGAAGTGGTTACCATTTCTGGCACGATAATTTCCTCCACGATGGTTATCATTGCTCTGATGATTGTTGCCACCGGTACGACCCTGGTTGTGGTCCCCCGGTTGAACGTACTCATTATCTCGCTCTAATAATTGAGCCCTGTTGACAACGTCTGAATATAGAAAAAATTTGTGAGAAATGAGATATTGACGTATGTCGTGTTTCAAACCTCTCAGTAACATCCGCGTCATACGTTCCTCATTCTCCACCAAATGAGGTGCAAACCTGAATAACTCCGCGAACTTCTCCTCATACTGGGACACCGTCATGTTGTTCTGTTCTAATCTAATAAACTCTACTTCCTTCATATGGCGAATACTTTCAGAAAAGTACTTGTCATTGAAAAATTTCTGAAACGTTTTCCAAGACATGCTGAGTGCGGCAGGCTGGGTACACTTCACAGACTCCCACCAGTAGTCTGCCTCGCCTCGGAACATAAAGGTGGCGAATGGAACCTTCTGTTCCTCCATGCATCCTAAGACATCGAATATCTTGGTAATTTGCTTGACCCATGTTTCTGCCTTAATCGGGTCCGTCTTTCCCAGAATTCATGTGGTCCCAACTCTTTGAACTGCTTAGTTGTGACCAGCTGTGCGTTGTCATTGTTTCTACCCGTATTTTGAACAGGAGTCTCCCTCGTCTGGTTTTGCATAAACCGCAAAAAGCTTCTAAACATCTCATCGTTCATCGTCTGCTTAGTGGTGTTGTTTGCAGGAGGAACATTGCCGGCTTGTTGCACGTTCTCCTCATTGGTGAGTAAAGGTGTCTCCATGGTCTCGTTTACTCCACTGTTAACATTCTCAGTTGCCACTCTCAAATACTGTCATAAAATAAGGATTAATTAAAGAAATTAACATATCACACAATATCCTTATATTCTGACCAACCAACAAATAAGCTTAGGTAGGACAAACTAGCGAAGGATTTACTCGTCTCTCCCCTCCTAGTTCTATTCCCCGATCTCCGCCAAAGATCATATCCCTAAGCTCTGATACCAACTGTGACGCCTCCAAAATAGGTCCATTCCACCTAACCCATTCTGAGTCGCCAAATACATGGTACATAAAATAACTACAACTTCATTATTACAATTGTCGTGCAAAATACGACAACACATATACTGTGAGTTTTAATACAAATATTGTCTTCTAGATAGTATTCAAACTCAAATAAGTCATCATTACAATTATTGATACACTATTTTACAAAATAGTGAGGACTACTAAAACAACTATCTTGAACCAACATTCCATACCCCGACTAGTACCCGTTACATTCTCGCCTCCTGAGAAGAAAAATAGAACAAAAAAGAAAATGATGAGCTCAACTAGCCCAGTAAAGAATATTATGACTAAGATAATATAGAACAAAATATCGGTAGTCCTCAACAGGGAAAAATCTGATAGAATACAATAGACAACAAGTTTTAGATCAACAACTGCAGCGGAAACAACAATTCATTAAAAGAGTTAAGTAGATAATGAAATCACTACTACAAAACAGTAAATAGATAACGCGGAAAAAACGTTGTGGTTTCAGTCAGAAAAACGTCGTGGTTAAGGGTGTCATCTATTTGACACCCTTACACAACGTTTTTAAAACATTGTAGTTAAGCACATTACACAACGTTTTTAAGGAAAAAAACGTTGTAGATTTATTTTCCATAAATTAGGAAATGCTTAAAAACGTTGTAGAAGGTATGATTCCACAACGTTTTCTGGATAAAAACGTTGTAGCTTAATATATCAGACAACGTTTTTAACCAATTTATACAACATTTTTAAAATGTTATAGATAAAGAAAAAAAAGAAAAAAAAAGGTTGCGGTTCACCTATATTACCAATGCACTTGCAATATGCTAATGACATGATATATAGCTAAAAGGTCTAAATTCTCATTTAAATTTAAAGCCAAAATGTATCAACCATTCAAAATACATCCCAATAATATCATTCGTTTACAGTTTCAAATTACTACATCCACAAAATATACTGAACTATCCATAAAATTAAGTTGTGGTGCACTACCTAAACTGTGGTGCACTACCTAAGCTTGACAGCAAACTTGACAGCAATGTGAGAGGTGTGGAAATCAAGAACTGGGGCATATCCATTTCCAATCTGTCCAGGGTGGTTTATGATGATGACCTGAGATGTGAAGTTGGCAGTTCCCTTGGCAGGGTCATCCTTGGAGTTGGATGCAACATAACCACGCTTGAGATCCTTGATTGCAACATTTAAATAGGTTTCACCCAGGCGCCATGAACATAGGAGAGGTCTGCCTGAATTGCTTGTAACGACCTGGGAACAAATTGCAAAAGTTAAGACAATTTTCCAGTTAGCAAATTGCAATCTCACAGAACACATAAATGGTGCACTTATAATGCATGAGATTCAAGTGGACAGTTCAATTAGTGAGTGACAAGAAACAACTTCAAGATCAAACAAGCAAGTGAAAGTTAACAGCTTTACTTTAATAGCACATGAGCCCATTAGCTTTATTCATTCAAGTAATCAAATTGGGTTTCCTTGAAAGTGGATAGCTATTCCTATGGAAATGAGCAAATACTTAATAGTGCTTATATTTGTAACACGCCGTTTTCTTATGTGCTCCATAATTGTAACCCGGAACATTGTTATGGTTCTAAACAAGCCTTTTTAATTTGGCGTTGTAAACGGAAATAGAAACATTGTACCGGAAACATTTTATGTCATAAACTTACCAGGGCTTCCACGGATTTGTTGCTAGTTTCCCCTTCAAAGACGATCAATAACCATTAAACAAAGTATGCACTGAACCTAGGTCCTTGTCTCAGAAAGTCAGACATATTATATACACATCTGAAATAGCACTCATTATAGACATTCAAAAAAATGCCCCACCCATTTCACGTATTATTGTATAAATGAATAAGAGTGGCAATTTTGCATTTTTCCCCTCCCTTAATTATGTATCCAACTCCAACCAGCAGTTAACAATTTCACACAAGATTTGGTTAAAGTAATTGATCTAAAATGACCAAAACTAATGCCAAGTACACTTGTGACGCCCCCAAAATAGGTATACAACACCCATTCTGAGTCGCCAAATACATGGTACAGAAAGCAAACTACAACTTCAATAATACAATTATCGTGCAAAATACGACAACACATACTGTGAGTTTAAATACAAATATTGTCTTCTAGATAATATCCACACTCAAATAAATCCTCATTACAATTATTCAAACACTATTTTACAGAAATAGTGAGGACTGCTAAAACATCTTTCTAGAACCATCACTCCATACCCCGACTAGATCCTGCTATGTTCTCACCTCCTGAGAAGAAAAATGGAACAAAAAGGAAAAGGGTGAGCTCAACTAGCCCAGTAAAGAATATTATGACTAAGATAATATACAAACAAATTATCGTTAGTCTTCAACAGGGAAAAATCTGATAGAATATAATCGACAACAAGTTTTAGATCAACAACTGCAGCGGAAACAGCAAACCGTTAGAAGAGTCAAGTAGAGAAAGAATTCTACTATCTTCTAAGATTTAAAAGTCCATCATCAATATTTTATCCCTGTAACATCAATTAATAATCATCTTTATCCAAATATTCATCTTTGCACTACAGGCCAAATATATTCATTTGTATCACCTGTCAGTCATGTTCATCTCAACACCTGTTCATCTTTGCACTACAGGCCAAAGATATTCATCAAGTAATCATACATCTTTGCACTACAGGCCAAAGATATTCATTAATATCATCATTTAGGACTGAGGATGATGAAAAAAATATCTTAAAGAGAACGAATCCAGTGAGATAGAAGGACAAATATTAGGGATTCGTATAACAGTTTATCCAAGATCAATAATACTTCATAATAATCAATTGTGAAGCAGAATTCAAAAATAAAGATCAAAACATGGATACAATCAAAGATAGTAACCATAATAGACATCTTGGACAAAAAGGGAAAATTTTATTTTTCGGTGAATAGTGCCGTATTCGTGAATAGTGCCGTATACGTGAATAGTGCCGTATACGTGAATAGTAACCCCGACACAAAAAGTTTCAAATTTAATAAAAACTCATATCAATATTTCAGCATAATGATATTGAAGAAAATAATATCATTTAAGAAGAAAATAATATCCCTTACCTCAAGATATCAGTACTTCTGGTCGGAATACCGGTATAAGGCTGAAAGGAACTTGCTCTGATGAATAGAAACTCTCAAAGTATCTAAATACTCACAAAATACACTCAATAATCTAGAGAGAGAAAGAGAGAAAACTTGTTTCTGGTGTGATTTTCAATTCTAACTTAGCCCTCTATTTATAGGAAAATTTTAGTAGGTTTGACCTGCAACCTGATGGCTTTACCTGCTACTATTCCCACCCACCACATTTGAAATATAATTCAGCACATTTCTTCACCAACCACAAGTGGGGCCCACCAATTCTAGAATTTTCCATCAAAATGATAAACTCCGAAAATTCAACAATTTCTGAACCAGTCATCTTGTAAAATTCGTAATAAATCATACGTTCATTTTTAACGGTTCAAAATTTGTGGGCATATACCCAACTTATATATGTATAACATATCCAAAAATTACCACGATCCAACGGTCGGATTAAAAATTATAACACCCGCAAAATATCTCAAAAACCTTGATTTTTAATACCTCCATTCCGACAAAAATACGGATAAAAACCTCAACATTAACTCCTTCATTTTTAACCACAAAAATATATCCCTCATTTATATCCACATAAAATAAATATTTCCTTATCATATGAATCAATAATTAATTATTCACAAATAATATTTTAGAATCACATTTATGACAACCAGGCCGTTCCCAGGAAAGAGGGGGCTTTCCAATAAAGATTTCTCCTTACTGGCGCGCAATTAGATGACCAAACCTCTCCTTAGACAGAACTTTCTAGACATTGCCAATAATGTTATCTAATAATATTATTCAAATAATATGAATTATTGATCTAATAAAGAGAAATACTGTGCAGCAACAATTATTGAAACAACAATAATATAAAATATCAACGCAACAATTATTGAATCAATAAAATAAAATATTGAACAATAACTACTGTAACAATTATTGAGTAGTGCCTTCTTACGTAAGAATCAATAATTGGTGCAATACCGTGTGCTACTGTATTTTAATCACCGGGTATTCCAACAGTATTAACGGTAACAACTACGCCGTTATTTATAAACAACTTATACTTGTCGTTTTCTTCATCCAATCGCTTTTCGTTATGGGGCCCACACAAGGCTGCGCCGTCGTACGAATATTCCCCGACAGCAAGAATATTCCACGACCAAACGAATATTGCCCGACAAAATGAATATTTTATAACCACTTGCTTATTTTGCAAAATTTGCACATTTCACCCATAACCAAAGTATTATATCAAATTAGCCCCTTATTATTCATAATAATATTTAGAGAAAATTTGATTTTATTCATTAATAAGTTGAGGTCTTACAACCTCCCCTCCTTATGAAATTTCATCCTCGAAATTGACGTACGTACCTGATGTTTCAAAAAGGTGAGGATACCTCGCTTTCATTTCTGATTCCAACTCCCAGGTCATTTCTTCAATAACATGGTTTCTCCACAAAACCTTAACTTGTGGTATAACCTTCGTGCGTAGGACATGCTCTTTCCTATCCAAGATCTTAACAGGTACCTCCTCGTACGTTAAATCTTCAGCTATCTCGTCTGGTTCTAACTCAATAATGTGGTTCGGGTCTTTAACATATTTACGAAGTATAGATATGTGAAAAACATTATGAACACGAGACATGCTTAGAGGTAATGCGAGTCTATATGCTACATTTCCTGTAAGACCCCGAATTTTATGAAATAAAAGTATTCAATTTTTCTTATAATTACAATTCAGTAAATGGTTAAATTGATAAAAGTTTAAAGTTATGGGTGAAATATGAAATTTTTTTTTTCAAAATAAGCAAGTGGTTATAAAATAATCATTGTTGCCGGGGAATATTCGTTTGGTCGTGGAATATTCTTTCTGTCGGAGAATATTCGTACGACGGCACAGCTATTTGTGGGCCCCATAACAGAATAACTGTCGGGTGAAGAAAATGACAAATTTGAGTTTTTACAAATAACGGCGTAGTTGTTACCGTTAACACTGTTGAAATACCCGGTGGTTAAAATACAGTAATACGCGTTATTGCACAGTAGCACACGGTATTGCATAGTATTTTTGAAATTATTGATTCTTACGTAAGAAGGCACTACTCAATAATTGTTACAGTAATTACTGTTCAATATTTTATTTTATTGATTCAATAATTGCTACGTTGAAATTTTATATTATTGTTGTTCAATAATTGTCACTGCACAGTATTTCCCATTATCAGATCAATAATTCATATTATTTGAATAATATTATTAGATAACATTATTGGCAATGTCTAGAAAGTTCTATCTAAGGAGAGGTTTGGTCATCTAATTGCGCGTCAGTAAGGAAAAATCCTTATTGGAAAGCCCCCTCTTTCCTAGGAACGGCCTGGTTGTCATAAATGTGATTCTGTAATATTATTTGTGAATAATTAATTATTGATTCATATGATAAGAAAATATTTATTTTATGTGGATATAAATGAGGGATATATTTTTGTGGTTAAAAAATGAAGGAGTTAATGTTGAGATTTTTATCCGTATTTTTGTCGGAATGGAGGTATTAAAAATCAGGGTTTTTGAGATATTTTGCGGGGGTTATAATTTTTAATCCGACCGTTGGATCGTGGTAATTTTTGGATATGTTATACATATATAAGTTGAGTATATGTCCACAAATTTTGAACCGTTAAAAATGAACGTATGATTTATTATGAATTTTACGAGATGACTGGTTCAGAAATTGTTGAATTTTCGGAGTTTATCATTTTGGTGGAAAATTCTAGAATTGGTGGGCCCCACTTGTGGTTGGTGAAGAAATGTGCTGAATTATATTTTAAATGTGGTGGGTGGGAATAATAGCAGGTAAAGCCATCAGGTTGCAGGTCAAACCTACCAAAATTTTTCTATAAATAGAGGGCTAAGTTAGAATTGAAAAACACACCAGAAACATAAGCTTTCTCTCTTTCTCTCTCTAGATTATTGAGTGTATTTTGTGAATATTTAGATACTTGGTGAGTTGCTATTCATCAGTGCAAGTTTCCTTCAGCCTTATACCGATCAGAAGTACTGCTCTTTTGAGGTAAGGGATAGTAAGGGATAGTAAGGGATTTTAAGGGTTGTTATATTTTTCAGTTTCGTAATTTTTCTGAACTTCAAAAATTCTGGAAAAATTTGAAATGATATTTTGATGAGTTTTATTGATTGTGTCCAAAAATGGTGATTTTTGGATGTATAGATTGAGAGTTATGAATTTTATGAGAAAAGACTATTTTAAAAGTAACTGCTTATAATTTCTTGTGGTTAACTTCAAAATTGATGAAATTTTTATTGGTAGTACATGTATATGATGGAAGTATACTCTGTAAATTTTAGAATTTTTAGACAAAAGTACAATTTTTGATAAATGTCTAAATATTTGGCTATTTTGGCCATATGAAAAATAGTAAATGACTTTTAAAAATTCTGAGAAAAATATATGTTCAATATGGGACTATATTCTGATAAATCCCAGAAAAGAAATATTTTTGGAACTGATTTGGTATTTTTCATGAAAATGGACAAGTTATGAGAAAATAAATTAAATATGTTATGTGAAGTAAGAAAATTAGAAAATAGGATTTTATGGCTTGAGAATCCTATATGAGGTATATGCAGATTTTTTTATGAGGGTTTTGGCTATTGATGATGAAATCTTAAGAGTTGACATTTTATGATGATTAAATGCATTAATTAGTAAAGTGTAAACAATTTAAATAAATTGTTTATAAGTTTAAGAAATGTTATTCTTTCAATATCATTATACCGAAATATTGGTATAAATTTTATTGTGGAATTTCTACCTTTTTGAGTCGAGGTTACTATTCACGAGTTACTATTCACGAGTTACTATTCACGACAAAATTGGTTTCTTTTTCTAACCAAATTATAGTTGATTTATGAATATTACTCTTGAGATTAAATCTAGATGTTTTGATTATATTGATTTTACTATTATATATAACATTTTTATAACCTTGATGTTGAAATTCTCTTTCACTAGAGTGTAAAGATGGGTAGATTATTGGTATGATCATGACTAGGGTTCTCTTTGGCCTGTAGTGCAAAGTTGAATTGTGACTGGTATGATCATGATCATTGAATTTATAATTGAATATCTTAAGCTTAAGTGCAAAGGTGAATTGATCAACATGGTTATAATTATTGTTTATATAAATTCTAAAATGATTATAATTCTTTGAGATATTAATATATTTGGCATGTAGTGCAAATATGAACTGTTGATGAATATATTTGGCCTGTAGTGCAAATATGAACTGTTGATGAATATCTTTGGCCTGTAGTGCAAAGATGATATGTTGTTGAATATCTTTGGCCTGTAGTGCAAAGATGAACTGTTGTTGAATATCTTTGGCCAGTAATGCAAAGATAAACTGTTGACGAATATCTTTAGCCGTAGTACAAAGATGAAATTATTAGTATGATTATGAACAAGAATTGTGATTTGGTATAACCATGATCTTTGATGTTTCAGGTAAAGACAAGTGATGAAAATTATCTTTGTCCTGGATGAGAAGAGGAATTTAGAATCATAATTATGATTATGAGTTATTTATATGATTGTGGACCAGAACTGTTGATTGATGTTACAGGGATAAAACATTGTTGGTGGATTTTTAACATGGAGAAGATAATAGACTTTATAGTCTATTTGACTCTTCTAATGGATTGCATGTTCCGCTGCAACTATGGTTGAAATTTTTATCATTTACCATATGTTCTAAATCTCTGATTTATTATCGATGAAGACTATTGATAATTTATTTATCTTTAGTCATGATATTCTTTACTGAGCTAGTTGTGCTCACCCTTTTGCTTCACAATTCCTTTCAGGTAATAAGAGTGTAGCTGGGTCGAGCGGGGGTAACAAGGGAATAGAACGGTGGTCATCATTTAGTAGTTATATTTGGTGAAGAACATAGGGTGAGGCGAACCCAACGTTGGAAGGGTGTTTTGTCACTATCATACAAGATGTCTAATGACATACAACCTCGTGTCATCATAGGACAGGGTTGTGCTCATCCACTTACTGAGTATATCTATGGGCACTACCTATATAATCTTGGTGTTTGTTTGAAGTATAATTCTCAATTTGAGACAGTGGAGATAATGATAAGTCAAGAGAAGACTCACCATTGGGAAGAATATGATAGTAATCTTCTCATTTTTCTTTGGGGTCTATTGGGTCAACCAAGGATAATTCTGTGGCCATATGATATCTATCATAACCTAGACGCGTGGCCTCCCATGTACGAAGGTTTCCTTGAGCATTTCCCAAAGATTCTAATTTCTAAAACAGTTTTTGACTATACCTTTATGTAAGGTACCTTTGTGAAGTGCTGATACATGATGGTGTCCAACGTCACAGTTGGTATATATTTGTATCCAAACTCACAGCATATGTGTTGTTGTATTTTGCACGACAATTGTTGTAATAAAGTTGTAGTTGTTTTCTGTACCATGTATTTGACGACTCAGAATGGGTTGGATGGAATAGACCTATTTTGGGGTTGTTACATTTCCTATTCGCTCAAGAATCTCAAATGGACCAACAAATCTTGGATTGAGCTTTCCTCTCTTTCCAAATCTTGTAACTCCCTTCCATGGTGCAATACGTAACAATACATGATCCCCAATATTAAATTTCGCGTCCTTCCGATGAAGATCCGCATAACTCTTTTGTCGATCCTGTGCCGTTTGTATACGTTGTCGAATCGTTTGGATCTTCTCTGTAGTAATGCGTACCAACTCTGGTCCCAACAATGTTGCTTCACCCACCTCGTCCCAGCATACTGGAGAACGACATTTTCTTCCATACAACGCCTCGAATGGAGCCACACCTATGCTCGCCTGATAACTGTTGTTGTAGGAGAATTCCACCAATGGTAGGTACTTATCCCAACTCCCTTTGAGATCTAGGACACAAAGTCTTAATAGATCTTCAAGAGTTTGAATAGTCCTCTCTGATTGTCCGTCCGTTTGAGGATGGTATGCCGAACTGAATCGTAAATCCGTGCCCATAGCTTTCTGCAAGCTAACCCAAAATCGTGAAGTGAATCTTGGGTCACGATCCGAAACTATGGATACTGGCATGCCATGCAATCTCACAATCTCGTTCACGTACATACTAGCAAGACGTTCAAGGGAATAAGTCTCACGTATCGGCAAGAAATGAGCGGACTTGGTTAATCTATCAACAATAACCCAAATCGCATCTATGCCTTGAGAAACCTTGAGAAGACCCGTAACAAAATCCATAGTAATGTGTTCCCACTTCCATTTCGGGATCTCAAGTGGTTGCAATGGACCCTTTGGCACTTGATGCTCCGCTTTTACACGTTGACAAGTTAAACATCTCGAGATAAACTCCGCGATCTCTCTTTTCATATTGCTCCACCAAAATGTATGTCGAAGATCGTGATACATTTTGGTACTCCCAGGATGGATTGCAAACGGTGTGTTGTGTGCCTCCATCATTATTCTATGCTTCAAGTCAAAATCGTTAGGAACACAAAGTCTGGAGTTGACTCGAAGTATTCCTTCTTCATCAATTCTTGCTTCTGGAATAGCACCTTCTTGCACTTTCTTCTTCATACGCATCAGCTCCATGTCCGTAGCTTGAGCAGCTTTAACTTTATCGATTAAAGTCGGTTCTACTCGTATATTTGATATCATCATGTAGGTACTTGGAGCCTTCATCTCTATTTCCATCCTTTGCAAGTCATACAAAATGGGCCTTGGTGTTAACAACATTGCACTCGTACCCGCATATGATCTTCTACTCAATGCGTCAGCTACTACGTTTGCTTTTCCAAGATGATATTGGATGGTATGATCGTAATCTTTCAACAGCTCGAGCCAACGTCGCTGCCGCATGTTGAGTTCCTTTTGGGTGAAGAAATATTTGAGGCTTTTATGATCCGTATAGATCTCCACTTTCTCCCCATACAGGTAGTGTCTCCAAATCTTCAACGCGAAAACGACTGCTGCCAACTCCAAATCATGAGTAGGATAATTCCTCTTATATTTTTTGAGTTGTCGTGAGGCATAGGCTATGACTTTCCCATGTTGCATGAGAACACATCCTAACCCTTTGCCTGAAGCATCGCTGTAGATAACAAATCCATCCGAACCAGATGGTATTGTCAGAACAGGTGCCGAAATGAGTCTCCTCTTGAGTTCTTGGAAACTCTTCTCACATTCCTCACTCCATACGAATTTTGTATCTTTCCGAGTCAGCTAAGTTAACGGAGTAGCGATTCGAGAAAATTCTTCCACGAATCTCCGATAGTAACCAGTTAAGCCCAGAAAGCTAGGTATTTCGATTACTAACTTAGGTTGCTCTCAACTGTGACTCATATCCCAATCTTGGATAGCACGTCACAATGGCACCTATCAGTTTACTACCATACGAATATGGCATCCCCTACGGAGAGTCTGGCTTCAGTGCATTCCACAAAGGAAGTCACCAGATAGAGGCTCGGGTACAAACTTCTACAGTTAGGTTTTTAACTCCTGAAGTTCAATAGGAGCTATTCGATATGAGATTTTAGAAGTGAGTTTTGTACCAGATTCAAAGATGATACAAAATTCAATATCACGCGTAGGCCAAGAAATTCTTCAGGAAATACGTCAGGGATTCACTAACAATAGAAATATCATTCAGATCTGACGTATTTTTGTTCATGTCCATAACATAGCTAAGAAAGCTTGACATCCGTTTTTCAATAAACGAATGACTTTACAGCTTGATATGAAAGAGTTTGACTTCAATGGTTTGGTTGCTTGACTTTGAATAACAGGTTGCTTAGGAATATGAAAACTAACAACCTTACAAAAGCAATCAATTTGGCATGATGAGTAGTTAACCAATCGATCCCTAAAATCACATCAAAAGCAAGTATCTTTAAAGAGATAAGATCAACAGGTAATGTGATAGTGCCAACTTAGATCATGCAAGATTTATAAACTGTAGATGTAACGAAGGTTTCACCCAACGGAGTTTCAACAGATAAGTTAAAGTCCAATTTCTTCGGAGTCAAGTTTAAACGTTGAGCACAAGCAGGAGAGATAAATGAATGGGTAGAACCGGTATCTAATAAGGTATAGACTTCGCAAAAATTTACAATTAACTAACCCGTGCTAACTTCGTTCGGGTTCCTCGTATTCTGACCAGTCACGAAAAACGCTCTTCCAGGAACCGTTGACTTTGACTTTTCTGGGGCAGCCTTTTGAGTCACCGTCCCCGCTAAACTTGGTTTTGCTATAGAACACTCTCGAGCTATATGACCCTCCTTTCCACAGTTATAACATACCTTGGATTGTTGTGGGCAGTTTGGGCTGATATGTCTCTCTTTCCCACATTTGTAACATACGACCGGTGGTCGTTCTCCTCCCCTAGAAACAGTTGATGTTTGTGCTGACGTCTTCACGTTATCATTGTTGTACCTTCTCTTCTTGAAATTTCCTCCCGACTCGCTCCTTCTATTATCACGACCACGATTACCACCAGAGTGGTTACCGCTTTTGTCCGAATATTTTCCTCCCTGCTGGTTTTCATTGCTTCGATGACTGCCGCCACCGGTATGACCCTGGTTGTGGTCCCTCGGTTGCACATACTCATTATCTCGCTCTAATAATTGAGCCCTGTTTACAACATCTGAATATAAAGAAAATTTATGAGAGATAAGATATTATCGAATCTCGGGTTTTAGACCTCTCAAAAACATCCTTGTCATTCGTTCCTCATTTTTGACCAAATGAGGTGCAAACCTGGATAACTCTGCAAACTTCGCCTCGTACTGGGACACCGTCATGTTGTTTTGTTCCAGTCTGATAAACTCCACCTCCTTCATATGACGAATACTTTTAGGAAAGTACTTGTCATTGAACAGTTTTTGAAATGTTTCCCAGGACATATTGAGTGCGTCAGGCTGGGTACGCTTCACAGACTCCCATCAGTAGTCTGCCTCACCGCGGAACATAAAGGTGGCGAATGGAACCTTCTGTTCCTCCGTGCATCCCAAGACATCGAATATCTTGGTAATTTGCTTGACCCACATTTCCGCCATGATCGGATCCGGCTTTCCCTTAAATTCTGGTGGTCCCAATTCTTTGAACTGCTTAGCTGTGACAAACTGCGCGTTATCATTTCCACCCGTATTGTGCACACGAGTCTCCCTCGTCTGATTTTGCATGAACTGCAAAAAGCTCCTAAACATTCCATCATTCATCGTTTGCTCGGTAACGTTGTTTACAGGAGGAATATTGCCTTCCTGTTGCACATTCCCCTGGGTGGTGATCAAAGGTGTCTCCACAGTCTCATTCACTCCATTGTTAACGTTCTCTGCTGCCATTCTCAAATACTGTCACAAAACAAGGGTTAATTGACATGTCACATATTATCCCTATACTCTGACCGACCAAATAACACCCATTCTGAGTCGCCAAATATATGGTACAGAAAGTAAACTACAACTTCAATAATACAATTGTCGTGCAAAATACGACAACACATAATGTGAGTTTAAATACAAATATTGTCTTCTAGACAATATCCACACTCAAATAAATCCTCATTACAATTATTCAAACACTATTTTACAGAAATAGTGAGGACTTCTAAAACATCTTTCTAGAACCATCACTCCATACCCCGACTAGATCCTGCTATGTTCTCACCTCCTGAGAAGAAAAATGGAACAAAAAGGAAAAGGGTGAGCTCAACTAGCCCAGTAAAGAATATTATGACTAAGATAATATACAAACAAATTATCGTTAGTCTTCAACAGGGAAAAATCTGATAGAATATAATCGACAACAAGTTTTAGATCAACAACTGCAGCGGAAACAGCAAACCGTTAGAAGAGTCAAGTAGAGAAAGAATTCTACTATCTTCTAAGATTTAAAAGTCCATCATCAATATTTTATCCCTGCAACATCAATTAATAATCATCTTTATCAAATATTCATCTTTGCACTACAGGCCAAAGATATTCATTTGTATCACCTGTCAGTCATGTTCATCTCAACACCTGTTCATCTTTGCACTACAGGCCAAAGATATTCATCAAGTAATCATACATCTTTGCACTACAGGCCAAAGATATTCATTAATATCATCATTTAGGACTGAGGATGATGAAAAAAATATCTTAAAGAGAACGAATCCAGTGAGATAGAAGGACAAATATTAGGGATTCGTATAACAGTTTATCCAAGATCAATAATACTTCATAATAATCAATTGTGAAGCAGAATTCAAAAATAAAGATCAAAACATGGATACAATCAAAGATAGTAACCATAATAGACATCTTGGACAAAAAGGGAAAATTTTATTTTTCGGTGAATAGTGCCGTATTCGTGAATAGTGCCGTATACGTGAATAGTGCCGTATACGTGAATAGTAACCCCGACACAAAAAGTTTCAAATTTAATAAAAACTCATATCAATATTTCAGCATAATGATATTGAAGAAAATAATATCATTTAAGAAGAAAATAATATCCCTTACCTCAAGATATCAGTACTTCTGGTCGGAATACCGGTATAAGGCTGAAAGGAACTTGCTCTGATGAATAGAAACTCTCAAAGTATCTAAATACTCACAAAATACACTCAATAATCTAGAGAGAGAAAGAGAGAAAACTTGTTTCTGGTGTGATTTTCAATTCTAACTTAGCCCTCTATTTATAGGAAAATTTTAGTAGGTTTGACCTGCAACCTGATGGCTTTACCTGCTACTATTCCCACCCACCACATTTGAAATATAATTCAGCACATTTCTTCACCAACCACAAGTGGGGCCCACCAATTCTAGAATTTTCCATCAAAATGATAAACTCCGAAAATTCAACAATTTCTGAACCAGTCATCTTGTAAAATTCGTAATAAATCATACGTTCATTTTTAACGGTTCAAAATTTGTGGGCATATACCCAACTTATATATGTATAACATATCCAAAAATTACCACGATCCAACGGTCGGATTAAAAATTATAACACCCGCAAAATATCTCAAAAACCTTGATTTTTAATACCTCCATTCCGACAAAAATACGGATAAAAACCTCAACATTAACTCCTTCATTTTTAACCACAAAAATATATCCCTCATTTATATCCACATAAAATAAATATTTCCTTATCATATGAATCAATAATTAATTATTCACAAATAATATTTTAGAATCACATTTATGACAACCAGGCCGTTCCCAGGAAAGAGGGGGCTTTCCAATAAAGATTTCTCCTTACTGGCGCGCAATTAGATGACCAAACCTCTCCTTAGACAGAACTTTCTAGACATTGCCAATAATGTTATCTAATAATATTATTCAAATAATATGAATTATTGATCTAATAAAGAGAAATACTGTGCAGCAACAATTATTGAAACAACAATAATATAAAATATCAACGCAACAATTATTGAATCAATAAAATAAAATATTGAACAATAACTACTGTAACAATTATTGAGTAGTGCCTTCTTACGTAAGAATCAATAATTGGTGCAATACCGTGTGCTACTGTATTTTAATCACCGGGTATTCCAACAGTATTAACGGTAACAACTACGCCGTTATTTATAAACAACTTATACTTGTCGTTTTCTTCATCCAATCGCTTTTCGTTATGGGGCCCACACAAGGCTGCGCCGTCGTACGAATATTCCCCGACAGCAAGAATATTCCACGACCAAACGAATATTGCCCGACAAAATGAATATTTTATAACCACTTGCTTATTTTGCAAAATTTGCACATTTCACCCATAACTAAAGTATTATATCAAATTAGCCCCTTATTATTCACAATAATATTTAGAGAAAATTTGATTTTATTCATTAATAAGTTGAGGTCTTACAACCTCCCCTCCTTATGAAATTTCATCCTCGAAATTGACGTACGTACCTGATGTTTCAAAAAGGTGAGGATACCGCGCTTTCATTTCTGATTCCAACTCCCAGGTCATTTCTTCAATAACATGGTTTCTCCACAAAACCTTAACTTGTGGTATAACCTTCGTGCGTAGGACATGCTCTTTCCTATCCAAGATCTTAACAGGTACCTCCTCGTACGTTAAATCTTCAGCTATCTCGTCTGGTTCTAACTCAATAATGTGGTTCGGGTCTTTAACATATTTACGAAGCATAGATATGTGAAAAACATTATGAACACGAGACATGCTTAGAGGTAATGCGAGTCTATATGCCACATTTTCTATTCGCTCAAGAATCTCAAATGGACCAACAAATCTTGGATTGAGCTTTCCTCTCTTCCCAAATCTTGTAACTCTCTTCCATGGTGCAATACGTAACAATACATGATCCCCAATATTAAATTTCACGTCCTTCCGATGAAGATCCGCATAACTCTTTTGTCGATCCTGTGCCGTTTGTATACGTTGTCGAATCGTTTGGATCTTCTCTGTAGTAATGCGTACCAACTCTGGTCCCAACAATGTTGCTTCACCCACCTCGTCCCAGCATACTGGAGAACGACATTTTCTTCCATACAACGCCTCGAATGGAGCCACACCTATGCTCACCTGATAACTGTTGTTGTAGGAGAATTCCACCAATGGTAGGTACTTATCCCAACTCCCTTTGAGATCTAGGACACAAAGTCTTAATAGATCTTCAAGAGTTTGAATAGTCCTCTCTGATTGTCCGTCCGTTTGAGGATGGTATGCCGAACTGAATCGTAAATCTGTGCCCATAGCTTTCTGCAAGCTAACCCAAAATCGTGAAGTGAATCTTGGGTCACGATCCGAAACTATGGATACTGGCATGCCATGCAATCTCACAATCTCGTTCACGTACATACTAGCAAGACGTTCAAGGGAATAAGTCTCACGTATCGGCAAGAAATGAGCGGACTTGGTTAATCTATCAACAATAACCCAAATCGCATCTATGCCTTGAGAAACCTTGAGAAGACCCGTAACAAAATCCATAGTAATGTGTTCCCACTTCCATTTCGGGATCTCAAGTGGTTGCAATGGACCCTTTGGCACTTGATGCTCCGCTTTTACACGTTGACAAGTTAAACATCTCGAGATAAACTCCGCGATCTCTCTTTTCATATTGCTCCACCAAAATGTATGTCGAAGATCGTGATACATTTTGGTACTCCCAGGATGGATTGCAAACGGTGTGTTGTGTGCCTCCATCATTATTCTATGCTTCAAGTCAAAATCGTTAGGAACACAAAGTCTGGAGTTGACTCGAAGTATTCCTTCTTCATCGATTCTTGCTTCTGGAATAGCACCTTCTTGCAGTTTCTTCTTCATACGCATCAGCTCCATGTCCGTAGCTTGAGCAGCTTTAACTTTATCGATTAAAGTCGGTTCTACTCGTATATTTGATATCATCATGTGGGTACTTGGAGCCTTCATCTCTATTTCCATCCTTTGCAAGTCATACAAAATGGGCCTTGGTGTTAACAACATTGCACTCGTACCCGCATATGATCTTCTACTCAATGCGTCAGCTACTACGTTTGCTTTTTCAGGATGATATTGGATGGTATGATCGTAATCTTTCAACAGCTCGAGCCAACGTCGCTGCCGCATGTTGAGTTCCTTTTGGGTGAAGAAATATTTGAGGCTTTTATGATCCGTATAGATCTCCACTTTCTCCCCATACAGGTAGTGTCTCCAAATCTTCAACGCGAAAACGACTGCTGCCAACTCCAAATCATGAGTAGGATAATTCCTCTCATATTTTTTGAGTTGTCGTGAGGCATAGGCTATGACTTTCCCATGTTGCATGAGAACACATCCTAACCCTTTGCCTGAAGCATCGCTGTAGATAACAAATCCATCCGAACCAGATGGTATTGTCAGAACAGGTGCCGAAATGAGTCTCCTCTTGAGTTCTTGGAAACTCTTCTCACATTTCTCACTCCATACGAATTTTGTATCTTTCCGAGTCAGCTAAGTTAACGGAGTAGCGATTCGAGAAAATTCTTCCACGAATCTCCGATAGTAACCAGTTAAGCCCAGAAAGCTAGGTATTTCGATTACTAACTTAGGTTGCTCTCAACTGTGACTCATATCCTAATCTTGGATAGCACGTCACAATGGCACCTATCAGTTTACTACCATACGAATATGGCATCCCCTACGGAGAGTCTGGCTTCAGTGCATTCCACAAAGGAAGTCACCAGATAGAGGCTCGGGTACAAACTTCTACAGTTAGGTTTTTAACTCCTGAAGCTCAATAGGAGCTATTCGATATGAGATTTTAGAAGTGAGTTTTGTACCAGATTCAAAGATGATACAAAATTCAATATCACGCGTAGGCCAAGAAATTCTTCAGGAAATACGTCAGGGATTCACTAACAATAAAAATATCATTCAGATCTGACGTATTTTTGTTCATGTCCATAACATAGCTAAGAAAGCTTGACATCCGTTTTTCAATAAACGAATGACTTTACAGCTTGATATGAAAGAGTTTGACTTCAATGGTTTGGTTGCTTGACTTTGAATAACAGGTTGCTTAGGAATATGAAAACTAACAACCTTACAAAAGCAATCAATTTGGCATGATGAGTAGTTAACCAATCGATCCCTAAAATCACATCAAAAGCAAGTATCTTTAAAGAGATAAGATCAACAGGTAATGTGATAGTGCCAACTTAGATCATGCAAGATTTATAAACTGTAGATGTAACGAAGGTTTCACCCAACGGAGTTTCAACAGATAAGTTAAAGTCCAATTTCTTCGGAGTCAAGTTTAAACGTTGAGCACAAGCAGGAGAGATAAATGAATGGGTAGAACCGGTATCTAATAAGGTATAGACTTCGCAAAAATTTACAATTAACTAACCCGTGCTAACTTCGTTCGGGTTCCTCGTATTCTGACCAGTCACGAAAAACGCTCTTCCAGGAACCGTTGACTTTGACTTTTCTGGGGCAGCCTTTTGAGTCACCGTCCCCGCTAAACTTGGTTTTGCTATAGAACACTCTCGAGCTATATGACCCTCCTTTCCACAGTTATAACATACCTTGGATTGTTGTGGGCAGTTTGGGCTGATATGTCCCTCTTTCCCACATTTGTAACATACGACCGGTGGTCGTTCTCCTCCCCTAGAAACAGTTGATGTTTGTGCTGACGTCTTTACGTTATCATTGTTGTACCTTCTCTTCTTGAAATTTCCTCCCGACTCGCTCCTTCTATTATCACGACCACGATTACCACCAGAGTGGTTACCGCTTTTGTCCGAATATTTTCCTCCCTGCTGGTTTTCATTGCTTCGATGACTGCCGCCACCGGTATGACCCTGGTTGTGGTCCCTCGGTTGCACATACTCATTATCTCGCTCTAATAATTGAGCCTTGTTTACAACATCTGAATATAAAGAAAATTTATGAGAGATAAGATATTGTCGAATCTCGGGTTTTAGACCTCTCAAAAACATCCTTGTCATTCGTTCCTCATTTTTGACCAAATGAGGTGCAAACCTGGATAACTCTGCAAACTTCGCCTCGTACTGGGACACCGTCATGTTGTTTTGTTCCAGTCTGATAAACTCCACCTCTTTCATATGACGAATACTTTTAGGAAAGTACTTGTCATTGAACAGTTTTTGAAATGTTTCCCAGGACATATTGAGTGCGTCAGGCTGGGTACGCTTCACAGACTCCCACCAGTAGTCTGCCTCACCGCGGAACATAAAGGTGGCGAATGGAACCTTCTGTTCCTCCGTGCATCCCAAGACATCGAATATCTTGGTAATTTGCTTGACCCACATTTCCGCCATGATCGGATCCGGCTTTCCCTTAAATTCTGGTGGTCCCAATTCTTTGAACTGCTTAGCTGTGACAAACCGCGCGTTATCATTTCCACCCGTATTGTGCACACGAGTCTCCCTCGTCTGATTTTGCATGAACTGCAAAAAGCTCCTAAACATTCCATCATTCATCGTTTGCTCGGTAACGTTGTTTACAGGAGGAATATTGCCTTCATGTTGCACATTCCCCTGGGTGGTGATCAAAGGTGTCTCCACAGTCTCATTCACTCAATTGTTAACGTTCTCTGCAGCCATTCTCAAATACTGTCACAAAACAAGGGTTAATTGACATGTCACATATTATCCCTATACTCTGACCGACCAAATAACACCCATTCTGAGTCGCCAAATACATGGTACAGAAAGTAAACTACAACTTCAATAATACAATTGTCGTGCAAAATACGACAACACATAATGTGAGTTTAAATACAAATATTGTCTTCTAGACAATATCCACACTCAAATAAATCCTCATTACAATTATTCAAACACTATTTTACAGAAATAGTGAGGACTTCTAAAACATCTTTCTAGAACCATCACTCCATACCCCGACTAGATCCTGCTATGTTCTCACCTCCTGAGAAGAAAAATGGAACAAAAAGGAAAAGGGTGAGCTCAACTAGCCCAGTAAAGAATATTATGACTAAGATAATATACAAACAAATTATCGTTAGTCTTCAACAGGGAAAAATCTGAGAGAATATAATCGACAACAAGTTTTAGATCAACAACTGCAGCGGAAACAGCAAACCGTTAGAAGAGTCAAGTAGAGAAAGAATTCTACTATCTTCTAAGATTTAAAAGTCCATCATCAATATTTTATCCCTGTAACATCAATTAATAATCATCTTTATCCAAATATTCATCTTTGCACTACAAGCCAAAGATATTCATTTGTATCACCTGTCATTCATGTTCATCTCAACACCTGTTCATCTTTGCACTACAGGCCAAAGATATTCATCAAGTAATCATACATCTTTGCACTACAGGCCAAAGATATTCATTAATATCATCATTTAGGACTGAGGATGATGAAAAAAATATCTTAAAGAGAACGAATCCAGTGAGAGAGAAGGACAAATATTAGGGATTCGTATAACAGTTTATCCAAGATCAATAATACTTCATAATAATCAATTGTGAAGCAGAATTCAAAAATAAAGATCAAAACATGGATACAATCAAAGATAGTAACCATAATAGACATCTTGGACAAAAAGGGAAAATTTTATTTTCCGGTGAATAGTGCCGTATTCGTGAATAGTGCCGTATACGTGAATAGTGCCGTATAAGTGAATAGTAACTCCGACACAAAAAGTTCCAAATTTGATAAAAACTCATATCAATATTTCAGCATAATGATATTGAAGAAAATAATATCATTTAAGAAGAAAATAATATCCCTTACCTCAAGATATCAGTACTTCTGGTCGGAATACCGGTATAAGGCTGAAAGGAACTTGCTCTGATGAATAGAAACTCTCAAAGTATCTAAATACTCACAAAATACACTCAATAATCTAGAGAGAGAAAGAGAGAAAACTTGTTTCTGGTGTGATTTTCAATTCTAACTTAGCCCTCTATTTATAGGAAAATTTTAGTAGGTTTGACCTGCAACCTGATGACTTTACCTGCAACTATTCCCACCCACCACATTTGAAATATAATTCAGCACATTTCTTCACCAACCACAAGTGGGGCCCACCAATTCTAGAATTTTCCATCAAAATGATAAACTCCGAAAATTCAACAATTTCTGAACCAGTCATCTTGTAAAATTCATAATAAATCATACGTTCACTTTTAACGGTTCAAAATTTGTGGACATATACTCAACTTATATATGTATAACATATCCAAATATTACCACGATCCAACGGTCGGATTAAAAATTATAACACCAGCAATATTTCTTAAAAACCCTGATTTGATTTTTAATACCTCCATTCCGACAAAAATACGGATAAAAACCTCAACATTAACTCCTTCATTTTTAACCACAAAAATATATCCCTCATTTATATCCACATAAAATAAATATTTCCTTATCATATGAATCAATAATTAATTATTCACAAATAATATTACAGAATCACATTTATGACAACCAGGCCGTTCCCAGGAAAGAGGGGGCTTTCCAATAAAGATTTCTCCTTACTGGCGCGCAATTAGATGACCAAACCTCTCCTTAGACAGAACTTTCTAGACATTGCCAATAATGTTATTTAATAATATTATTCAAATAATATGAATTATTGATCTAATAAAGAGAAATACTGTGCAGCAACAATTATTGAAACAACAATAATATAAAATATCAACGCAACAATTATTGAATCAATAAAATAAAATATTGAACAATAACTACTGTAACAATTATTGAGTAGTGTCTTCTTACGTAAGAATCAATAATTGGTGCAATACCGTATGTTACTGTATTTTAATCACCGGGTATTCCAACAGTATTAACGGTAACAACTACGCCGTTATTTATAAACAACTTATACTTGTCGTTTTCTTTATCCAATCGCTTTTCGTTATGGGGCCCACATAAGGCTGCGCCGTCGTACGAATATTCCCCGACAGCAAGAATATTCCACGACCAAACGAATATTGCCCGACAAAATGAATATTTTATAACCACTTGCTTATTTTGTAAAATTTGCACATTTCACCCATAACCAAAGTTTTATATCAAATTAGACCCTTATTATTCACAATAATATTTAGAGAAAATTTAATTTTATTCATTAATAAGTTGGGGTCTTACAACACTATAATTTCATATTTTGTGCACATGAGACTTGACAGGATCTTAAGAAAAATAATTTTTTCTATATTTCATGTGTTCAAAAATCATTATTTAATCACTATTCAACTAGTCACTAACCTTATTCCCATCCATCACTATCTGTTCGATTTTTGGGTCACTGCAATGCTCTAGAACTCTCTGTTAAAAGAAAATTATACTATTATATGATCAAATTCATACACACATTTCCATCCATTTTAAGATTATGCAGAACATATATTATTATATAAAATAAAATACCAAGATTTCTAACCTGTATGACACGACAACCATATGGACAACCATATGGAAAAACCATATACAAAATATCTATGTCACAATTTGACTAACCACTCTTTGGATAATTTGAAATGCCTCGACTCAGTAAGCTTAATTATCAAAAGAAGATTTTAAAACTAATTTAAAATAAAAGCAAAAGTAACAGTAAAATGTGAGGCATACATGTTGTCTCATAGTAGAAAATTCAGGGTGACTGGCAGAAATCACTGCCATAAACATTCGTGGAGGAATACTTTTCTGCTTCTGGAAGAATAGGCAGCAGCAAGAAGGAATAAAATAATTAAAATAAAATGTGAAAATGCAATGTAACAACTAAAATGAAAAAAACTAATGAGAAAATTAAGACAACCCCATATAGGATAAATGACAAGTGTATTACACATAAAACAAATATCAAGTTCTTATATTCAGATCAAGGCTGCAAAATTCTGAATAACACAAACTCAGAAACTAATGAATAACTCATATCAGGATTTTAAACAAGAATCAGTAGATTACTTGGAATGGATCTAGAAAGTTGAATAGCAAAAAAGACCGAGCAAGTAGGCAAAATGTAGAGTCACGGAGCTTACAGCAATTGGAGTAGAGTTTGCAGCATTCACAGTACCATCTTTCTGTGTGTCAAATGATTATAGTATTCCATCTGAACACATAAATGCATAAAGCGGAAAGATATCGAACATGACATACCTCCAAAATTGGAACTGAATATTTCCAGAAAGCAAACCATGAGCTAGCTTCGTTCTGCAATACAAAATAAATACGTTACAAAGCTTCTCACTCACTATAGTATCAAACAACTTCCACCATCTCTCATGTACTAGTCCTTCATAAGCCACCAAATTTTTGTGAATACTTGAAAAGTAAGTGATGGAAGAACAAAGGATTCCACTGTTAAAAACATCACTTTGTCCATGTACAACACAAGCAACCTCAATAAAAGAAAACTAGACAAGGAAATCTCACCCTTTTTAGAAACTCAGTGATTTGGGCGCTGCCTTAGGCTTTTTCCATCTCCTCTTCTTAGTCTAAGACCCACAATACTCTTCTTCTTTATCTTCATGATCGTCGTCTTGATTGGCTTAGAGAAGAGAGAGATCGATTAGGGAAATTTCTAAGGTTAGGGCTTCAGAGAAAGTTAATCGGGAGAGAATTTCTGTTCCAAGTGCTACCGGGACATATCCATGAAAGTCGAGCAAGAGAAGTCCGCCAAATCTGCTGTCGAAAACTCCATATTTCCCTCTCCAGCTCCGACGGTGGTTTTGCCGTCTTCATCGGCGGTGTCCTTGTCAGAACTTCTCTCTGCAGAGCAGGTGGTCCGACCGAACTGGAACTCAGCGTGCCGGAAGAGGTACCGGAACAGCACGGTTGCGCCTTCGATTTCAAGGCGGCAGGGAGAAAGGCAATTGCGAGGTAGAATCCTCTGGTTAAGGTTGAGAAATTTCAGATCTGGCCTGGAGATTGGGAGCGGGCTAGGGCAAAATACTGATAAGAGTGATACTTATTATTTAAGTTTTAACTTCAGCGAAATTTTTCAAAGCTCCGTGTTTGTCTTGATAGACAACGTTTTTTATAAAAACGTTATCTAGTTAACACCAAAAAAATATCATTTTAAATAGATAACATTTTTGCATATATATCCACAACATTTTTAAAAAAAAACGTTGTAAAAAAAATTACCACAACGTTTTTATAAAAAACGTTGTGGTTTAAGCGTTGTCTATTTAATGTTTTGTAGTAGTGAATCTACTATCATCTATGAATTTAAAAGTCTATCATTGATATTTTATTCCTGTAACATCAATCGATATACATCTTGAATCAAATAGTCATCTTTACACTACAGGCCAAAGATATTAATCAGTCGGTCATGTTCATCTCAACACCTGTTCATCTTTGCACTACGGGCAAAAGATATTCATCAAGAAATCATTCATTTTTGCACTACACGCCAAAGATATTCAGTTATATCATCATTTATGACTGAGAATGCTGAAAAAATATTTTAAGAAAACGAATCCAGTGAGACAAAAGAACAAATAGTAAAGATTCGTACTTTGGTTTATCCATGTTTAAAAATACTCCATAATAACTATTGTGGAGCAGAATTCAAAAATGAAGATCAAAACATAGATCCAATCAAAGATAGGAACCATAACAGTCAATCTTGGACACAAAAGAAAATTTAATTTTTATGTGAATAGTGCCGTATTCATGAATAGTGCAGTATACGTGAATAGTAATTTCGACACTAACAGGTAGAAATTCTACAACAAAAATCATCATACTTCGTGAATAGTACTCGTGAATAGTAACTCGTGAATAGTAACTCATGAATAGTAACTCCGACATGAAAAGACAAGAATTTCACGAGAAAAATCTTACCAATATTTCAGCATAATGATATTGAAAGAATAATATCATTTACAAAAAAAAATAACATCCCTTACCTCGAAAGAATAGTACTTCTAGCTAGAATATCATATATACGCTGAAGGGAACTTGCACCGTATAGCAACACTCAAAGTATCAAAATACTCACAAAATACGCTCGATAATATAGATAGAGGAAACTTTAGTTTCTGGTGTGATTTTTAATTATAACCTAAGCACCCTTTTTATAGGAAAATGCTTAGAACACCAAAACAAAAAAATTAATAAATAATATTATTATTTTTCTGAAACTTCCTACGCATACTAATTGAATCCAAACATCAGCCATCCACTCAATAAAAGTAACAAAAAACATTTTTCATATAAAAGTCATTTAAAACTTCAAAAAAAAATCAATTAATTCGGAACTTCAATAATTCATAATAAATAACCCTTTTATCAGAAAAATTCAAATCTTATGTTCATTCCATAGGAAATTTAATTCTCTACAACTTTGTTGTGACGCCCCCAAAAATAGGTATACATCACCCATCTTGAGTCGTCAGATACAATGTACAGAATTCAAATACAACTGTCATGTACAATATGACAAAACATAAACTGTGAGTTTGAATACAAATATTGTCTACTAGAGAGTATCCATACTCAAAAGGAGTCCTCATTACATTTATTAACACACTATTACATAGAATAGTGAGGACTACTAATAATACTATCATTCGGACCATCACTCCGTTCCCGACTTGCCCCAGCTACGTTCTCATTTCCTGAAGAGAACAGTGAACGAAAGGGTGAGCTCAACTAGCCCAGTAAGAAATATTATAACTAAGATAATGCAGAATAAATTATCATTAGCCTTCAACAATGTTAAACTGATAAAATATAATAGACATCAAGTTTAACTGCAGCGGAACAAGCAATCCATTAAAAGAGTCAAGTAAAAAATAAAATCTACTATCTTTTATGATTTAAAAGGTTTTTCAACACTGTTATCGCTGGGGACTCAGCTTAATAAAATAATCCGCATCATCGAATCACCCTGCACTACGGCCAAGATATTCGTGTATTCAATAATGGTCATGATCATGCCAACAACTGTCCATCAATGCATACGGGCCAATGAGGACTTTTACCACATCATTTGTAACATTACGGTCATGATTATACCGAATAATCCCTGGTCAAAATCATACAAGGTCTATTATGCACTACAGGCTACAGCTGACTTTCAACTTTTATAAACATGAGGATGATGAAACATTTTATAAACATAAGGCAGCAGGAGCATTAGTCAATCCAAAGGACATGACTAGGAATTCATAATGCCCGTATCGAGTTCTGAAAGCCGTCTTTGGAATATCCTCAGTTTAACCTTCAGCTGATGATATCCAGAACGAAGAAGATCGATCTTTGAAAAGAATTGTGCTCTGTGAGACCCCGAATTTTATGAAATAAAAGTATTTAATTTTTCTATTTTAGTAAATAGTTTAATGATAAAAGGTTAAAGTTAAGGGTGATATGTGAAAATTTTTCAAAGTAGACAAGTTGTCATAAAATACCAGTTACTATTCATTCTAGTATTAATCACTCGAGTATTTGGGACACTTTTTATGTCGGAGTTACTATTCACGAGTTACTATTCACGGGTTACTATTCACCCAAATTACTATTCACTTTAGTATTGTTCACTCGAGTATTTGGGATACTTTTGTGTCGGAGTTACTATTCACGAGTTACTATTCATGGGTTACTATTCACCCAAATTACTATTCACTTTAGTATTGTTCACTCGAGTATTTGGGATACTTTTTGTGTCGGAGTTAATATTCACAAGTTATATTCATGAGTTACTATTCACGAGTTAATATTCAGGAGTTACTATTCACGAATTACTATTCACCCGGAAAATATATTTATTTTCAGTACAAATTATTTTTGGGTACAATATTATTCCATGAGGAAATGTGCTAATTTTTTCAGACGTTGGTTGAAATTATATTAGTAAATCAATAATTCATTTAAATATATTGTTATAATATTATATTATAGTAGTATAATGTGATTATATGATAGTATGTTTTTTTATAATTTGAATGGTAACAGTATTATAGTAAATTCATGGTATACAAGTAAAATGAGGTGAAGAGAACAATTTGAATTTGAATTCTGATGATGTAAGCGATGATGTCATCGGAACGATGAGGTAAGCAATGATGTCATCAAAAGGATGATGTAAGCAATGATGTCATTTGATCGATGATGTATGCAATGATGTCATCTGATCGATGATGTAAGCGATGATGTCATAACTTATGGAGAAAAGACTATTTTACCCTTACTCTACCAAGCTTATAAATAGAAGCTCATTCCTTCATTATTTCTTACGAATTCATTGAAACTCTAGAGAGAGAAACTATAGAGAGAATTCTTCTTTATAATCTTGAGAGTATTTCTTTAAAGTTTAAGAAAGCTTTGAGCGTAGTATAAGTTTTCTTCAAGTATATCCTCGCCCTACTAGTTGGAATACTCTTTTTTGAAAGGTAAAGGGATATTATTATGGTAAAGGGATATTGTTATAGTAAGGGGTGTTATTCTTTCTTATTCATGAGGAGAACTGTTGTTATTCCATTGCTTATTATTCTGTTGGAATAACCTGTATACGCGGTCTACTCTATACTTGGTGATCTTCTTTTATTATTCCGCATTTATTATTCTGTCAGAATATCCTGTCGGTGTGAATTTCACCTGACCTGGTTCCATTACTTATTATTCGTATTTACGATTCTGTTGGAATATCCTGTCTGTGTGTTTTACACGGACCTGGTTCCGTCTTTATTATTCTGTATTTATTATTTGTTGGAATAACTGTCTGTGCGGTTTCTATCGCATGCATGGTGAATCCTTCTGTTATTCCATTCTTTATTATTCTGTTGGAATAACCTGTCTATGTGAATACCACATGCATGGTGAATGATCCTTTATATTCATTCCTTATTAAATTGTGGAAATAATCTGTTTAAGTTGATTACCGCATGGCTGTGAAAATCCATTTGCAGTTTCTATATTCTTTATTATACTGTTAGTTATTGGTTTTACAGTTGTATGTCTTTGACCCTAGTGAAACGATGATATGTTGTTGAATATCTTTGGCTTACGTGCAAAGATGAATTGTTAATTGATAGCTTTGGCCCGTTAGTGCAAAGATGGACAGGTGTTATATGAACATGATCATGACCACTGGTGATACTAATGAATATCCTTGGCCGTAGTGCAGGGATGATTCGATGATGAGAATTATTTATTTAGCTGAGTCTCAGCGATGGCTTTTATAGTTGAACATCTTTGGCACGTAGTGCAAAGGTAGACAACTGATTGGTATGATCATTGTTATTACATCTGAATATCTTTAGCCTTTGGGGTAAGGATATTGAGTAAACGTTCTATTAAGCCTTTGTGGCAAAAAAGGAATTGTTAATTCACATTATTATAAATATGAATTGTGAATTTAACTAACATCTTTGGTGGTTTAGGTGAAGACACGTGACGAAAGTTCTATTTGTCTTGAGTATAACAAAGAACTGTTGATGAGTATTACAGGAATAAAATATCAACGATGAACTTTTAATTTAGAGGAGACAGTAGACATTATGTTTACTTTACTCTTCTAATGGATTGTTAATTCCGCTGCAATTATGGTTGAAAGTTTTATTATCTACCATATGTTCTAAATCTCTGGTTTATTATTGATGAAAACTATTGATAATGTAGTTATCTTTAATTATGATATTCTTTACTGGGCTAGTTATGCTCACCCTTTCTTTCACTGTTTCTTCAGGAAATGAGAACGTAGCTGGGTCGAGCGGGGGGTCGAGCGGGGATAACAGGGAAATAGTGTGATGGTCCGAGACTGTCGAAGTTTCTCAATACATTATAAAACGGCATGACATGCAACCGATAATTGTATTGAGGACCTAGGATGTGGGTGTCATAATTTTTTACGTCACGTAATATTTAATTTTGGTTGAACTATAATAGGGTGAAGTGAACCCGACTTTGGAAGCGTTATTTGCTGCTGTATTATATATGGCATTGTAATAATTTGAGTTTGGATACTGTCTATGAGACTATATTGTATTAAAAACTCACAGTTAACTGTGGTCGTATTCTTTACGACAGTTCAACAGTTGTATAAATGAAGTTGGTATTTGATTTTTATAGTGTGATATCTGGCGACTCAGAATGGGTCGTGTGGACCTATTTTGGGGGCGTCACAATTGGTATCAGAGCTTAGGGATATGGTCGCTGGCGAAGATAATAGTTTAGAACTAGGAGGGGGAGAGACGAGTTATATACTTCGCTAGTGTGTGACTTACCTAAGCTGAAATTGTTTACTTGATAAGTTGACAAATTATGATATGTCAATTAACCTTTCTTTTGAAGCTATATTCTAGAATGATATCTGAAATACAGGAGATGAGAGAAATGGGAAAAATATGATAGCGAGAAATTACAGGGAAGATACAATTGGAAAAGAAAGCAAGGTATTCTCATCTCTTCGAATATCAGGTACGTACGTAAATTTCGAGGGCGAAATTTCATAAGGAGGGGAGATTGTGAGACCCCGAATTTTATGAAATAAAAGTATTTAATTTTCTCTTTTTAGTAATAGTTAAATTGATAAAAGGTTAAAGTTAAGGGTGATTGTGAAAATTTTTCAAAGTAGACAAGTTGTCATAAAATACCCAGTTACTTTTCATTCTAGTATTAATCACTCGAGTATTTGGGACACTTTTTATGTCGGAGTTACTTATTCACGAGTTACTATTCACGGGGTTACTATTCACCCAACTTACTATTCACTTTAGTATTGTTCACTCGAGTATTTGGGATACTTTTTGTGTCGGAGTTACTATTCACGAGTTACTATTCATGGGTTACTATTCACCCAAATTACTATTCACTTTAGTATTGTTCACTCGAGTATTTGGGATACTTTTTGTGTCGGAGTTACTATTCACGAGTTACTATTCATGAGTTACTATTCACGAGTTAATATTCAGGAGTTACTATTCACGAGTTACTATTCACCGGGAAAATATATTTATTTTCAGTCCAAATCATTTTTGGGTACAATATTATTCCATGAGGAAATGTGCTAATTTTTCAGACCGTTGGTTGAAATTTATTTAGTAAATCAATAATTCATTTAAATATATTGTTGTAATATTATATTATAGTAGTATAATGTGATTTATATGATAGTATGTTTTTTTATAATTTGAATGGTAACATTATTATAGTAAATTCATGGTATACAAGTAAAATGAGGTGATAAGAGAACAATTTGAATTTGAATTCTGATGATGTAAGTGATGATGTCATCGGAACGATGAGGTAAGCAATGATGTCATCAAAAGGATGATGTGTAAGCAATGATGTTGTAAGACCCCAACTTATTTAATGAATAAAATCAAATTTTTCTCTAAATATTATTGTGAATAATAAGGGGTTAATTTGATATAATACTTTGGTTATGGGTGAAATGTGCAAATTTTACAAAATAAGCAAGTGGTTATAAAATATTTATTTTTGGTCGGTGAATATTCGGTTGGTCGTGGAATATTCTTGCTGTCGGGGAATATTCGTACGACGACGCAGCCTTGTGTGGGCCCCATAACGGAAAGCGATTGGATGAAGAAAACGACAAGTATAAGTTGTTTATAAATAACGGCGTAGTTGTTACCGTTAATACTGTTGGAATACCGGTGGTTAAAATACAGTAGCACACGGTATTGCACCAATTATTGATTCTTACGTAAGAAGGCACTACTCAATAATTGTTACAGTAGTTATTATTCAATATTTTCTTTTATTGATTCAATAATTGCTGCGTTGATATTTTATATTATTGTTGTTTCAATAATTGTTGCTGCACAGTATTTTCATTTATCAGATCAATAATTCATATTATTTGAATTAAATTATTAGATAACATTATTGGCAATGTCTAGAAAGTTCTGTCTAAGGAGAGGT